>JAGYXB010000325.1:600000-920137 GCA_022495005.1 Rhyacophila brunnea | reverse complement strand
TCGATAATCTGCAGTATTTTTATAAGTAGATATACGGTTATTAGATGAGTCTGTTTATACTTTCACGTAAACGAAACGCGCATTCAATATTATAATTATTTGAAGTCGTTTGTTCCGTTTTATTGCCTGAACATCATTAACCAAAGCTGGCTTTAAAGCTTTGGTCTATGGTGACTGGCTTTCGTATTTCTATCTTATTAATCCGTTCTGTGGTTATAGGGAAATGACACTACAGTCGGTAGCTTAATTTATTGGTAAAGCTGGTCGCCGGATTTTTGATCTACATATTATGCGGGCTAAAGTCCAATTTAATCCTAAAAAATATCTACTTATATTTGTTATGTTTATGAGGTTGTTCCAAATTATGCAATGGATTGATTGATTGTTTGTTTGAAGTAGACATAAACATGCTATATTGTACAGATGTAATGAAAGATGTACACCGAAGAAGTGCTGGAATGAGAACCAGTAACGCATACCCTAATAAACATATGTCCAAAATATAAGTGGACGGCACTGAAAATACCCTCACTACGACCCCGGCGATTGACTTAAAAAAATATCCCGTACTTGTTTGGATATATGTGCCACGTACCAGGAATCGTTATAATGAATGGAATTCCCATCTTACGATCTTTATCACTTGCTCACATAATATTACAATAAAGTAACGAGTGAGAGTGAAACAAAAGTCAGTTAATAGTCGCAGACAGGTCAAACATGGTAATATAGATTCTATTTTGCAACACGGAATAAAATAAATGTTATTTTTTATTTATTGCAAAGTTATATAAAGTTTCTTTATGTAGTTTATTGATAAGTGTTTATATATATTTTTAAATACCCCGTGACCGTGTACAAAATGTGTTTCCCATGATCAACCCTATCATGGTTTACTGTCATATAAAATAGTTTTATCCGTAGCGAAGTATTTGGTCACCCCGAATCAGTACACGTGGCGTTGAAGGGAAACACGATCCGGCCAGCGAGACGGAATGCCAAAAACGAAAGGGAAAACTGCGCAGTCATTACAAATTACAATGGCCCCGGCCGAATATTTCCCAACGAGAAAACTTTTTAAAACGTCATAAAATCGACCCCTCGGGTCAAAACTTTCCGATACCCTCATAGTTAGTTACGCACTCTGTCTGAATTTTAAGACAGTTAACAACGGTATTGATTTACCTCACGTCCCGACGTAATTCCAATATAATATACTAGACACGTTTCAGAATGATCCTCACTTCATTAATATAAATAATTCAGTAGGCAGGCTGGTGTTTTCATGGTTTTTTTTCTCCATACCTGCTCTCCTGCGAATAATATTGTAGTGAATTTATTTTAACGTAAATTTTTAAAGAATATTGAAGTTTAGTTACATCGTGGGATTATAATAGAAAAGCATTAAGAGTAAACTCTAAGGTAGAGGTCTGTAACGCGCCCCCTGTGGGTCATAGTGTGCCAGAGGGGATATTTGTTGCGCCCTTACTGAACTTGAAATTTCACCCTCAAATGACTAAATTATACAAAAAACAGGCCTTGTTAAGATGTCATTCTACAACCCTTCAAATTCATGTAATTTAGTAAAATTTTCTTATGCTTTTTTGATAAATTTATTCCATGCATAATATTTTTGGTTATAAAGCCATGCAATATTCACTAAATCATCCTTATTTCTAGACGGCGACAATATCTAATGACATCAAATAACCAATATTATAATATTATAATTTCTTAAATCTTAATTTTTGAGTAATAAATTAAAAGTAATAGAGATTTATTTTAATAATTTTAATACCGAAACAATTAATAGATATTATTTGGAAAATTTTCTTTATGGAGTGCAAATGTTTTTTTTATAATTTTATTATTACGATACTGTGATGACAGATGGTTATAAGCATGGCCCAGCACACCCTGTAGCGGGCCCCCCTACCTATCGCTAAAGATAAAGGCAGTGTGATACAATAGCGTTTTCCAAATTGTGTTCGCGGTAAAATGAATGTGTATACCTATTTAGTGTTTTTTTGCATATTTTAATAAGTACATCCATTTGAATTATGGAGTTGGCGAGTATCGATACGCAATAAAATTTGTATCGTACAACCACATTATTTTAAATAATAACATTATTGAAGAAAAATAGCGCCACAGGCGACTTTTTTTACTATTAGAGAGAATTTGTGATATGTGTTTATATCACTTGTCTGGTTGACTCCCCACGCCGGGCCCTTCCTGAGCTCGGGCCCCCAGGCTAGAGCCCTGTCAGCCCCCCCTTTGTGGGGGGCATGGTTATAAGTGTAGGTTTCTTCACTTTTTTAAGTTTACTTCCATAATATGTTCCAAATTATTGTACATTCTTTGATGTGGCTAAATATTAGAGTTGCAACTTTATTGGTCACAAAGTTACGTTAAAATATATCACAATAATATATAGACCACATGTGAAAAAAGTTGATATGGCTAAAACATATATCTGATTGAAAAAAATGATTAAAGGTTTGTGTTGGGACACTAATTCTGCATATTTTGATATACAATACTTCAAAATATCGTATAAACTAACTTGTCAGACTGATTTTAAAACTTTGCTTTTGCTCAGTGTGTAAACAGCAGTTTTAACCGTATGCCATCCATCACTCAATTTTAGTACAATTGCAGTTAAACACGTGAATACAATTTCTGCAGATTGACGTCGACACATTCTCCATCGAGTGTGAGGGCCGAAAATAGTAGAGGCTTGCGTGATTCTGTACCCAATTTAAAATAGTCCCAAAATAAATGTTTTATTGACGTGTTATCAATATATGTAATTGAATAAAAAAAATATTGCAATATAGTGGGTATAAAAACCAGACGACTATCGCTTTCGATATTTCGATTATGTCGAAGCAAATATTTGATGTTTTGTTTGCTGTTGGTAAACAAATATATTAAGTATATCAATGAATAAAACGTAATATTCATACAAAAATATCAATCTTTCAAAAAAATTGGAAGTATGGGGTGGTAGTTTTCTGGCATCTTATATTACGACTTATTTTTTTACTATTATGGTTAACGTTTAACTTTATATGATATACAAGAAATCCATTTAGGAAGACATCAACATCATTTTCAAAATAGATTTATTGGAAACTCACCAAAACAATTTTGTATGCCAAGGATTTTGAAAATAGCCGCTGAAGGTTGCTTACCTGTAAAAAATGAGATAAAAAATCATTAGTATTGAGATTACAGCCACAGAAAATTTGACATTTTATTGCATTGAAATATGCCGCAATTTTCTTCGTTTAGTATCTATAAGATGACATTTATATGATGTCATATAGGTACTAAACGAAAATGTTGTCATTGTTCACCTAAGCACTGTATGTTTTGCCGTATAATAAAAATGGCCCCTTTCAGAGATTAGACCGGAACAAATTGTTGTATACTTAGAATTAGTTTATATTTCGTAATGATAATAATATTAAGATTTCATTATAGTTTCTGTAAACCTTCAAATTGTAAAATATAACCAACTGCCTGCTCAGTTAAATGTAAGTGTATTAAAATACTGAGAAGATCACACGAAACTCCAGCCAGCGACGGCTTCAAGTAAAAGACAAAACGCCCATGAGCGGGAGGGGACGATAATAACACATTTTCGTCACTTGTCGTTTACCTGAGAGCCACGATAATGTGTCAGTCGGACTCTGTCCTTTTGATAAGCCGGCGTGGTGTGTTGGCAGCATTAATTGTTAATTTATATTCCTAATTTATTTACTACCTATGCTGTAATCGTCTTTTTAAATAAATAACTATGCATCTAATCTTGTTGATTATTAGTTAAGTGCACAATTATGTGCAATAAATAATTGAAGCGGGCAGACCTTTAAGTATATCAGTATAGCCATCATCAGCCAGAGTCAATTCGCAACTGGTTGAAGGCTTGTCCTAGCTCCCCATTTTTCTAGGTCCTTGCATTATAGTATAATGGTTAAAACTACATTAATTTGCATTATACTGTAGGTACATCAATTGATTCAATAAAAATCGACCTCCTATGATGTTCGAAATGATCATGCATGTAATTAATAAAATAATAGTAGCCGTTCGTAACAAATGCAAGTTACACTACTTATATTTACGATATCTGCACATGTAACAATCAATTTGACTGAGTAAATCTAAAATAACGTACCTACACTTTTTCAGTTTAATATTATTTATATGTTTAGGCTTAATTTATTATACTTTTTGATTCGGATTAGTAAGTTAGTAAGTTCCCAATCTACTCTCATAAATTTTACGAAGGCATGAAGACTTATAGATATTATCAAGCATGTAAATAATATAATAATCGGGTCAATCTGATGTCTATGTCGATTCCATATTATTCAAATCAAAATGACTATTTATGGCGACCTAAATAGAAACTTCGATCAAGCGTAGCCACCCAAATAGGAATAAATAATAACGACAATATTTCAACTCTGCCTGTATTTCCAATTATCCGTCGATATAATCTATTTATGTTATGGTTTCTGACAGCCATAATAATATTATGACAGACCGATAAGTAATCAATATGGGTTTACAATTAGGAATGTCAATGCTTTTTAACCAATACATTATCGATATTGTACCGATATCATTAATCGATACATTTTCTTTCGAAGTTACATCCCTGGTTAAAAAATACGTCATTCAGTTATCATAAAATAATTCAGAGTACCTATTTAGAGTTACTAACAGTACCTATATAAAGTTACACAAATATAATTATAATGCTGTCAAATAATTAATGTTCAAGTTAACACAGACAGAGATTAATCGCTTAGAATAATAGCTGTCAATTCTTGGTCGTAAAACATTGTATCCAGTCATATTAGGGTTTTTACCTGGAAATAATTTCCCTAAAGAAAAGTTTACAAAATATTACATAGGTGCCTACTAGTGGTGTGAGGTCCATATAAAGGTACAGAGCATCCACAGAAATACTCAATGATATAAAAGGTACATGTGCCTAAGTTAGCGTTTCCCGGATAAATATAATCACGAAACATTTTTATATTATGTAAACTGTAAGGAAACCTAATGTAAATATGTTAAACATATAATAAACGTTAAATAATTTTGTTTTTCTTGTTTAATGTAAAATACAATTAATATAAATTTAATGTTACATTTAAGATTACAACGCAGATGATTGTACTGCATAGATTTAAATATAATAATCAGATTTATACAAGTGCGTAGACAGCGCGTGTAACCAAGCTACGATTACTATATTTTTACTGACACACAAGCTTATTTTGGAAACGTTATATGAATATACTATAAGGCAGAGATGGCTAACCTATGGCACGCGTGCCACTGGTGGCACGCGAGATGGTTTTGCATGGCACGCGAATGTTTCATTTTGAAAAGAAAAAAAATTACTATTTTATATATTATACCTACCTATTTAAAACATGTTTTTTTTATAAAAAAGTTTTACAAATAAATATACTTATACTTAAGTAAGTACTTAAGTACTTATATAATAGTAAAAAATTATGACGACATAGCCATGCGTATTTTCTTCGTTTTTTCATTTTATAGTATTTACCAATCGATGCGCAAACGGAAACGACGAAATTCATGCATAAATGACAAATTGCATTATATAAAAAAATAGCAGGCAAATCCTTTTCAAGATAATCATACGTTTAATGTAAATACACAATTATTGCATAGGTCGGTCCTTGGGATCGGGCAATTAAAAATGAAAATATTCAATCAACAAACCTTATGAAATTAATTATCAGCAGTCATTCAAATATAATAACTGCTTGTTATTTTGACTCAAACATAATCTCTAAATATGGAAAACCGTTCAGTGATGGAGAAAATAATATGAAACAGTGGTTCAAATGCTTCCACAATCTCTTTGAGAATTTCGAAAACAAGACAAAAATATTCAAAGAATAAAAGTAATGCCTTCGGCTAGAAATACGCGGAATGATAGAACATCATGAATAAACTTAAAAAAAAAATTTTGCCATGAAAAACTGCTTGGCACTTCAAACAGTGGAAAAATATTATTTGTGAAATTTTGGCACGCGTTCGTAAAAAGGTTCGCCAACCCTGCTATAGGGTTATCAAATAGGAGATATTATATATACTGAACTTTTCTCTCAATAAGTTGACTGTAGGACGAGCTGTATGGCAATTTGACCAAAAAATATTTAAACAAAAAAGACCTTCATCGCTATGGTTTTGTCATGAAATACTGGGTCTATTTCAAATTGCTCTAAAGGCCAATCGGAAAAATTTCGACGCACCAAATGGTCGTTCGGTTTAATTAAGTTCTTGTATTAACTGTATTTTATACGCATTCAAATGCAAATCTTTATGAAGAATAATGTAGTGCCATAAGAAAGTCCAAGTTCTTGAGAACGAAGTGTAATTGATTGTTCTGGATTTTATCCACACTTTGATTCACAACATCGATATTTTCAGCGGCACGTTTACGTTTTTGACAGGATGGTATCTTAATATCACAAAAATTACCGTAATAGTAAGCTCGGTAGGTCTTACGTATAAATTTCACGTAATGCCCGAAACGTAGCTCTAATAGATTCATTAGTGTTGTAATAAATTTTACGAACTTGTATACGCTGTACAATTGTGTATTTTTTCATAACGATTTGCCAAACAATACTGAACACAAATATCAATTTTAGTGCGAACCAAAATAAAAATGGCTCCTACGACGTTTTAAAAATTTATAGTAGGTACTTATTTAAAGAGCCTTTATTTTAAATTATTATTGTTAAATAGCTAGTAAAAGCAACTTGATAAAAAAGAAATGTATATGATAGTACAATTAATTGCTAAGTATCCGATATTACGCCGGCGGAATACAACATTTCAATCAATGTTGAAATTGTCAGTTAGTTGAAAACTGGAAACGACTAGTGGCCTTATAATTATTATTGTGAGCACGAGAGACGAAAGTTCTGACTGATTTCCTTTCAGTGGGGTGGGAATTTCCCCAAGACATTTACCAAGTAATCGATTGCTCAGTTACTACGCTTACAAAGTACAGAAAATATTTTGTATTACGAATAAACACCTATAATCTATATAGTAGATACATTATACATAAACTCGTAACTGTAGGTATAACATCTATGGTTTTGTTAAAAAAGTTTTGTTTCAAACTGGCTTATCTATCGCCTATAGATTAGGTATCTAAATAATATATTATCTTGGGTTAACATTATTCATTGAATAGTAGTCGACGACCGTTTCAAGAATTTCAAAGATTAGTGTGTCGTGATAGAGATGGGTGGGAGCGGGTTCACGTTAACCGTTTGGTTGTATCTATTTGTCGTATTATTTTTTAGTAAAAATGGGTGTATTGACATGAAGTGTACGGCCTGAGTATACAGCGTTCGGCGGGGCGTGAGCGGCGTGCGCAACTCAAACGTGTAACAGTGTGTGAAACGTTCGTAGCAATGTCTTTTTTTGGTTATACGTTTGACACTCGCATGACTCAATAAACGTGTTTTATCATTTTCTACATGCCCACACATTTTCGACCCATGCTCAAAATCGCGTATTTTTTGTGTTTGGCACTATGTATTTTCTATAAGAACGGTGTCTATAATCTAAGGTCTGCAGGTTGGGTTTTGTTCAATATATTATCTATGGATGCAATATCGCAAGTTATTTTAACGTACGCACACGTAGAAATTGTTAAAATTAGTAAATTAGCATGAATCCGTGAATAATGGATAATAATTTTAAATACTAATATACTACAGTTGGCACTCTCCAGCATTGAATTTACAGAGATGGTGATCATTCAAAACAGTCTACGTAGACTAAATTTGTCGCCGTGACAGCGTGACAGTACGCGACATGCATCGTAATGTAATTGAAGCATTATAGTACTGTAGAAGGGTGGCAAGGACATCCAGATGACAACTTATTCAGAAATAGAGAATATCAAATATAGATGCATATTATGCAGGTAATATAAATAAGTAAACGATGTGGGCGAAGAATTGTGGACTAAGAATATTCCTAGAACCCAAAGTATCCATAATTCAAAACTCACTACTTTCGCTGCAGTTAAAATGCAGGAAGTTTTTCTCGTTGACTTGCACTTTATTCAATTTCATATGGGCTAATAGACCCATTTTTTATTTTATATTTTATTATATTCCTTTATATTATTCTAACGAGGCACGGGGACTGTTAATTTCTACATAAATTACTTGAAAGACTTCAATGTTTCATTTCTAAGCCTTTCATAAGTATAAATCCCTGCTAAGAATATTATTAGTTTAACACGGCTTAAGACTAGTTGAAGATTAAGTAACTAGGTAGAATACTTCTAATAAGAATTAACGTTAGTACAACTAGTTAATCTCGTGTTTATAACTTTAGATTAACAAACAGATACAATAAATAAACTTATACCTACAATTGAAGTTAACGTACCTACACTTTCCCAATTTACCACATACATTGTGAATAGTTAAGTGAAATTAGCTAATAAATTAAACATAAATAATGTAGATTGTAGAATGTAACTCAAAGGAAATAATATATTACTCCGTACTTCACTGGAATACTAAGTTAGGTTAACAATAAAAATGTTAGTATTTTTTTATGTGAGTACAAGGTCGCGCCAAGTTTATTTATGAGGTAGGTGTATAAAATTAGAAAAGAAAATTACACAAAAGACGGTGGAAATAGACAAATATTCTGTGAGAGATGGTAGACAAAAAAAAAACAGTTTTGTCGACTTTTCATGAGTAAAGATAAGAAATAAATAAAAACAAGACGCTTTTATTATGTTGGTAAGTCCAACTTGCTAGCAACGTAACAATTCACTTGAGGTCAGATTACACTGGCAGATTCTCACGCCGATCGTCTGTCCTGACCTTCCCCCCCAACTAATGGTCTGCGTCGATCGCCAAAAATAACGTTACTTTGGGTCGTTCACGTGGTCTAAAGAGAATAATTACCAACATTGCTCACGACCATAGACTATAGATACATCTAGACGCCACCCGTTGCATTGCTAAATGAAGCTGCGTGCCATGCGTTTGGTTTATGGGCGAGCGAACGCATTCGTCTACAAATGTTCGAGACCATAGACCATTTCGGTAGTGCTCGCCCAAAGTGCTCGCACTAGACGCTCAGAATTAAAATATAATTTTCTATTTTTTTTACGTTATACCTATAGTATTTTTAAACGGTCAAAATGCAACCATTAGGTAAAGATATCCATAATTTAAGTTATTTTAAAGAAACACTAGGTCACTGATATTAAAATATAAAATAATATACAAATAAGTTATCACAAACATGTATCAACTTACCTATGAAACGTAATACCATCTTCTCGCTTATCAATACGGCTACCATATTTTAATACAACACACAGAACCATCTTTCCTACTTAATTAACTAAAAATATTTACCACTGACTTTATGTTTAACACAAAAATAGCAATTTAGCAACATGAGCTACGACGCTACGTGAAGCGATTCACCACGATTTATCGGCGATACTTTTGGAAACTAACTTAAACACATGTTTTATCTTACTCTAACGCGTGTCGCAGAGTTTATAAGGGCGCCGAATACTTTCTCACTCGCACTCATACATTGTTTTTGTTCAGGCCTTGCTATAGATACATCTCACGACTCAATCTACGATCGGTGACAGTTGAGTCAACGATTACCGCACACTCTCGGTAAAAAAATGACTATATATGTTATCTTAATTGATTGATGGATTACTTAATAAACTATTTCTTTTATTCAATGAATAAGACACGATATTTGAGAATGTTACATTCTACATACTGAATATACCTACATAATTTGAAAACATCTCATGCATATAAATTATAAACCCTAGAAAAAAATAGACACCCGACGGGACTTGAACGTATATCTGCTGGATTTGCGCCAGGATGCTTTTCCAATTAAGCTAAGGGCATCTTATTAAATTACGACGATTTTAACTAGTAGTTGTTATATGAAATGCTTACCGAATTGCGTTATAATGTTGGATATCGGTTTTTGTATATTAGATTAAGGTAGGTATCAATCAATTCCTTAATTACTAAACGACGTCGCAGATCACTCCATTATTTAGTTTTTATCACGTTCATACACTTGCTAATAATTTTGTAAACTATTTCTTTTATTCAACGCATAAGATGCAAAATCTGAGAATGTAACATCCTATATATTATTGAATATATATTTTGAAAACATTGATTACATAAGGAGTCGTCCATATATTATGATAATCACGCCTAGAGTTGGGTTTTGGGAATTTTCCGACGAGAATTCTCGAGAAATTTTCGAGATTTCCCATCCCGAATCTCGAGAATTGAAATTTTTAACATTTCGGGAAATCCCCGATCTCGAGAATCTTTTCTAGGGATTCGGGATTTTTTTATTATCAAATATTAATTGAAAAACGATTTTCTATATGAAAAAAGAGGACATATAACACAAAACGCTCAAAGACTGATCGGGGCATTTAACACAATTAAGCCAACGTCGACTCAAAATGAGCGCAATTTTCGCAACATCAGGGAATTCTGTATCCCAAAAGCTTACGCGGTTGTCAGACGAAGCGTTTGACAGACTGTGTTTTTTGAAATTCTATTTTAATAAGTAATGTTTTGAATTATTTTTGTTTTCCTACTTCTATTTTGTTTGTCTTATTACATAAATAAAAAAAAATTGCCTGTTTTTACACCGATTTTAGGATTTTTAGAAGTTTTTTTTTTTAATTTCCCGATATCTCGAGAATTCTTTTCTGGAAATCCCGAATCTCGAGAATTCAAAATTTCTTCATTTCGGGAAATCCCGAATCTCGAGATTGAGATTACCTCGGGAAATACCCAACTCTAATCACGCCTAAAGGGGGTCTAATATATGATGATTTGTGACAAAGAGGATGTAGAAAATGACCCAACATATAAGAGTTTGTATAGAAAAGTGCAAAATTCCAATACTGATGGAAGACTACACAATATGTCCCTTCCACCTGTGAGACATCCTACTTCTGCATGACAACGGCGTGAGTCAGAATAAACATAATGCCAAATAAATTTACACAGTTACCTTTTAAAGACTTTTTTTTTCAGATACAACTTCCAGTTTATCATATTATGGCATTATACAAACCGTACAGCGTACACGCATGTAAAATGTTTTGTTATTATCACACTGTGAACAATTTATTCATAATTGACCCAAGTTAACTAATGTTGAATGGATATTTTTTTCTTATTTTTATGTACAACGAGAATATACGTTGATGAAACAAATATTGGATAAAACCGGAATTGGACAGCTAAAAACTGAAATGCCCTAAACCGGATACGGTTTTTACAGCAATAGAACAGGATCTGGCGGAAAATTTTCAAATAATATTATCGGTAAAAACTGTAAAAATGTCTTTGTCCTTCGCAATCTCGTATATTATATTATTATGCTAAGAGAAGCTTTCAAAAGCTCTTGACTTTTTTTTAAATATGACAATATTTTCGGCACAATACATTATATCTTCCAGAGTCCAGAGGTAACGCCTCGTACTTGCAAAAGAAAACGTTTTCAGCTAGCGGCTCATTGCCATAGCTTAAATTAAGCAAGTTTAATAAATTTGGAATTATAGACAACTAAACTTGGAGGTAACAAAATGTCCAAACAATTACTTTAAATGGGAAATAACACAGTTTTCGTTTGGAAATTTTCTGCGTTATTTACAAATTTAGCAGGGTGGTTCCGTTCGTGTCCGGAAATTTGTACGTATGCAGTTCGCCGTATCAAACTTCACCGTGAAATGTTGTATTGGAAAAATATGGTGGCATAATAAAGACCGTCCAACCTCTTTGGGTTGTATAGTACTAAGATAAAATTCGTCAAAATAAAACACGGTTCTTGTCGGTGTACAGGAAGCCAACGGCAAACAAATTTTGAAAATAGCCAATATACTGGATTATCTCACAAATTTAATGCTGTCAAACTGTGGGCACCAAACGACTATGTTTCCCAGTGTTTCCCAAAGTGTGGTACGCGTACCCCCTGGGGTACGGGAAGAGTTTGGTAGGGGTACGCGCTGCACCGGGCTTTGGCTGCACCTGGTGCAACAAGCATTTATACGACATCAATACAACATCCATGCTAGAAGGTTTATCGCATGCGGAAGAAGAGCAATTGTTGGAATTATCTTCAAACGGATTCTTGAAAAATAAATATAAGCAGTGTACTTTAACATCATTCTGGTTGCAAATGCAATATGTGTATCCAGTTTTAACAGAAAAACTCCTGAAATACTTCTTGCCTTTTCCAACTTCATATCTATGAGAAGTTGCGTTATCAGCATTTGTAGACATTAAGTCAAAAAAAGGAACAGGCTTTTGGGTGTGGAGCCGTATCTCAGAACAACCAGGGAACCAAATTATGATGATCTGTCTGAACATAAACAATTTCATCCTTCTCATTGATTATAATGAATGTTATTTATAATATAATTTGTATTTATATTTTATTATGAATGAAATTTATTTTTCGTTTATTATCTATTATTTAAAAAAGGAAAAAATAAATATATTTTGATTGTTATTAAAGTATACCTACGCAATTTTTTTTTTTGATGAGGGGTATTCAGTGTTACGAAAATTTTAGAAGGGATACACAGATGTTGAAAGTTTGGGAAACAATGGACTATTGTAACGCCCTAAAACCCGCTGGATAAACGAACTCATAAATTTCGGTGGATGTACGTGGTAGCAAAGAACTAGGGTCCGATAAGAGTGAAGGGAGCCAGTGGAGATCCCAGCAGTGGATCGACCCTGGCTAATGATGAAGATAATATATTATAAATAATATTAACCATTAATAAGCCGTTTTTCTAAAAATACATATGTACCACACTGCTAGCATTTGTTAAGTTTCTGACAGTTCTCAAATCCATTCAATGTAGGAGGTGTATTATCTTCCACATTTAAAATAATCATGTTTATTATTTGCAAGCTTTTGTAAACACAATGTAAAACACATTGCGTACACGGTCAAGACTGTCGACACCTATATGTATCATCAAAAGACGGTTAATAAAATAAAATTAATACAAAATAATAAAAATATTCTGACAGGGGCAATTATTCAGCAAGATTCTGAATGGTCAGTGTATTAATTTGACACAGTGTTTTTGATTCTATTCCAAATCTATTTCCGAAAACTTGTCCGAATAGATGCAATACTTTCGAACTGTTTTAATTTTTTATTTTGATCATTATAATATTATTTTCGGCATGTGTAGGTGTGGGTAGGTGCACATACTTCGTTAGAGCTTTTAAGCTTTCCTGTCCAAATCGTCCGCGCGACCTCTATTATATAGTTGTAGTACTAATTATCAGGATTACCAGGGCTTCGAACCATTATTTTTTTCGTTTTGGTTTTCGTTCTGATTCAATTAAAAATACATAATATATCGGTTCGGTTTCCGTTTCGGTTTCGAAAAAAAAACGGTTTTTCCGGTTTTCGGTTCAGCTCTGAGTGATTAATTTATTTTATACCATCTTTATAACTTTGTTTGGTACTTGTATGATAGCGCCACGCTCCGAACCCAATAGTTACGCTGCACCGTACAGAGGTAGCTATATATATTTTTTTTTTAAATAATATAAGTAAGTATTATAAATTATGAGAATTTTGTCGAGATGCGTCACGACAACTGAAGTGGGAAGTATGACCATGTTAGACGAAAAAACCGATATTTTTTTCGGGTGTGTTCCGGTTCGAAGCCCTGGTACATATATGTCCAACGCGTCAATATAAACATTGGTATTGAGCAATGAAAATGTAAAAAGCGTGTATATTCAATAGTAATATTTCATTGAGATTTAGAAGGGGACGAAAAATTAATCTTATTTTGTTAATCTGCTCAGATGAAAGTCGTTTTAAAATTAATCATAAGGAACCCAGCTTGATATCGACGAATCACTTGATTCATAATGAATCACCACGGCCTGCCACAGGAGTAAGAGAAAGAAAAGATATGAATCTCTGCGGTTTAAACCGAGACGTAGGTATATTACCATCACGCAGTAATCTCTATGCACAATAGGCGAATTATTTGACGACGTGTGCAATGACGATCAAAACAATATAATATATTTTCATGAATTTTCATGTTTTGAAACCAAATTATCTTTATTCTACTTTATCTGGATCATTTATGTTGACAGCTGATCCGAAGAATTTATAAAAAAGACTTTGTTTCAAAACCATTATAATGGAGTTCTACCACGTAAACCTTAGTTCAATTAATTAATTATGTTATGTAGCTATATTTATTTGTACCTACAAGCAACTCAGCAAGGAAGACGAAGCATTGACCTATATTTTTTTTCCTACCAATTTAATCGAATAAGCCAGTCTACTTTTATTTACATTTACATATAAAAGTAATTCGATTATATTGAGTTAATTTTCCAGTATACCTATGTGCCTACGTAAAGTGCTTCGTATATTTATTTAATATTTTAATATTTTATTTATTTATTTATCTATTTATTTATAAAAAAGAGTATTACGGCATTACAGCTTTTGGCCAATGCGCCATAATACATAATACATACAAATATATAAAATATCTTAATTACAAATAACAACTAATATGACAAGAAAGTGGAAAAGACAGCATGTGTAAATATTAAAGAAATATGATAATATATACAATTATAAATTTATCCTATTTAAAACGTCTACAAACATTATATAATTAATAAAAACAAATCAACCTTTATGGTGCCATCAAATAAGCTAATTGCACGATACACAGCATCATGAAACATAACATCTGTCCTGCGACGAGGTATCTTGAAGACCGTGGAGCTGCGAGTGATATTAGTGGGAACATGAAAATTAATATTTGCCAGTATATGCGGATTGTAAATGAACCCACGAAGAAGTAAAAAGAAATGCTTTAAAAGAACAATCACTCTTCGGGTAGACAGGGATTGCATTGATAGCATACCCAGAAGAAAACGAGTATACAATTCGGTTCTCTTAAAAATAGAGCTTTTAAATAAGGACGCATCTGGTAAAGCAAATATTATTATTACAATAACAATCAAGAAAAATCTTTACTTAGCAAGGCTTCATTGATATAAATTGCGATTTTCCTCTCTTTTGTAAAGTAAATTATCTAAACTTCCTTTAGAGCGAAAATAATAAAAAGAAACGGTCCGGGGTACTACCGCCATAACTACGAAAAAGGGAAAGCTTTATGTATAGCTTTTAAACGCCTCTGCGTTAACATATTTGAATAAAGTAGTATCATGACTTTCATAAAACTTTTCCTATGTAAATTAGAGAGAAAAAAATCAGCCCATTTTCTCTTGGGTTTTAATAAAACTCGAAAAATATATCGCTATATTCAGTCAGAAAAAAAAGAAAAATTTCATAAAGAAATAATATGAATAAATAAATAATAATGAAGTGGAGTTAATTAAATATGCTAATGTTGCAAGGCTATTTTTGAGTATATCAATGCATTAAACATACTTGCCTATTCCTTTGAAAAAAATACGAATGCCTATATTAGACACATTAAAAATTAATAATATGAAGACTGCGATTACATTATAACCACGTCACGTGGTGTCACAATATGCTGGTACGGCGACAAATTTAGTATATTTAGGCCTACCTCCACCCTTCGCCACTTATACAAAAAAGTATTTTTTTTTTTGTATTATATCACCTACAAGCTATATTATATAGTACCTAATTGGTTTTGAAGTCGATATGTAAACAAGGTGATAGCGATTCACTTTCCTTTTTATATTAATATTTGAAGAAAAATCATTCTGTGAAAAAAATTATAGCTAAAAAATAAAGCAATACCTAAATAAAAATACTACTACTTATAAATTATAAAATTTAAAGGCTCTAAGCTAAAAATAGTTTTTAATGAAATTGCCATGTCAAAATATGGTGAATTGAGATTAGAATACATAGACTTAAAATAACAAAAAATTATGGTCGTATATAATATGTACCTATGTAGTATGACGTGTCGACTAAATATAATATGAGGTATGAATGTTTTAGAAATTCTTTTAAATAATATATTAATATCTTGTATTTTGAGTGGTTATGTAACCGTATTATATAATAAATAATACAACCAAAAATTTATGTAGCCAATACAGTTCATCGCTGACGTATCACAATACAATTAGGAACAAGAATATATATATATAGAAAACCCAGGTATATCGAAAGGTGAACCCTGGTTATCTAAATACGATTAATATGAAACAGTACAAAACACATATCAATTACAATACACAATTATTAACTTAAATTCAAATTATATAAAGAGCTATCATTTGATATTGTTAAAATAATACTTACCTACAAACCCCATAATTGAATAATAATCAGGAATATAACGTGATTATAGAATAGATACTAAAATACTGCGTTGTTGCTGGTATTTAGATAATATTAAATTAAATTTAACATGTATTTACATTTGATAATTTGATAATGATAAATGATGAAAATAGTTACATCGCCATTTTACGTCTTAGGAAAGCATCCTGTAATACAATATTAATTATAATATATATTTTTGAAGTTATACTTCATTAGGCGCGTTTGGAAAAACAGATCAGAGTGTATTTTTGGCGTGTGACATGTAACCAATGACATTATTAATGGACGACGCACTCAATACAGTAGCTAGCAAGTTAATTCGCATGTATAGGTAGACGTCACGAAATTTCCATTATGCGATATAAGGCATCGGGAATTTATAGTAATATGACCTTTATTGTAATGGCGTTTGAGCAGTGTTTCTAATATCAATGTTCATTTGAGCGAACCCGTTCGAACCGAACCATTCGGCAGACCCAACAAAAAGCATCAGGAATTTATAGCAATATCACCTTTATTGTAATGGCGTTAGAACAGATTACGCCATTCGGCAGACCCGACAATAAAGTGAGTGTCATTTTCTTTTCCAGATGATTCGTCCATATTAATGTCATTGCATGTAACACATAATTTATTTTTTCACACGAAAAAAATCGCGCTCGATTGGATTCGAACCACGATTGTTCGGTTATCAGCCGAACGCACTGCCTTTACGCCACAGTATGGCGCAATCATGACGATTATACAGTATAATATTATAGTTTATTCCGTTGCCTACGCAGCGATTTTTTTATTTTATGTACGAAGAATTGTTCCGTTGCCTAGGAAACGAATTTATTATTGTCGACCATTTAATTCCTTACGTAAACAAACTATTAAATGTCATAGTGGCAGTTGTTACTTTAAAAATAAATTCAACGATAAATATTTATATGATTAAATAAACCAACGGCGTTCCAATACGCGGTCTTTTTTTTTGAGTGTGTAATTTAAAAAGATAATTAAGAGCTAGTCGAAGAATCAAGGTTATCACAAGTTTTGTTTTTGTTACGCCAAAGAAGTATAACTTCTAACGCGCGTACATAAGTACACACAGCGATTTTTTTTTATATTAAGTACTAACCATCCATAACTGATATTTTTATTATTATACAACGTATTCTGAATAAAATTTAGAGAGACGGTTTTTGTCACATTTATCATAAACGTTATTAAAAATGTAAACCTATCAAATGACTTCCTTTATTAACCAAAAATTACACAGACAATTTTCTTTTAAGGCTTTTTATTATTAGTATAATAATTCAAGTAAGTACCATAATATACTCTTTGTTGTAGAAGACCGGTAAATGCCAAAAGGGAAAATACGAAAACATTCTGAAAGGCATTGAATTAGATAAAAGATGAACAAGTCAAAGGGTCTTTTGTATTGAATCAACAGTAATGTTTTAAGATGATAGTCAAAAGAACTCTTACCTACTGACAACCCTCTACCGACAACCCCTCTAAGAGGAGGTAGTCTATCAGTACCTACGCCTTTTTACCGAAAGGCTTTTGACACAATGAATGATAATAATTAACATAAAATATTAAATATTAAATATAAAACACGTGGTTTGGAAAATGTTTCGTAGGCCATATTTATTTATTGCTCCATAAAATTCAAAGATACACACAAATTAAAATACCTAAACACTTTTGTTGTACATGGCGAAATGTTATTTAGATTAATAAACATATTATTATTTTTGTTATTAATGGTGATGCGAGAATGTCCCGCCATAGTCAAAGAAGGTACTCGAGTGACAGTAAATAACAAAAATTAGGTTAAATTGCGACTACCGGCATATAGGTACAAGAGTGGCTTACTGTTACGAAGTGAATTACGACGAATTATTCAATGCTCGGACAGATTTTACAGATAAATATATTTATTAGGTAAGTACAGTAATACCCCGACTTACGCTACTTCGACTTACACGAACTCGGATTTACGCGATTCTTAATTATTTCGTTTAGCAACACTTCCCAAGTCCCGGTTCCACCAGAAAAGCACATGACAATTGAAAAGGGCTTGAAAAATTTAGAAAACAGACTCCAACGAAGAATACGTTATAGCTATAAAGCAAGGAATAAAAAAAATATTAGCTTCCTACGAAGAATTAATGCTGAAAAATAGAAGGCATTGTGTCGTCAGACGAATTTGTTAAGATTTTATAAAGCCATCGAGATCGAAATAACTTTTTTATGTACTTAACTCATTTATTTTTTTAATATTTTGTACATATTAATACAATATTAATATATACAACAAACTGCAATTTTATTAAACATTTATTTTCTAAACTAGTGTTTTTGTTAGTCCTTTGTTCCAATTATACAAAATATATATGGATTTATATGCAAAATTGTACCCCGACTTACGCGAATTCGACTTACGCGATTTTCGTTGGAACCACCTATCGCGTAACTTCTGGATATTACTGTACTACCAAAGGCGGCATACTAATGTATGATAACACTACCCATTATCAAATACACGAAACTTGAATAGATATATTTATAGTTTCAGTATAATTTTCTATAGTCACAATCCGCGCATACCAAAACTGTTATGGAATATCCGTTTATTCTTTGAAGATTAATTTCTAGAAAGTTTCAGAAATACTTATACATATAATAAAATATAAGAAAAAGTTTTAGTGGTTTACTAGCGGTAAGTTGGAGAGTTTATTGACTTAGAACTACGTTTGACAGCGAGGGCGGGTCTGGGCGATATTGGCGAAAAAAATGTTTTTAAAATTTGTTCTTTTATTGAATGAATGAATGGATTTCAAATTAAATCGTAAACATCAGGACCCTTTAAGATTTCATGAAGTTATACGCATAAAATGACTGCCGGAACGCAGTTATCAAGTTTGTCTTCCATCACCCGTCTCGGGGCCAAAGCGATTTAAACCTGACATTAACCGTCAGATGACTCTATTGCCTATAATCTACACAGAGGTATAATTTTTGTTTCGTTACATACGTTTATTTAAGAATAAATTTGAATATATTCACTTTTTCGATAGCTTCAGTTGGCTACTTATCTTGTCGAAAGCAAAGATATACTTATGCGCCAAAAATGTTGGACTGAGTCGGATTCGTACACACATATTTGTTTTGTCGGGCGAGTGATCTACCCATTGAACTATCGAGTAAAAATAAGTAAACCCCTGAAATTTACGGTCGATTGATTATCGCTAAAATAAACTGCAAAATCTTATCAATTATCCATACGGCCTTGACGTGACAATGCAGTGTTAGATTAAATCATTAATACAATAAAACTACAAGGAATATTTCAATATTCTTTTCTTAGTAAGCATTGTTATAATAATTTGCCAACAGGATATGACTTTCGCGGTCGGCTGGACACCGACATGCTACGTAGTTATGAACAACGCCGGCGAAGGAAAATATGGCTTTTGTTTGACAGGGCACTCCCATTGTTGGTCACCACTGGGAGTCCTACTGGCCTGCACTAATGAGTTAAACTTAGAATAATGTCACGGTCGATCGTACCATGTAATACATTCTCGGTGTTGATAATTTATAAATATTTCGATACAAGTTTGTTAACGGCCCACGTGCGCCACGTAGGTCAAATGGAAATTGTATAGTATTTTCAGAGCATAAGCCTGGACATTCCTTAAACGTTGTAGATAATCTATATATATATAATTTTGAAGCCTTATTATCATTTATATTTATTTTAAACATTTTATGATTGCATAAAGTATTTTTATTAGGTACTAGCTGAAGTACCCGGCTTCGCACAGGGTCGCTTCGTGGTTATATTTATCTTTTATATTTAAAAAATAATAAGAGGTAATTATTTTTATAATATTAAAATATCTGTGTAATACAATATGGCAATATGAAAATAATTCTAATAGGAGTAAAGGTCAAACATAAGAACACTAAATTAAAATCGAATCCAAAATATGAAAACGTTATTAATGTTATTAATATGTAGTAAAAAAAAAAAAAAAATTGGATGGAACAAACAAACAACAAACTTTGTATTTTATATAATAATAGTTTAGAAACCTTCGCAGGTGTGCGCACAACAACTGACAAAAGTTTCATCGCAATCGGATGAATGGTATAGGAACGCATACGAATAGTAGAAGATGATGATTTTCTAATTCAGAAATCTTCGTGGGCATGCACATGACAACTCACCAAAGTTTCATTGCAATCGGATTAATGGTATAGGAACGCCTACGAATAGAAGAAGAAGAAGATGGTTGTACTAATTCAAAAACCTTCGCGGGCGTGCGCACAACAACTGGTCAAAATTTCATCACAATCGGATGAATGGCATAAGAACGCATACAAATAGAAGAAGAAAAGATGGTTGTACTAATTCAGAAACCTTTGCGAGCGTGCGTACAACAACTGGTCAAAATTTCATCGCAATCGGATGAATGGTATAAGAACGCATACAAATAGAAGAAGAAAAAGATGGTTGTACTAATTCAAAAACCTTCGCGGGCGTGCGCACAACAACTGGTCAAAATTTCATCACAATCGGATGAATGGCATAAGAACGCATACAAATAGAAGAAGAAAAACATGGTTGTACTAATTCAGAAACCTTTGCGGGCGTGCGCACAACAACTGGTCAAAATTTCATCACAATCGGATGAATGGCATAAGAACGCATACAAATAGAAGAATAAAAAGATGGTTGTACTAATTCAGAAACCTTTGCGGGCGTGCGTACAACAACTGGTCAAAATTTCATCACAATCGGATGAATGGCATAAAAACGCATACAAATAGGAGAAGAAAAAGATGATTGTACTAATTCAGAAACCTTTGCGGGCGTGCGCACAACAACTGGTCAAAATTTCATCACAATCGGATGAATGGAATAAGAACGCATACAAATAGAAGAAGAAAAGATGATTGTACTAATTCAGAAACCTTTGCGGGCGTGCGTACAACAACTGGTCAAAATTTCATCACAATCGGATGAATGGCATAAAAACGCATACAAATAGGAGAAGAAAAAGATGATTGTAGTAATTCAGAAACCTTTGCGGGCAAGGGCACAACACTTGATCAAAATGTCATTGCAATCGGATGAATGGTATAGGAACGCATACGAATAGAAGTAGAAGATGATTTTCTAATTCAGAAATCTTCGTGGGCATGCGCACGACAACTCACCAAAGTTTCATTGCAATCGGATGAATGGTGTAGGTACGCATTCAAATAGAAGAAGAAAATGATGGTTGTACTAATTCAGAAACCTTCGCAGGCGTGCGCACGACAACTCACCAAAGTTTCATTGCAATCGGATGAATGGTATAGGAACGCATACGAATAAAAGAAGAAGAAGATGGTTGTACTAATTCAGAAACCTTCGCGGGCTTGCGCACAACAACTGGTCAAAATTTCATCGCAATTGGATGAATGGTATAAGAACGCATACGAACAGAAGAAGATAGAATAGAAGAAAAAGAAGAAGAAAATGGTTGTATCAATTCAGAAACCCTTGCGGGCGTGAACACAACACTTGATCAAATTTTCATTGCAATCGGATGAATGGTATAGGAACGCATACGAATAGAAGAAGATAGAATAGAAGAAGAAGATGGTTGTACTAATTCAGAAACCTTCGCGGGTGTTGGCACAATTACTGACGAAAATTTTATTGCAATCGGATGAATGGAATAGAAACGCATACGAATAGAAGAATATAGAATAGAAGAAGAAGAAGAAGATGGTTGTACTAATTCAAAAACCATTGCGGGTGTTACCACAACAACTGACGAAGGTTTCATTGCAATCGGATGAATGGTATAGGGACCATACGAATAAAAGAAGATAGAATGAAGAAGAAGAAGAAGAAGAAGAAGATGGTTGTACTATTTCAGAAACCTTTGCGGGTGTTAACACAACAACTGACGAAGGTTTCATTGCAATCGGATGAATGGTATAGGAACCATACGAATAAAAGAAGATAGAATGAAGAAGAAGATGATTTTTCTAATTCAGAAACCTTCATGGGTGTGCATACAACCACTTACCAAAATTTCATTGTAATCGGATGAATGGTATAGGAACCATACGAATAAAAGAAAATAGAATGAAGAAGAAGAAGAAGATGATGATTTTTCTAATTCAGAAACCTTCATGGGTGTGCATACAACCACTTACCAAAAGTTCATCGCAATCGGATGAATGGTATAGGAACGCATACGGGACAGACACACAGACAGACAGACAGACATTCATTTATATATATTAGTATAGCCTATACTCTTCGCGCAAGTGCAAGCAATAAGTTTACAAAGTTTTATCGCAATCGGATGAACGGTATGGCTGCGCATTCAATACGAACAAACAAACAAATTTTAATTTTTATATATTAGATATAAAATAGTATTCTTTTAAACCTCGCGATCTAATGTTTTAGAATATAGTCATATTTCAGTACATCCATGTGTAGTGGTGTTAAAATTTTTTAGAATTATTATTTTTTAAACGCATTTATAAGACCATTAGTAAAATTAATGTTAACATTATATAGTGAAATAATTACGACAAAAAATATATTTATAATCTCCGTGATCCCGAATTTGGCAAGAATTAGGCATTTTATTATTCAAAAAATGGGCACGATTAACATATTTGAAGATAATTCTATAGATACTGATTATAAGCTAAGTCTTTGAACATTCAAATGTGATAAAACATTCTACGAATAATGATTGTTTTATAATATTTAATGACCTAAGAATAAGGTAGTATTTTTTTGAAATGCGCCATTTCTACTGGCATTTCCCAGTGGTTAAGCTACAACATAGGGCTGTAGCCATAAATTGACAAACGATAAATGAAGTAGGGAGTAAGACCATGTTAACGCGCGTATTTGAACATTACTGACCCAAAATAAAAATAGTTTTTACATTAGATCGAAAGGTTTAAAATAATACTATTTTATGTAATAAAAATACTTTATGCAGTCATCAAATGTTTAAAATAAATATAATGGATCATAAGGCTTCAAAATTATATAAATAGATTATCTACGACGTTTACGGAATGTCCAGGCTTATGCTCTCAAAATACTATAAAATCTCCATTTTGACATACGTGGGGCATGTGGGCCCTTGAGCTGACTTATTTGCTGAAAAAAATCAACACTGAACCTCTAAATACATATTCGCCATAAGAAAAGAGTAATTTTAATAGTACTTCGTTAATAGCATCTAACAATTCACTGTAGAGCAGCGGTTTCCAACCTGGGAGGCGCGCCTCCCAGGGGAGGCGCGATCTATTGCCAGGGGAGGCGCCAAAATTTTTTAATAAATTAATTTTTATACCATAATATCTACAAATAAAATATTTGGAGCGGAGAAATTTAAAAATGGCGCTTTTGCAAACGCTCTGTTTCGGTAATGCACAAAACGACCGCTGGTTGCATGAAAACAATAACCTCAAATTTAAATGTCACTCGTAGCTAAAGTGTCAACTGAAGCGTGTAGGCAGGGTGTGATATTGTTTTTAAATTGTTTTTGACGTGATTTCTTTAATATAATATAACAATAATACATGTCTTCACTTTTAAATGATTTCTACGCCAGATATATTGAAGCAAACAAAAATCTATTTCCCGAGTTCTTGGTTAGTTTGCTAATGCATTTTTCATATTATTTTATTAATAGTAAAAAAGTCGCCTGCGGCGCTGCTTTGTTTCAGGGCTATTAAATATTTTAAATATATGGGTGAAAGATCCTAGCCTGTGGGCCCTATTCAGTATGTGGAGCTCATGATAGAATCCATTAATTTTTGTCAATGAACGATGATGAATTTGGTTGACTTCTATTAAAATTGATTGTGGTAATAAACAAGCTCATTCGTCGCATGAAAAAAAAATTAATTAAAAAATGAATTTAATATAAGTAAGTAGTAAAAACTTGTGTGTTAAAAAAGTGTCTGTATTATTTAATGAAAAAAGGGGGGGATGCGCCAAGATTAGATTTTTTTAAAGGGAGGCGTAGTAACATAAAGGTTGGAGACCACTGCTATAGAGGCCTTATGCATACTACAGTACATGACCCCACATCTTGAAACAGCTCCTCAGGCCAGGATCTTTGGCGGACCCCCCAACCTATCGCTAGGGTTAAAGGCAATGCCACGCTCTACAGAAGAGTTTTCCAAATGGTGTTCCTGGTAAAATTAAGGGTAGGTATTCAGTGTATTTTTAGCGATTTTTTTGTATTTTTAAATAAATCCACTTTAATTATGAAGTTTTTGAATACCCACACACAATAATCAAAATTTGCATGACACAACCACATATTTTTGTGAATTATTTATTATTATTATTATTTTGTGAAAATTTGTGATTAATGTTCATCTCACTTGTTAGGTCGACGGGACCCCCAGACCCCGGGCCCCAAGCTAGTGACCAGTCCCTTGTGGGGGCCATGCTACAGTGACACCATGGCTGATTTGCAGGTCAATTGGTATAATTTTGTACAATGCCTATTTCAATATTAGCAAGCAACACCAACACAACTGCGAATCGCTTTTGCCGTAGCACAGTGGCGAAGGATGTAAGAAATACGGATGATTCGTGATTGGTTAGAGAGACTATAAGTAGTATCAGAAAATAATTCAGCCACTAGTGATTTTTGTAAATGATTTTTGATAATTAACCTTTTTCTTGTAAATAAAATTGATACATTTAGAATCCACTTGGGAATATTAACTCAAATATTACAAAATTGCTAAATGTGAGTTATGGCTGTAGACGACTCATAATTATATCCTCTATGTTTATTTAAATTTTATATTATTTTGATTAACTTCCCAATTTTTATCCATTTTTTACGGATGAGCTATATTTCGTTTGTCACTGTTGCATGTTGATGGCCAATATTAACCTGCCTAAGCAAATCAGCTATGCAATTAATGAGCTCTGCTATTTAGTATCTAACGCTAACCATACAATAGCTTATATAACTAGCGGTATATATTGAACAATGACCGACAACTAATGCGTATTAGCAATTTCCAATTTAATTGAGGTATTCTGAATGAGGACCTAGGTACTGTGAATCATGTATGACAGTGTATTAGCAAAACACTTATTCACTAGGATTTGTGGATATATCTGTTTTCACGACTTAACACTAAGTTTGGAAAGCATGCCTGCATAGTTATTTTAATAGTTAACACTGTAACACGTTTTCGTTATTATTTATTGCTCTTAATTAACACGGAGGCAATTCCATAAACAAAGCGGTTATTTAAAATAATTGGTAACACAGTGATAATTCGAAACGGCGAAAAATTAAGTTGGTACGCATGTTGTGTGAAATACACCTTTTTTGCCGGACTCGGTCAAGTTCGTGTGTGCTCGTGTATGGCTTTCCTACCCGAAGAGAATTTTTGTGTAGAAACCAGAGAACGCAGCATTAATTGGTATGGGCTTTCGTAGCCGTTAAAAATTATTGTTTCAATTAAGAGAAGATTTAAAACATCTAAATTTAACAATTATTATTATTTATACAATTTATGTATTTTGAGTATTAAAATAATTGTCGTTTTATAACTTATAAACTCGTCAAGGCAACTTGCGCAACATTATAATAGACCGTTTACACGTGCATTGATTTACTGGCGGCAGTACGTATTGTCGCAAACATAACAATAAAATGCATAATGTAAACACGTGTTATCGTGCAAATTGCGAGATTGTATGCATGGATCAAAAAAGTTTAGCGGCTCCTGAATTTCCACGCGATAGTTGCAACTTGCATGACATTTATGTGCATGTCCAGTAGAACAGTAGTGGCGAACCTGCCGGAAAAATACGTACTACACCGCCGCGCAGAGCATTTTGACGTTTAGAATTTTTCAAAACCTGTCAAATTTGTTTGAAGAATGAGATTGGCAAAACAGTCAGCACTTTTGCGTGTAAAGAGTTATTGTCGCTATAGTTTAATTTATACGATATTGTTGCCAGTAAATAAATACATGCACGTGTACAAGCGCTATAGATGTTACATGCGAAATTTACTGTTCATAGTTTTTGTCAGTGGTGAATCGTCACAATGTTTCGCATTGGTGTTAACAAGCGACACTATTCGAGCCGATGGTACAAAAAGCGAGGGTTTCGCCTCGATTGCTCTGTGATTCTACGTCGTACTGTCACAAACGTATTTTTTATCTTATGTTTAGGTATAATAAAATATCTCAAATCGTAAAACCCGAATAATTCGGATTCAAAAACTCTAATTCAGAGGCAGCACGTTAAAAGCGTGCATTATACCGGCACGTTGCTCCCCGAACAAAAAGAACACGACCGAGAAGAACCCATCTCAAACGAAGTATAAACAATGCCGTAACTAGTAAAAATAACCATAAATCCAGCGCTTATCAATATTTTAGGAAACGCGGGGCTACGGCCCTCCATGGAAAAATGCGGCGTGCTGGGAAGGGAGAGGCCGCGGTCCACTGAATAAATCTCAAAGGAAGGCTTTCTCTGGCAAATAATTTATTGCCGCAGGAACTACGGAGTCTGTTTATTCATACTCAGTGATAAGGAACGGTTGTGGTTTGGAAACGGCATCATTCATACACCACAGAAGCAAGTTAGAATACGCTTCGTAGAAATACTAGTGAGAAATAATCTACAGCAAGGTTTACAATTTGTAATGTAAGAGCTATTTCAGTCTATAAATCCATCATTAATACTTTCATTTTCAAGTCTCTTACTTATAATTTGTAAAAAATATACTTAGGTGCAATTTTTGCCATACTTTTTCATTTCTCGGCGCCCTAAAATGTATGTTTTGAGCAGACAATCACCTTCCTCCAGAGTATTTTCTAACTTTTCTGATTATACCACATATATTTACATATATATTTTCCGATTGCAAGCGGCTTTTCTGCATATATCCCAGGTAGTGACTAATTTCCCCTCCAAAACCCGAACTGGTCATTATAAAAATGCTATGATAACACGTAACTTGTTGTATTATATAGGTCGGAAGGCCCTACAATTCCGGGAGTCGAACTGAGATCCTGAAGTTTTCCCAGAACATTTAAGCTAATCCCTCCAAACCAAAACCCGCCCCGCACCATTGTCGGTCTTAATCGAGCGTATCACGGGACCCTATAGTGGCAGTATTATGAAGCATCTATTTCAAATTTTTCCTGGGAATGCCCTGGGAGAAAATACCCAAGACTGAGGTTGCTACGCTCAAAGTGAGCTCTGACTGAGTTTAAAGAATTTACTCTAATGCAAGCTGTCAGGGAGAGATAAGCACATGGAAATTACGAAAGGTACCTATATATAACAAAGAAAATGAAGCTAATCATACGGAGAGCAAAAATTTATGTGAAGAAATCTTCACGCCCGCAGTAGGTAGCCGCATTTTTTTTTAATGCAAGATTGGCCTTTATAGCAACCAATTCGGACGGCCCGATGCGCCCAACAGCTGGTTGGACCGACCTGAGCATCTCCTCCCGCTGAGAAAATACTCAGATATTACCAGAGGATGTGGTTGGCATCTTGTATTTCCCCTTTAGCTGTTTTCCCAGAACAATTCCGGCTAAACCAGGACAGTTAGAAACCCTACTTCGATTCCATGCACGATGGTTGTGATGAGAGGGAGTCTAGTGTGTAAGATACTGGCCTTTCTAACAGGGCCTCCGTGTTCGATTTCCGGTGAGATCACAATATATATATATGATTTTCTTAAAGCCTGGATATTTGTGACTATTTCACTACACTACTTATATTGGTTCACATAATCTGTTACTACCCTTTATGTAGTACAACTGTAGACATTTCTCATAATATATAAAACAAGAACACATTTTAATTGTACACAAATAAACACTTTGATCTATTATATTCCTATATTTTTATAAACAAAATTACTTAAGTAGATACGTATATTCAAATAATATAATAAATACTGGATGTAATCTGAACTCAAGGCAGTCAAATATTGACTTAACAATTTTAAACATAACCAAAAGGTCAGCAGTTGGACACCTTGATTGAAGCGTGGATAAATCAGTTATCGTCTTAGATTTACAGTGAGTAATATGATGAGTTCATAAAATATGAACTTCCACCATTTAAAACCGAGTAAGTTATTTGCGAATAAAGTTAAACAAATTGTAAGTAATAACTACGCGGAGGCAAAAAGTTTCCCAATTACTGACGAGAAAATTCACAAGTACTCGTGAGTAACTATTCATTGCTCATGAAGTATGGCTACGAGGCAGGTGGCTGTATCCAGGGGTAAGTCCTGAAAATCAAGTTAGTCTATGTTTAGGTGTAACTGTGTTTGGACCGAGCATAAATTTACTCCGCTCCTTTATAAGCTCAATTACAAAAGAAGGATATGTTACGCAGACGAAATTTGCTACTTTAAATATTACTAGGTTCACCTGTTAACAGCACAAAAAACATAAATTATGTCGGTTAAATTGCGAATAATACTATCTTCACAGTAAATAAACGATTGAGATATAAAGTAACCCCAAAAAATGGGAAACTAAAACAATGTAACTCTCTGCCAACACCTTCGAAGCAGAAAGATCGATGATTATTATTGGCCTTTTGTTACGCCTACAAAAAAGTGTTAAAACTTATTAGGTTAAATATATTAAATTAAATTTTAAAACTGACTAATTATTCCAGAGCTATTGACGGAACCGGAACTAGAACCCTTCGATAATGTTGTAAATGTTATAATGGCACTGCAGGTGTTAATAGTGCAAACGTCTAAGTCGTTTTTCATCGTAAATCATTAAAAAGTCGACTATAATAATATTTGGTAGAGTAGGTAGATAGGTACTTATAAAGATTTTCAAATCAAAATCACATAAGTACATTTATTTAAATACGTTCTAATGTTTGTCTGCTGTAGCAGGATTATTTTTTTTGAATAATCGGAACCGAATTTCGAAATCGTAATACGGTATTGTATGTTAAATCGAAACCGTTATATTCGAATTAGCATCTTTTACTATCCGGGTGAGTGCTTTCTATGACTCGTGCAAATTAATTTGTATCCCAAGAGTTTTAAATTTTCTAATATATATTTCCCTACGATGGCCACGCGGCTTAAGCGTCGGCCTATAGCGTTGTGGGTCCCAGGTTCGAATCCTGGGTCTGGCAAGTACACTTATTGTTTTTCAACGTGTGTTTGGAGTCAAAGTATGGACCTAATAGGTTGAGCAAGTGGCTGACATCCATTTCTCGTAAAAACATAAATCTGTTAATACAAACCTCCACTCTGTGGAGGCCCATATGATTTTATGAGGATCAGACAAAAATATGTAGGTTTCTGAAGTTTTTCAAAGTGCTGAATTTAAAAAAATAAAAATCTAATATTCTTTTAAAATGCGTATATTCAATATTAAATAAAATAATGATAATTTCCCTCAGTAAGCACTTAATTTAAGCGACATATTAATTTATATGTTTTATATTATGTTCTATATTAGTGGTTCTCATGTGCGGCATCCAGAAGATTTTCCTGCAGCCACCAGCGCTTTACAGAATAATATTTCAAACATTTATTCATAAAATTATGAAATTGGTTGAATGACTGACTTGTCTTAAATTTCTTTCCACGCTCAAATGATAACTTCGCCACTTCAGATGATGACAAATGACTTATTTCATAGGACTACAAACGAGATTAACATAATTTTCAGTATTTAATTTAATTAACTGGGCTAACGTTAAATATACGTTACTTGAAAGGAGTCATGACCAAGTGCTTCTTTTTTATTTATTTTATTAATGCCACGGTTGAAACATTGTGGTCAAAGTTATAAGTTGACCAAGACTCAAGTCAATTCAAATAATTGGCAAGAATTGCTTTACTAATATTGCCGATTTTTCCTACTACTGTATACTGTAAAAGATCATTCAGTGTAATGTAGTTCATAAAAAAACAAATATCAAAGCCGGTTCACGGATGTAAACTTAGAAGCAGCCATGCGGCTCGCATTGGAAAAAAAATATTGAGGAATTTCCATTTGCATTATTTTAAAATAAATAGATGTATACTGATAATGTACTGAAATGTTTAAATATCTAATTTCCGTAGGTATTTAAATTTACTACAATTTAGAGCTTTACTAATAGTATGTACCTACGAATATAAAATATAATACGTAGGTGCTGAAGAAACACAAAAGAAACTGTAAATGATATTTTCACTTCACTTACATTTTAAGACCTAAACACAAATCATCATTCATTTCGATTGAAAAAGGTGGGATGGCCATTTTAGCTGCGGCGACCTTCTACCCTCGAAACTTTTGATTAAAACAATGTCGTCTCTGAGAGCGCCTTGACGGTCGAGTAAAAAAGAAACAATTTGATATAAAGCTTAAGTAAAACTCAGAAAGCTCTCGGGACAATCGCCCTGCGGTGTGGCAAAACATAAAATGAAAGTACCGTGCTTCTGTGGCGGGAAGGGGTGGAAAGCTAACGAAAATGTTTTACATATTCTCACCATATGAACATTATCAGTGAGCCATCGAAAAAAATGATTTTATCGAGCTTTTGATTAACTATCTGACATCTTTCATCAGTAAGTTATCGGAAGCTATCGAGGGTAGTTTTGTATTAAATTATCAGCACTTATTGTAACAAATGCAATAAGTTAGTTGTATTTATTACAATAAGTCCTATGTTTTAACAGCACCTCTCTTGAGTGTGCTAAATTTTAGAGTGAAATAGACAGTTTTAACTGTTTAGACTAGCGATACTCAACCTGCGGCCCTTTAAGCTTTTATGTGCGGCCGGAAACACATTTTATTATCAGGAATTTCGTATGTCTTGAGATTCGTTTCGACTTTCGACTCACAGATAGTGGTGACACCCGAAGAGGATTGTCATTATGGTCCACATCAGATCTGGTATAAGAGTGTTGCTATTGCACACGATTAATTAAAAAAACACGCAAAATTTTTAAAATCTCAAAAATGTTTTGTAAAAAAGGGGGGATTTCATGTTTTTTTTCATCACACCAGTAGTGATGCGGCCCGCGTTACTTTACAAATATATGTATTTGGCCCGAAGAAAAAAAAGGTTGAGTATCATTGGTTTAGACGGTTAACTTATTGTAACAATTATAATACTTCGATACAAACATATGAAAAACTACCCTCGATAGCTGCCGTATAGAATATAGCCGTCTTGTGTATAGAATAGTTGCGCAGAAGTCGAACCTGGGACCCACGATATTTCAAGCCGACGCGTTAACCGCTCGGCGATCGTGGTCGCAAAATAGTAGTTCAAGTTGTACCTATCTATTTCTGTAATAATTAAATAATAAGCATATTACATAGGCAAATATAAACCGTAATATACATTTTATATATGTAATCATAATACGAGTATTATTGGCAGTAGAAAAAAAATATTGAATAGCTGAAACTCTGAGTAATGCATACACGCTGCATAACTGCACGATGTGCTCCGTAGTTTCAATCACACCACACTCGCAAAGTGTCTATTCTCTCACGCCCCATTCAGATACATCATAAATAAATGCCCACACCGATTTTGTATCCGGAAATTTGTACGTAAACACTTCACCGCAGGATACTTATTCGTGCGCCGCAGTACGTAAAACATGAGTTCGTGTAACATTTAATCAAATGACGAGTTCTTCGTTGAACATTTCACCGTGGAGTATATTTGTACGTATGCTACAACATGTGGCGAATTTTATGAGATGTCTTTACTAAGTTAGGTTAGGGTTAATGTAATTGGAACAATACTATTTGCAAACTATAGCCGCATTTTGTGAGATACGTACAAATGTATTCCAAGGTGAAATGTTCAACGAAGAACTCATCATTTGATAAAATGTTATACGAACTTATGTTTCACGTACTGCGGCGCTCAAATAAGTGTCCCACGATGAACTACATACGTACAACTTACATGTAATCCACCGGTTTTGGTTCAGAAAGCCTAAAGCCAGGAAGATTGTCCAGCAGATCCACAATTAGAAGATAACAAATCGTTTACTTTTCAGAATGGTGTGAGAACAGATATAATTAATAACTAATAAACCGATCTGTGGATATTTAATGTAAGTTATATTGTGTTTTGTGTATGTACTGAACCTAACTTAACATTTCCTTGAAGGATTTCAATACATAGTGACATTGTCAGAACAAGTACGTGAGTAAGTTTAGTACGAGAACTTTGTAACTTGTCACAAGGGGGCATGTTTTATTTTCGATATCGCAATTTCTTGTAACCGATCCCCCGCGGAAATATTATGACAGATCTGCCATACTAGCCCCCTCCCCTAGACATCCAATATTACTTTCTCCGGCGCGGCCGTGTTTTCCAGGAGACCTCGTTGTTTTTATCGTTGTTTTTGTCTCACTGTGTCTAACGTTTAATGGCCTCCCTGATAAAATTCAGGCGCCGCGAGTAAAATGCCAGGGAGACATAAAAGCGTTTAAAGTGATGTATTGGAGAACTGCTGTATTAAAATTTGGATACTTACCGGTTATGTAGCTTTAAGCTATCAATACCATTCTCTTTGAACTATAAGAGCGATTTTTCAATGTTTTTTTTTATATATTTTCTACTTCTATAAGACTTCACCTTTTGGTTTATTGATATTCTATAATATAATAACTACGTTTTACATACTTAATTTTAAAAACACTTTTGAGAAAATAATATATTATAACCAATAGAAAAAAATCTTTTTGATAAAAGTAAGACAGCCCACAGAAATCGAACCTGCATCTCTCGGGTATCGCACCCACACACATAGTGCACTATGCTAAAGGAGCCATACTTAGGTGCGACAAAATTTAATTATTGGCTTTGACTATATAGCAAAGTAGGTATTACTAAAATTACTAACCGACGTCACGGATCACTCTAAGATTTTTTGTTGTAACTTACTTGAACTTGCTAATATTTTTTTTAATTACGTAACTATCTTTTTTATTTAACGAATAATTCACAAGATTTAAGAATGTAACATGTATGTTCAATAATTAGAATGTTACATTCTTAAATATTCTGAATTATTCGTTGAATAAAAAAAATATATATATATAACAATTTAAAAAACATCTCATGCATATTATACACACTAAAATATCTTTTCCTAGAATAGTTGTGTTGGACATATTTTTCTAAATAAAATAATTTATTGAACATCCATAATTTGAAAACATCTCATGCATATACCCACTAGAAATACAATACCCGACGGGACTTGAACATGACGTAACCCCTGGATTCGCCCCAACTTTTCCAATTATGCTACGTGCATCCTACTTGATTACGACGAATTTAACTAGAAGTTCTTACATGAAATGCATATCAAATTTATCGGTTTTACATTTAACGGTTTTATTTAATATAAGAATGTTTCATTTTTTAAATTTTGTGATTTATTCGTATATTTTGAACATAATTTGAAAACATCTCATGTAATAGGTAGGTACCCACTAAAAAAATCTTTTTTGAAAAAATACGGCACAATAAGCATTTCATGTTAGAACTACTAGATGTTTTCAAACTATGTATGTTCAGCTTATCAATATATACTATTTCTACATAGTAGGTATCAAAAACCAGACGATTATGGCTTCTATTTCTACGATATTTCGACGCAAAATTTTGGTGAATTGTTTGAGTTGGGTTATAATATATATATAATTCTATTTTACTATATATTATACGATTATATTATATAATGTTTGTAGAAAACAAATGTCTCCAAAACTTGCATTTATTTTGTATCACTCATATACCATATAGCCTTTTTTAAGGTAATACGTCAATGATTGACAGACAATCAATCCAAAACTAAATAATGCGTTAGAGAAAGTCTCTTAAGCTATGTAGTCATCAAATGCTATGGATTTTACAAGTTCATATAACTGGTTTTACAGATAGCTGATAAGAGCGACATCAATAATGACGTTGGTATATGGACTACATATTATTAGACATATAAAGATCGTTTAATTTCGTTCAACAGAAACTCTTCACCACTGGTATATCTACGCCAAAACACATATATTCTGATGATAGTTAGTCATTCTACGCCAAGCAGCCCAACGTTACTTACTCTGATATGCCGATGTTATAGCGCAATCAAGTTTTAATTAATTCATCACTCACAAGGGGATGGGAGCAGGTGTATGAAAATCAACTCACCTTGAAATTAATATTAAAGGAACCCCTCTTCGTCAAAATTTAATACTGCCTAATTAAATTGAGTAATAGCTTAAATAATAATGAGATTATTTTTAAAACTAAGTGAGGAGGCAGGTACTTAGCAAGAAAAAGTTAAAGTAATTATATATAAAATAAAAAATTGGTAAGTATTTTAGAAGCATTTATTATTAAGGGCTTTAAAATAGACTTTGTTTAAAAATGTGTATTTCTTCACACATTTTTTGTATCTTTACTGGCGCGCCAAGTTACCAATCGTCCAGTTTTCCGCGATACCAGATCTTGATGTGAAATTTAAAGAAGTATGTAGGTATTTATTGGTTAACCTATATCAGGGTTGGCGAACCTTTTTATGTACGCGTGTCAAAATTTCCGAATTTTTGACGTGGCGAGCAGTTAAAGGGAAAAATAGTCTTTAAAATTCTATTTAAAAATGATGATGATCTAGATACCACTCACAGAACCTCAGATTACAGAATAAATCACATAACCAGCGCTCGAAATGGAAAAGTTTACGAACCGGAGCGCTCGACAAAATTTCTGAAGATATTTACATAGTCATCAAATCGTATGTGTATTTCACAAAAATAAATGTGCCAGATTTTATATTCTATGGCCTCAGACGGTCAACATATTTTTTCCACGAGACGGAGCGATAATTTTTACAAATTTCACGAGGCGGAACGGCGCTCCGGTGCGTTCCGTTCCATTTCGAGCCCTGAACATAGCACACATATTATAGCTTAATCGCTTTTTTAAATTACGCCATACATTTCGGTCTACCAATTTTGAAACTCTCTGCCAGAATTACTACTAATAGCTTCACCATTTTTTTGTTTCTTATTTGGTAGTCATGTTTGTGGGTATAAATGAAATTGTTACTGTATTACTTACAGCGAAAAGGTTGAACCTACGAGTAAATGTGGGAAAGACCAAGTATTTGAAAATGACAAGAGGCATTGAACCCTCTGGAAACATTGGAATAATAAACTCCTCGTTCGAGAGAACCTCTCTCTTCAAGTACTTGGGCTCCAACATTACCTCTAAAAATGAAATGTCCCTAGAGCTCTCTGACCGACTGAGAAGTGGAAATGCAGCGTACTTCGCGCTGAGTCGTCTGTTCAGGTCCAAAATGCTGTCCATCAAAACGAAATTCCGGGTGTATAACGTGGTCATCAAGCCAATCGTCATGTATGGATGTGAAACGTGGGGTTTAACAGAAAAACAAGAAAAGGCGCTCCAAGTGTTTGAAAACAGAATCCTCCGGAGAATACTTGGACCCGTCAATGAGAACCACCGGTGGCGCATCCGCACAAACGCTGAGCTCTTCGACCGATACCAACCTAGAATCACTAATATTCTGAGGTCAAGAAGGCTCAGATGGGCGGGCCACGTTGTACGATCTGAAAGATCTAGAACTCTCTATAGGATTTACAAAGGCACACCAGCTGGCACTCGACCTCTTGGCCGCCCTCGACGGAGATGGGCGGACAACATTCAAAGGGATGCGGAAAGGCTGGGGATAGTCAACTGGGAAGAGAGAGCGCTTGACAGAGATGCCTTGAGAAACGTTGGGCAGTCGGCCATGGACCTGAACGGGGCCCCTAGCGCCAGTTTAATAATAATAATTACTTAATTTGGTTTTGCGCAAAAATTGATACTAGAATTGCTCCGATCAGATGAGGCATTCTCTCACTGCAGTGGTCTCAAGCGTTGTAAATCGATCAAAAACCGAGGTTCGCGGCGCGGATCCTCCGCCCCCTGATAAGGTTAGTGCGATAATATTATATGTGACGTATAAAGCCTGCGAACCGACCTATACAATTATTCTTGAAGAGTATGTATTCGCCTGCTATTTTTTATACAATGCGATTTGTCATTTATTATTATTTTAGGTATATTTTCATCTTCAAAATAAAACATTCGCTTTCCATAGGTTCGTCACCAATGTTTATATGATCCTAATGTGATAAATCACCAAAATCGGGTAAGAATATTGTGCAATTTAAGTACATATACTAACTATTAAAAATAAAAACCTACTTCCTTTTCAGGTCGGTAGGTAGGTATTTTCTTTCATCTAATAATAATTTGACGCTATAAAATGACGTACAAAATTTACTGCAAACACAATAGAAATAATTACAAGATAAAAAGAATTTTTTATATACAACGTTTTTAAATTTTCTGTTGAATCATATAAACTTGACTTGACTAGCTTAAACGATAAAAAAAATTGTATTTGATAGAAATAATACTGAAATGTCATTTTGCAACACATATTGATTTCCATAGTTACGCACGTATATATTAATAATTTTGTTGTTAGGACCCTAGCAACCAATAATAGTGGATTGGATTACGGATTTCTTCCGAAATAACTTTTCATACAAAACAGAATTAACTGAAAATTAATTTAATTCTACTTAAAAATCATGTTCTGATATATTCTAAAAGTTTCAAATGTCTAGCTAGTCGGGAAGTTAGTTAAAAATCGATTGCAAGATTTGTACCGGACAAACAACCACCGAATAAATAAGAATACAACCTAATAAAAACGTTGTAAAATTAGGGGTTTTACGTAGGTAGTTGATTCAATTGACGTGTATTTTAAATTCAACACAAATTGCATACATACGCTTTCCCTCTACCACCTGACACATATTCATAAGCTTACGGTCGTCTACCGTGGCGTAACGAACGACAAGCACTCTGAAAATTGTGATGGTCACGTCGCAAGAAGTACTCCTCTTTTTACGAAAGCGTTCACTATAGTGTAAATAATTCTTAGTTTTATTATACTGAATTACCTTCCGAGCGGAGATGAGTAGAAATTATCTTCCGCCGTAAAACATCATAACTATATAACCAGGGAACTCAGAAATAATGGGAACTGAAATACCTAACGGGTAAGGAGAAGCAGGCAACCGATCTCGAGTAAGGTAGAATACGGGATAAATTAAAACACGTTGACGCTCATTTAATATTGGTGTATTACACACACTATTGCACATCTATAATGCGTCGTTAATCTTCGTAGGACACTGACACATTCAAAACCCTGTTTAATACCCTAATTTACTGTATTGATATATAGCCTATGGGAATTCTATTTATTTTCTGTTCTGTGTATATTGCTTATTATGTATGTATAATATCACGCCCCAGCCGCGAAGAGCGCAACTACATAGTCACGATTTTTTTTCCATTTCAATGTGCAGATCGTAATTGTAGCACCGCTGTAAGACAAGATTGAATCTACGGTAAACAGTGAAAAGATTATTATAGATGATTCCAGTAAAAAACAATAGAATTAAATTTGTTGTATATTTATAGAGTTTTATTAAACTCAAATAATACAATAAATATATAAATACTAAGACGTAGCCCCAGACCAATAATAGTGTAAATATTTTAAACAATTTAAATAACCTGTTAAAGTTTGTGAGCCATTGACTCGCAACAAAACAGGGTCACCACGGACCAAATTAAGGTGCTTGTTATCAAACCATACTGCCCTAATTGACAGGGTCAGGTTAGGTTGGATAATCACTAAGATAGACGACACATATTACATTATTGATTATGGAATCTATACTGTACACATACGTGACAATGTCAGAGATGGAAGATGTCTTCTGTGATTATGCTAAGCAGCTTGGTGTGTATCAGAGCTGATGTAGATCGTATTGCAAATAATTATACGTAAGTGACAGTATATTTAATGTGACCAGACATCCCGTTTTCACCGGGACAGTCCCGTTTTCAGTTCAGGTGGCGTGTCCCGGTGTCCCCGAACACAGGTTCAGGACGCCAAAATGTACCGTCTTCGAAAAGAAAGAAACTTGTGACCAAGATACAGAAATATTTGATGAGTATTCACTTTTTCTAATTCGTTTGCACCGCAAAAAGTGTCTGAATAGAACACTGGGAATGTTTCAACCGAAAGTCGTTAGGTGGAGTTGTTCAAACACTTTCGCGCCAATAATTTGGATCACAAAAATTTTCGTGTAATTATTATTGAATATATTTTATTTCTTCCCGGCACTAATGCACCAGTAGAAAGGGTCTTCTCTCTTATGAATAAGTTGTAGACGAGTGAAAAAAAAAACAGTTGAAAGTAGAGTTCTAAAAAGTCCTGCCAAGAATTTCATTCGTTTTTTAAATCAAAACCAGATATGTATACTAACTTTGTTCTTCGGAAAAATATAACATCAGATAAATTGTCATGTACTTAATAAATAAAATATTATGTACTATTAAAAAATATGTACGAACTCAAGCGTTGTACCTACTTATGCGCCTACTCAAACATACCTACCGATAATCTTCAAATAAATAAATAAAATAGATAACCTAATATGACATGAAAAAACATTACCTACTATCTTGTCAATTGAATTGTATGAAAGTGTGAGGCGCCTAAAAAGGATAAGTATCTACGTTTTTTTGTGTCCCGGTATGGGGAAGCAAATAAATAGTCACGTTAATTATATTACACTGAAGTAGGTACTTGGCTTCGCATGAAATTAGTTCATCAGTCGATGTACATTAGAGTAATCACGAGCGGTTTATTAAATATGCCAGAAGGACATCTCTAATCTGATGTGGGGTAAAAATATACTGTACTTCTGTTTGTCCTAAAGACTTGCATTTCGTGCAGTATAAATTGTTACAAATGAATGGTTCTTATAGCCCAATAATTATATTCTTAGTTTCTTGGTCACAGGATTTTGAGTTGATGTGACTGTACCTATATAGAGATTGGCGGGCAAAATATAAATGTGTCAAAATTGCAAAATTTTAAGGGTATAAAGATCAAAAATAATTGAAATACTTTAATGTAAAACATTAAACATAAAAAAATGCGCGTCTTATAGCGGGCGTGAAGATCTCTTCACATATATTTGTTTGTCCGTATTGTTTTACCATTATTTTTTGTATCTTATATATCAATAAATTCATTTATTTCTGTTAAATTTCCGTGCCTTTCTCTCCCATGACACTTTTTATTAAATTACGTCTTTCAGTAAACTCAGTCAAAGCTCATCAGAGAGCGTCGCGATATCAGTCTTGGATATCTGCTCTTGAGACATTCCCAGGCGTAAACAACTGCTGATGCTTCACATCAAACGTAGAGCCTTGTTATACGCTCGATTAGGACCGAGTGTGGTGCGGGGCGGCTTAATTTGGAGGGGTCAATATTTGTGTTGTAAAACAATCTGTACCTATACTTTGTAGGAAAAGTGTGTAAGTATGCACTGTTATTCCATATATTGTTTCATCAAAAATATTAATTTTTCATTATCACAATAAAATATAGTATGTAATAGTATAAAAGGGTATTAATCGGTGGCGTATGGTGATTTTGCTTGTAGGGATGATGTTGAAAAAATAAATATATTCACACATTACACAGTATTTCTTACATACCTTCTAATTAGCGTTTTGTAAGATTTTTTTCGATGTGATTAAGTAAAAAAGTAGAGTAGTGTGTTTTATTGCGGAGTAGTCGCTCTGCGATATTCTAAACATAGTATTAGGTATTTCATTCTACAGTGGCACCATAGGCGATTCGCGCGTGTATTCAATTGCTTGCGACAATGCCTGTTTCAATGCTAGCAAACAATATCACTACAACTTACTGCAAGCGCCATTTGCCGTACCCATGGTGCCACTGTAAAACGATCTACCTATACCAAAGAATCATTACAAGAAGTATTGTTAGATCAAACTTCCTATTATATGTATAATTGTATTATAAATACATATTATAATTGCATTACACTTTATCGATGATTTATAAGGATGCTCCTCATCTATAGCATCTATGGACCGCACGCCACTGGTATTCGTGTAAACGCCGTCATTTAAAATGATGTTAAAGCCATATTTTGGTACATTCGATTAATACACCCACAGAACTGATTAATGAAATAGAAATACGAAAATTATTTTATTGTTGTTTTAATTTAATAAAACGCATTTTTTTGTAGTACTTATTCCACTTTTTTTCAATAAATTAGGACCGGTTTCGTCTACCTCAGAAGGACATTTTCAACTTTCAACTCTGAGGCGAACGAAACCGGTCCTAATTTATTTATTAAAAGTAGAATAAGTACTACAAATAAAATGCGTTTTATTAAATTAAAACAACAATACAATGCAGTTCCACCATGAATTGATAGTAAACAAAATAAAAGAAACGAAAATTATTCACCACGAGGCATATACCATGACTTTGGCGGCAGTATTGGTTTATGACTCAATGAGGGGCAAGCCAGTAATGAGTAAATACAATCGAGAATCGTACCTACTTACAACCACACCCGGAAGATAACCCCAATTATTTTTATGTTCCCTGATAAGAATAATTGTTAATAAAATAACTATAGATAGCCAAATGAATTGCAAAATAGTGTAACAAACCAATCAATTTTCTAATATTACTATAACATAATGTATTTATTATATTATGTCTAACGTGGCGGCCTAATGTGAACGCGAAGACGCCTGCCTAACGAAAATGACGGCATGCACCCTTATTAAATTTGTTACATCCAGTCGAACAGCTCGGCTGAGGCGTCGATTTTGGGGGGTGGGCGAACGCTCGCGCTTATTGGATTACGCCAAGCGATCTTCGACCACCTCGGTTGGTGCTGGTTGGTTAAATTGCCAAATTCGTCTGGGACGGTTGATCGATCGACTTAATATCATCGGATAGCACAATAACTGCCTGCATACGAACATGTCGATTGTGATTCATAATATTTAAAACAATACTTACGTATTATAATATTCAGTCAAAACGATAAGGTTGTCAAGACGAAATCACAGTAAAACGAAGGTGTCGAGACACCTTTTTGATTGCAAACAATTTATGAATATAACAAAATATGAACTCATTGAGTGCATTCATTATCAGTTTAAAATATACGAATACGCAGTGTTCCAATTGTTCGACGTGTCCGGAAACTTATACGTATGCAGTTCGCCGTATCACACTTCACCGTGAAATGGTGTATCAGACCGTGTATTAAAGACCGTCCATATACCCAGCACTAACATACATACCATGTCAAATATAAAACACGATTCTAATCGGATTACACTTTACAGGAAGCCAGCAGCAAACAAATTTTGAAAATAGCCGATATACTGGATTATTTGTAAGGTTAGGTTAGGTTTTCACTCTTGAATTCATGAATTTTGCCAATATCAAATATGAAAATTGAATTATTGTTCATATTAAATCTAATAAAATTGGAGACCGTATGGTATACGGTCATCTCTTTCGAATAGAAAGCTCACGGCGAACTGTGCCATGGTGAAATGTTTTACGTACAATTTACATGTAACCATTATTCGAAGGATATTTCTTAACCTGCACCGCGATTTCCTAACTATCGACTCGTGTGTCACCAGACGACATGACGTAATTGTGACGTCAGCCAATACACGCTCGAGGCATGCCGCCCAGCGCACAGTGCTCACCATAGATATTATTATGATTAAACACCTATATGTGTATAGCGACAATGAATAACGCCGCTGTCTGACCAGCGTTATTTTCTCGAATGCTATTATCACTCCGGTAGTACGTCACAATGATGTCATATGACGTCATGTCGACCGGGAAGCTTGCACTCGCAAGTTCTAACATAGGGCCGCTGAAATGTCACCAGAATAATCACCGGAGTTAATTGTCATTTTTATCCTATCTGAAATTGATGACACTAACAGCCCCTCCCCTGGCACAAAGTGACGCGCGTTGTAATACAGTATGGACTCTAGGCGTGGTAGAGGCGACTTTTTAATTAAACTACACACATGCGACATTGTTCATATTATGTTTCTTGAATGCCAACAAAATCACATCGATACATCTGATTTGTTGCAGTCGGACGACACACATTTGTACATAGTTTCGATGTCTAATGAACCCATCCTCTAATTGAAATCACAGCTTGTAGCTCTCTGTCTAGCGAAAGGTATACAGAAAGAATAAAATCGTAAGTCATCGAACCTACTTATGAATGTCAAGCGAAACGGAATCTTACAGAATAATCTAGCCCATATTATACTTCCACTATCGCGATAATAGTATTATGTAACTACTATCAGAACGAACAAATTGCCTTGCTCTAGCAAAAGAAATGAATACCAGTTATGGTTTTATGCAAATACGCCCGACTTCCTCTGAAAATATTACACAATCCGGAACAAGCTTCAAGCGTAAATTTTTCCAGATAAGAAAAACGAGACCCGACAATCGTAAAGATAAACCATTTTTTTCAGTAACTTTTTAAATAGTAGCTAGGTACGGTACCTAGATTACTGAAGAATCTATTTAAGATTGTGTTATTTTATGTTTAGATTAAAAAGGTTTTAATTATGTAATTGGATTTAGATACAGTTATCTTACAAAATATTACAAATAGGGAGAAATATATATATATATAAATATAAACCCGTTTATTCAGTGTAATAATTGTGGTTTTAGGCTGTTTTAGGTATGTATATACCAATTCGACTGTGTTTAGGAAAAAGGGCGTAACCCTCAATTTTTCGAAAAGTGCTTTTATTAGATATTAACAATGTATACAACTAAGTACACGTTCTGTAAAAAGGAAGTAAGCCGCAAATGAAAAATTGTTATCTAAATTCAGGTTTTCATTGAGCTTTAATTAAGTTTCAATTTAAGGAAAAAAGCATTAACCCTCAGTTTTAATGATTTTTCTGTAATAACTTCTTTAATTATTGTTAGATCGAAAAGATATTGCACAAAAATCATTGTGCACCCAATGTATGTATTTTTTTTTTTAAATATTGAACCAAAATCATTCAAAAAACATTTGTTGCCCCTCCTGTAAAATTCGTTCTGTGAGGGTTACGCCCTTTTTCCTAAACACGGTCGAATTGTTACCATTGTGATATTACAATGCATTTAAATACGTATTTGTCCTAAGTCCTAAACAGACTAAATGTAATAAAAATTTAAATGATTTCAAAATTCCCGCGTTTCCGGAACTAAATTTTAAAAAATACCGATAGAGGCGAAAGAACCTTTTAGAAGACAGTCGAGAATGGGTCGGGAGTAAAAACATCTATGGGAGTAAACAAGGACAAGAATCCATGTTTCACACCAATGTAAGAGAAATTAAAAAAAATACAAGTAGCGCAACGTGGCATGAAATGGTGCGCACGTTGCGCATAACTCAGAATAAACCAATGAATAAGGAAGCAGGAAGCAAGTAATAAAGGTCGCAAATCAGATGACATGGTAATGGACTGGAATATCGCTCGACGAATGGAAAACCGCTAGACAAATGCTGTCATATTATAGTTGTACCCAAGTGGCACTAAACGATCTCAGGGATGACCTAAAACCAGCTGGATGGACTTACAAGAATTTACAAGTTCGATGGATGTACGTGGCAGTATAGAACTGTAGATCGAGAAAAATAGAGGTTGCGATCGCGGCTGATGATGATAATGATATAGAGAATTATTTTCATTGGAGTTTGCAATTGATCCGTAATTTTGAAATTCGTTTTTTATTACCTATGACATATTATGTATTTTATGATAGTTTCTTTTATTTTTTTAACTGTCAATTCATGATGGAACTGCATTGTAAAATTGCGTTTTATGGTAGTTTAATATCAAGGTCTATTATTTCGCATTCAAAAATAATAAAATAGAAATTTATAATGGTACCTACCTACGCAATTTTTCCTGTCTGTCTTGAAATAAGTGTTTTAAATGGCCTACAGACCACAAATTTTTTCTCATTTTTTTTTCTTTATTTTTGCATTAAATCAATCAAAAATGTTGAGAATCACTGTAATACATCAATCAGGTAGTCTAGTGGATGTTTTCTTCACAATTCTATAAAGTCGACTAAATAGACGATACGTAAGTATGTTGGCATATTACAGGGGGAAATGTTTTGAATCTGTTACAGTATAATTCTAATTGATGATCAAAAATATGTTGGATGTCTTAAAAGATGACTTGAAATTTTCTTTATTGCTTTACGAAACAGACAAGGTATTCAGTGCTACAATTTGGTATGTTTCAGATCGCCTATCTGCGCCGAATTATTTCCATTTCTGAATGAAATATACACAAGTCAGATAAAAATGTCGGCTGTCAAGATATCTCACAGATAATCCGATAGAAACGTGAGAAGGAAGAAAAATAGGAATTTCGAAGAAAGTCGATGAATTGGAAATATAAACTCAATGCAGATAATAATATTATAACAAATGGAATAATATATTCGGTACGGTACTTTCTATGATTGGTAAGTGGTTAGTTGTATTATATTATCAATGAGAATGGGATCTCTGAAATACAATGGGGAAAGCAGTTTCTAAAATATTTAGAATGAAAGAAATAACATTTTACTTTCATCTCAAAACACATTGATAAATATAATTTAATACAGTATACGAAAATTAGTAATTCAATATGTTAGGTAAACGATCACGGGGCAAAGATCGATTAAAAACGAGGTAAGTCTAAGCCGGCTCGCACATCAAAACTCGTCCGCATGGAACGTGTCGAATACGTCGATGTGACGTCATCGATATTCATAAAACACAGGTTTCCAAATGAAGCTCCACACATCTAGTGCTCTTAGCAACACATCGCATGTCTCGGGCTGCGAGTCGAATACTCCAGAACGCATACACACACCTCCTACGGATTGGTCATTCCTATACCGGCTCGCCGGTCGTCGCATCCAAATAGGTATGTATATACGTTTCCAGAGGCTACGTGCGACTGTCGCTAGGTAGATGTGCGCGGTCTTCATATGCAACATTGGAGCGACGTTCCTGAAGGTTTGATTTATGGCTGTGCTGCAGACGAGGCGAGTTTAGATGCGAGAACTGACTTAGTATGCCAATTTCATTGACTGGCATAGTAGTGTAACAAATCGATCGTTTTAAAAAAAATGCACGTGTCAGATTAGCTTAAATTACATAACTAAGTATTTCGTAGCCAGGGAACACAGAATTAATGTAAACTGAAATACCTAACGGATGTGGAGTAACAGGCGACCGATCTCAAGTGTAGAAGAATATGTGATAAACTTAAACACGTATGAAGAATCCGTCATTCTATGCTTGTTCGTCTTTCTGACAACTGCTATCGATTTATGCACTGACGCTCATTCAATATTGGTGTATTTTAAGGTTGCAAGACGCACTATTGGACGTATATAATGTGTGTTTCATTTTCGTAAGACACTCACACATTCAAAATCCTGCTTCAAAATGTATAGCCTATTTGAATTATATTTATTAATCTGTTCTGTGTTCGTAGCATTATATATTATTTATATAAACACCCCATCTGTTTATTTAGGTACCTACTACATCTGTGGTGGTAAATGTTGTAAAAATGTAAATAGTTTGGTTTTAATATTAGTTTATTTTTTTCTATTGCATTATTCAAATTATATAGAATAATATTATTTTTATTAGCCAATAACCAAAATCTAGCGGTAACGTATCGGCTTGTAATGTCGCGGGTACCCGGTTCGAATCCCGGGTCTGGAGAATTCACATCATATTGGATTCAAGAGTACGGAACTAATTTTATTTGTTGAGCAAGACATCTATTTCTCGTGAAGGCCTATATGATCCTCATAAGATCGAAAATGGTGAAGTATTAGTAGTATCTGCATTTATTTGTAATATTTTAATTAATTGATTTCTGAATTAAGAGCCGAGCCACACCGGGCGACTCTGGTCTCGAGACCAGTCGCCGAGACCAGACCGATGCATGCAGTTATATGGAACATGCCACACCTGGTCGCCCAGTAATCGCGCAAGCAATAAAGTCGCGCGATCAGTAAAATCTCGTTCGTGCCCTCAGTCTGGTCTCCCGGTCTCTCTGGTCGGGCGATCGGTAGCGATTTATGAAAACATATAGCTATGTATTGAGCGCTGCCACACTAGGCGACCAATCGCTGGCAGCCACGCCGCATTTTTTTGCATAATTGCGTGTACATTCATTATTATTATTATTATTGGCTGCCTCTCAGCAGCCCGATTTCCTAATTATCGTCTCGTGTGGCACCAGACGACATGACGTAATTGTGACGTCAGCCAATACACGCTCGAGCGGGCGGCATGTCGCCCGAGTAAATCGCCCGAAGAGACCAGTCGCGCGACTGGTCTCGAGACCAGAGTCGCCCGGTGTGGCTCGACACTAAGTCTCCGTAACTTTGACAGTCAAGGCAAGATATAGTCAGGAGCTAGGCTATTTAAAATGTGGTGCAGGAAACTGAGAATCTCGTCGACGTCGATCATCTGCGAACTCTAAATTCTAGATACAATCTCTTCGGCTTGTCTCCACTGAATATACAAATATATTTGGTCATTGCCATTGGATATATAATATATCAATGCATATAGCCCACAGCGAAGATGACAATTAAAAAAAAACAAAAGGATTTGATAAGGCCGATGGTCGAAGAGAACGAAGACGGACAAGATCAAAAATGGCACTGATTTCCCATTGACAGTCTTTGCATACCGCTAAATGCTGAAAGCGGTAGAACGGAGGCTGCATGTCGACCAAATCATCCAGGTCACGATCATCAATCGTAAGGCTAACGAAGAAGAATTGTGTGGATTTATCACTAAAATAACGTATTTTTAAAATGGTAAATTATATTAGTCTCACGAAATCTGATTAAATATAAAAAAATGCACATTTCTCAATGTCAAAATATTAATAATATTCTTCTTTGAAGAAAAAATAACAAACAGGCAAGCGCTACGTCTATATTTAAAGCCCTCCCTTTGTTTAATGAATGTCATATCATTTTTTTCAGATTAGATAAGAAAATAAGCGAGAAAAAGGTCGCCAGTAACGCTGATACGGCCTGCCTATCTTTATACTACGTCGCGATAATATAAGAGAAAACACATTTTATTACGTTCAGAATATGGAAATTAGTTAATTAGGTACCTACTCATTGTTGATATAAAGCACGAAGCCGTTAAATATAAATTGGTAGGTTGCAATAAATGAGTATTTTTTTTAAAATAACCTTTGCAACCTCACCGGTAAAGTTCTACATCGACGGCAAGAGAGCTGACGAATATTTTAAATCAACAGGACATTCCAATATATCACTGAACCCTAAAATCAATAAAAAGGGTAATAAATATGCTGTGAAGTTAATTATCCCGGGTTATGAACTATCAGGCGCGGGACGCGATATGTCTAAAACAATTAGGAGCGATGTTTGTGTGAACTTTTGGTTTATTGTGAAGAAGGAGTCGCATCTAAATGAAGAGGCGATACAATATTTAAACACGCCTATAGCACGCGTTGCCGCCATGACAGCTACATCACTAAGAAATCTTCTACATGCGACTAAAGTGACATCCTGTTATCGGCGATTTCTTGTTGTCGGACAATATATACGCTCCACACGAGTGCACGCGAAGTTGGCCGAACTTTGCAAAAAATGAGATGCGGTTCGCACGATATGCGTACCAACTTAAATATTCACTTATCACTATGTTACTAATTATTTTAGATAAACGCCTTGTATACGGAATTGCCTCGAGTGATATCCGTGTTATTTTGATATCGTATTGGTACCGTGGCAACTAGTCAGAATAACCCTGCTGGGGTTAGTGTAAGTTAATAAGTTGAAACCCATACAATTCTGAAGTTATCATTACTAGATAACATCATTACTAAAAGATTACATAGAAGGGGAGGGGGTGGAAAGAATTTTACCTCATGACAATGAAAAAATAATAGCGGAATTACACTTGACAAACCACGCTATAGAGTGGACATTCCGACAGGGAGAGACTGCTCCCTTCACGGACGCAAGGCAGCGGCCATTTTATTTTCAGTGTTTAAATTAAACATACGAAGTTAAACCACTGTAAAAGATTCTAATTTTCTGTCATCATTATCATTGGTTTATTTAAATAATAGCCACAAAAATATTGTAGTTATAAGGATATCATGGTTTTCTACAAAAATAACTAAGTAGATTAACACACCCAGACGTTTACTGTAATTAAAAGATATGAACCTTGAAATAGCTCTCCTGCAAATTGTTTGTGGTAAATTTTAGTACTGGTGAGTGGTGGTGTGCTAATTAAATTTCACCAAAAAATCTAATGCATTTTGAATTAAAATTACAATTTTATTTCAATTCATTAGGTAGGTATATCTACCTACCAAGTAAGATATCTGAAACAATGGAGAAAAAAAAACATTGATAAATTTAATAATAAGTACTATCCCAATAATAATTTTTAGAAAAATTAAAAAAAAATATTAGGTAGTTACCTATATTCTTATTCTTAAATCTTGTGTAGGTACATTCAATACTGAATACAAAAAAATATTGTCATATGTCGCAGTTATAAAAGATTGGAATGAATTCCTTTTTTTTTATAGAGGTTCACCTATTGATACTGTTTTTCAACATTATGATCTAGTTCTGGTACCTACATAATATACAATTTGTGACATTTACAATATTGTTTCAACGTCAAAAGGGAAATATATTTTCACATAAAATCTAAACGCGGCAAGTAGGTACAAGCGTAAACACAACCATCCCCGCCCCTTCACAGTCCGCTTCCAAATACGTTGCAAATTACATCCCCGACTTAAAATAAAAGCTACAAAACATATTTATATAACATATCTGGCAAAATACTTCTCTCTGAATCCTTTATTTTCAGTAAAATAAGCAATGTTATGTATTTTCCCACTACCCACCCGCTACTCCCGATAATATTGGAAACCCGTGTACAGAATAATAGTGAAGGAAAACTTATTTTAATGCCGGTAAATTTGTGAAACGCTCTTTAGCAGTAGTAGAATACCATTATGCATCGATACCCACCTGTATGCCTATAGGTATTAAATTTATTTAGAAAATAGTTACTTCTAGAAGTTATCAAGATAACATAACCGAATATCTTCAATTCAATTCAATTCATTAATTTTACATATTGTGGACGTTACAAATTATAAGTTTAAGACGTTCACAACATGCCATTTAGAAACAACTAAATATTATTAAAACAATATCAGGTACATAATAAAAGAGATAGATTCTACAGTATAAATGTGTAAATACAAAAAAATATATAGGTACAAGGAAGTACACCGGATGAGTTAAGCAGACCCTATTTTAAGAATTTATAAAATAACGTCCACCTATACTCATGCTCGCGTAGATGGAATATATCAACATCCGAAGCGATTTGGTTGAACAGAGTTATTATAAATCTCTATATCTAAATACCTAAAAAAATAATGAAGATTCTAAATGGTTAAAACCACAGAACAGATTAATGAATAGGATTCCGATATCCTATATTCAATATACCTACTACATTTCGATGCAGGGATTTGAATGTGTTAGTGTCCTGCAAAAATGAAACACGCATTATAAATACAATACGCAATAATAGTGTGTGTAATACACCGATAATAAATGAGCGTCAATGCGTAAACCGGGAGCAGTTGTCAGTATTCGACTTATGACGTATTCTTGACACGTGTTTAAGTATAACCAGACTTTTTCCTTATTCGAGATTGGTTCCTCGCTACTCCTTACCCGTTCGATATTTCAGTTCCCATTATTTCTGAGTTCCCTGACAACGCAGCAAAAATACTAAAACAGATTAAATTTAGGTACGTAGTTACTACAATACTAAGGTGCTGGATAACGTCTGCTATAATCACGGATATATGTTTAGAAAATTATGGCTTTATTTTAAATTTAAAACGAAGACGTTTACAAAAATACTCTTTTACGGTATTAATATAATATTTTATGTGATGATAAAAGACAAGGTAATATAACGACCTACATAGACATCTTATCTACAAAGTATACAGTTAATTCAGACTTATCATCTTAAGATACCTACTTCTAATTCTTAATTTAAAACGTAAAAATAAATAAGAAACATTAAATTATTTGGTTATATTGTTTTGTTTTATTTCTACAATTTATTTTATTTATTCGGAAACTGGTTTTGCCTTTAAGACATTTTCAATTGGATTGGAAAGACAGACCTAGAAGCCCCTGAATCGACGAGATAATAACGTTTTGCGGAAATACGTGGAAACGCAACTAACATGATCTAGATTCTAGACTCTAGGGCAGTGTCTGCCAGACTGTGTTGTGTGACCACGAAAATTTTCTCATAATTGCAGAAGACATGATTAAACCTATCTGCATAATTTTACAAATATTTTCCATAACTTGTGTTAGAGATAGGTATGACGATGACACCTGAACGACCAAACGACCCTGTGCACAAAATTAGTTTTCTGAGCTAGATTAGTCAGCATTAAGCCCATATTCCATTGGCAGATTGCGTCTGGCCCGATCGTCTGCCACGACTGTCAAACTCTATTCTCTATGATTTTCAAGGATCGTGAGCGATCGGGTCGAAAGTGGAAAATTTTCTATTATCCGTCGTGCGATCCTTTCATTATCAAGCGAAGATTGCCGAAAGCGTACGAAAATAGCCGAATATGCGCCTGAGTCATGCAAACGGTCGTTCATTTCATTCTACTGGTCGATTTCAACTGAACAACTACAAGATGGCGAAAACTTAAAAAATATATATGGAGTATCACCGAGGACACAGTCCTCGTCGAATAAATACACGCCAAAGATATAGTGTGGAACGTAAAAAAACCCGTAATATTCAATGGCGATCACGCTGTTCTTCAGTTAGCTAACTTTTGACCCAGTGTTTTCGTTTACGGCGAGTCCTGACCGCCTGAGCCAGTTGAAATATAGCCATACTCGCTACAATAAATTAGTTTTTGGATTATTCGATTTCGATATTCGAATTACTCAATTGGTTTGGAGATTCAAGCTCGCCCAGTTATTCATGATGTAAATTAACAATAAGTATACAAACGTTCTATAAATGTCAAATGGCCGCATAAATTTTAACAGATCTGATGCTCGCTAGGTTTGACAGCTGACAGCTCAGTTTTGTTGACGTAAAATTGCGCGGGAATGCGTTCAGTGTAGCCACCAATCTAAGAAATATCTAGTTTTCACTCAACCTATATTTTTAATAATAGCAACACTAGTATTATTTTAACCAATCAAATCAAGGACCAACGAGATTGAATCGTTGCGTGTAATTGCAAATAGCTAGCGACGACGGTTGGCGTCGATCTTTGGATCGGGTTGGGTCTGTGCGTCTGCTAATGGAATATGGCCTTTACAGATTTCTGTTTTGATTCAATATCCTCGATTAGCTAGATACTCATCATTTGTGATACTACAACTATTGTCGGGTATTGGCCTCCTTCAAACTACCTCCATCCTGAACGATCTAGCGCTGACACTCTCCAGTTGCTTTGACCGAGTATTATTAAATATCCTGTGGCGCAGTCCAGCTATCTCAATTTTGGCTGTCCGGGTCTTCTCTTGAGTACATAGCCCACCTTGCTTGTATATCCTCCGGTATTATAGGTACACGTTGCCAATTCAGCGCAGTCTCTGTATTTTCATATGCCACGTGATCTATCCACTTCTATAAACTGTGTACAGCTCCAAATGTTTATCTTCTTGAATAGGCCCAACAATTCTTCTCAAAACTCTCCTCTCAAAGATATCCATATTTCTCTCATCCTGTGTGCTGAGTACCCATCATTCTGATCCATACGTTAATAGTGGGCACAGAAGAGTTTTATATTAAGTACTGCAGCTATTAAATCTATGATGCTGTTCAGATCGTTGTTTATTGGTAAATTAGGTCTGTCAGCAATCGTGGAATTGAATTAAAAAGAGGTAAATGATGACAGATTATAGATGAGTTTATTTACATCACTCTCAGTAATACAAGTATTATATATATTAATAAAGTAATTATACTAACTAGTTGTTTCTAGAGATTTTTAATTGGTGTACCAGTCTCCTTCCCCAGTGTGCCGTCGGGCAAAAAAGTTTGGCAGCACTGCACTAAGGCAACGGAATCAACGCAGGGACGTTTTTATTTCACAATGGTTTGATCCGAGATGCTGATGACTTTCCAATAAGTGACATTTTTTTTATAATAACTATCTCTGTCCCTGATGGTTGTCTAGCAATGCTTCAGTTGTAATTTATCGTTAACTGTCATCCACCACACATAAACAGGCCAGATGTAACAAATCATTATAAAGCGCGTAAAATGGTAGAACAATACATTTTTCACTTTTTATTAGCGCTTTTTAGTTTTTTTTTCTTTTTTTGTCAGCGCTCGCGTAAACGTCATATTTATATTTAAAGCTAAGACACGGATAATTTTAAAGATATGAAATATGTTTTCCGCTTTGCAATGCTTTATGACATTTTATTTGACTACTAACCCCCGTTTCACACGCTGGCGACTATTATCGCGTGATATTTGCCATATTATAGACTTGGCGAACAATGGCTGTGCGACTTTGTAACGCGCGATACTATTCGCTGCGTGTGAAACGGGGTTAGGTAAACTTACATAATATACGGACTTCACATAAAATAATATTATATTGGTTCAATATTCAATTTTCGCACTCCGCTTAAGCCCGGAATAACAATATAATATTAAGTAGGTACTTACGTCATTTTAATAGTAAAATCAATCAATGTTGAATTGTTGTAAATTGTTAAGTGACATTTTTAATGTTATCAGTTCGTAGTGAAAAGTCTGTTTTTATGTGGGAATATAAATAAATACATATGCCTATTTCCCACACTATAACCGGATTAAGCCTTATAGTATATGCATAATTTTGAAAAACACTTCTGAGAAAATATATTATAACCAATAGAAAAAATCTTTTTTTGAAAAAAGTAAGCCACCCACCCCGGCAGGGAATCGAACTCTGCATCTCTTTGGTTTACGCCCCGTCCGCGCATTTATCCTTTATGCTTTTATGACGTTCTAATTGCGACAAATTTTAACTATTGACCTTTTTAATACCTGCTCATCTGCGCTCTTCGAAATCAAGCTACTTTGGTAATCGATTTGTGTTTATTAAATCAAAGTAGGTACCTACTACTTTAATTACTAACCGACGCCACGGCTTTCACCAATATTTTTATGGTGTAACTTACTTGAACTTGCTAATAATTTTTAATTAACTATTTCTTTTGATAACATTCGATTATAATAACAATTAGAACGTCGCCTTGTAGCATAAAGGATAAATGCGCGGACGGGGCGGGGCGTAAACCCAAGAGATGCAGAGTTCTATTCCCTGCCGGGGTGGCTTACTTTTTACAAAAAAATATTTTTTCTATTGGTTATAATATATTTTCTCAGACGTGTTTTTCAAAATTATGTATGTTCAATAATTAGAATGGTACATTCTTAAATCTTGTGAATTATTCGTTGAATAAAAGAAATAGTTAATTAAAAACTTATAGTATATATTGAAAGGTATTAGTGATATAAGTATCATGTACAATTATTGTGAAATAATTATTACATTCTACAAAGTTGTATTTTAGTTGAAAGTTATTGGGTTATCACACCATTATCCAGAATATCTCTACAATTATTCAAGTGGTCATTGTGAAAAGACGATTTGTGTCAGTGTGTCACGTCAAACACAAGTCATTTTGTGTTTTTATCATAATGTTGATTATGACGTATGTCTCCAGATCCCACGTTTACGATAATCCCTTCAATTACTTATACCATCTGTCATTGCTGAAATATTTTCTTGGAGAATATAATATATTAAGTACTTATCTATTTTTTTCTAGTTTTTACCTAACTACTTAGATATTATAAAAATAATTCAACACTTCGGATCAATGTATTTTACAGGAAATAGTTATTAAAATGTTTGCCAGAATTAGTCAATTAACCTGCAATCAATCGTTTTTCGGTGTCTGTTATTGTAATGAAAACAAAATAAAACTCATCAATTATAATCTGAACTTGTAATCGCTTGAAATTGTTATTAATTATTAAAAATAAGTAGTTATAATCTAATGGATTTAAGTTCTGTACTATTCCATTTGAGTCGTTTTTGCGACCCGGGTTTCACCTTTCGGCATCTTCTGTCATGCGTACTCGCCAATGGTAAATACACACTGACAATGAATACAATTAATTCTAACTTATATAATAAATTAATGCAATAAAGTGGGTAAAAATTTATTACCTACCTAGACATCACAATAAAATATATAACAAACAAATAATTATAAATACTTAGTTGAAGTGTTTGCAAAGAAACCATATCTAATAGATCTTTTTTTTTTAGAATTATAATAACCATGTCCTTGCTTATTCGTACAAGGTGGTTGTTAGTAATTTTGAACAATCACAAATACCCAGGCTTTGAGAAAAACACATAAATATTGTGTGTCCTGACCGGGAATCGAACCCAGGAACTCTCGGGTGGAAGGCAAGCGCCTTGCGCACTGCACCACGAGAGCTGTTTGCCTAATAGATCATTACATACCTAATTAATATAAAGAGTAGTTGTACCTATTCAATAAAAGAATGTATAATTTATCAGAAAATGTAATTCTATCAAGTAAATTTAATTTAATTAATCTTAATAGGTATTATGAAAATATTCTCTCGCTGTTCTATATTATAACTTGACATCGAGGATTACTTAGACAGAAACTGCGTTCTTCTATCTTTACTATTCGTTATAGTAATATGGATACATGTTAGTTGTACGTATGCAGTTCATCGTGGGACACTTATTCGTGCGCCGCAGTATGTGAAACATGAATTCGTATAACATTTTATCAAATAACGAGTTCTTCGTTGAACATTTCACCGAGGAATACATTTATACGTATCTTACATAATGCGGTGATAGTTTGCAAATAGTACTGTTCCAATTGGATTAACCCTAACCTAACCTAACCTAACCTAACCTAGAGGCCATCCATGGACTGAAACCGTATGCGGTTTAGATCCGTGTACCATACTAATCTACGATTTTTGTTCATGAAAATATATTTTCACAAAATTTGTAAGTGTAAGTGTATGGTATAAACGGATACGATCAGATGCTTATAATATACTTTGTGGAAATATATTTCCATGAGCAGAAAAGATAAGCTTAGTATAGCACATGGTTCGAAACCGCATACGGTTTCAGTCCATGGATGGCCTACTAGTTAAGACATCTCCACATGTTGTAGCATACTTACAAATATACTTCACGGTGAAATGTTCAACGAAGAACTCGTCATTTGATTAAATGTTACACGAACTCATGTTTCAAGTACTGCAGCGCACGAATAAGTGTGCTGCGGTGAACTGTTAACGTACAAATTTCGAGATACGATAGTAATATAGTCCTACTAATTCTTTTTCATATGGATATTTAAAACATAAATATTTATTATGACAGTTGTATTTTTAATTAACACTAAATATGTTCAATTTAGATGTTAAATAAATTCATTTATTTACCTTTCTAATACTCGAAATAAATCACTTACCAAAACGATGTCGTTTGTCATGGGAAAAGATTCTAAACAGTGGTGTTGCTTACCTGTAAAAAAAAGAAAAAATATATTGGTAAAGTAAACATACAACTATCCCCAGTTCATTATCAAAGGAAAGTTCAAGGGTATAATAGGTATGTGGCAGAGGAAGACTCCGGATTGATCCTGGCTGTTAGATGATGATGACACTTATCATGGTTTATTTTACTTAGTATAAAGTCTTCCGATCAAGCGTTGACAGTTAAATTGAATAATTTATGTTGTAAATAGGTATTAATACCTAATCGTGCTATTACAAATCTACGTCAGACGAAACGGGGAAACTGCAAAGTTTAGGAATGGGTAATGTCATACATACATGAATAATGCTAATGCATATCCAGTTCCGCATTAAGACTGTATAGGCCCTTCGGCTATATGTACTGTGAAGCAGTACAGTAATATTTTCAGAAGAAATAACTCACATTGAATAGGTACAAGAATAAATATTACCCGATATTATATATCACAGAATTGTTTAGTTTTAATTTCCCGCGGAAAAAAAAACAGAAAATATTGGAGTGATCCGTGACGTCGGTAAATAATTAAAGTAATCAATACTTTAATTTAGAATTCAAAAATCTATCGCCTAACGTAGCTCAATTTGGAGAGCACTTATTAGAAGGTATTAAAAAGGCCAATAGTTAAAATTTGTCGCAATTAAGCATGACGGTCGTAGCATAGTGGTAATGCACAGGGCGCGAAACCCAAGAGACGCAGGTTCGATTCCTGCCGGGTGTTTTACTTTTTTCGAAAAAGATTTTTTCTATTGGCTTTGTGTTTTCAGAATTATGTATGTTCAATAATTAGAATGGTACATTCTTAAACATTGTAAATTATTAGTTGAATAAAAGTAAAAGTTAATTTTTGAATTGGATTGTCAATATATTTCGATATTTATAACTATCCCGACATTGCAATAGACCAGGTTTTTGCCAAGGGTTTTACAGCACACAAATATATGCACGGCATAGACAGAAATATTGTCCCTAACATAAAGGCCATGCAAAGTGCAAGGTGTCGTTCGGGCATATTTTTGAAGCAAAAAATAACTACATTTACAGTTGCGCGATACTAGTGGTTATACGGATTCAAATCCCATCGGGCATCGTATTATAGGTATATATCTGAGGTGTTTTCAAGTTATGTAGTGTTACACCCCTAAATGGTCCCCATTCGGGGATGTCTCTGTGTATCTGGAGAGGCCCGAGTCAGTATCAAATCCAACAAATAGTAAGGGCTGATTACGAAAATAAATAATGATAGAGCCGGCAATGCCGTAGATTACGACCGTTGAAAAATATTTGCAACGTCGCCGTTATTCGACAACGCTCTCATTGAAAGCGAAACACAAGATGGCGGGTAATACGCCGCAAACAGCCAAACAGTAAACACGCACATTTCGTCGTCCGTAAAATAAATTATTAAAAATGTAACTATTATAAAATATTAACTTAAATTAGCCTTGCCGCTTCCATCACAATTCCGGTGTGTTAATTGTCTACCTCCACATCCCGAATCCAGACGAAAAACCATACAAAAATAAAAGTGACAGCGTGCTTCTCACTTTCGAAAATTGAGGGAAATGACAGTAGGTATGTTCAATATAATATGTAATGTTACATTCTCAAAATCTTGTGAATTATTCGTTGAATAAAGAAATGGTTGTTTAATATGTTTACAAACAATGGGCTTAAAATGTGGTAAGAAAATATATAAATACGATGGAGGTTCTCTAGCCAGCGAAAGACCATGTGATGTAGCCCTTAAAGCCGATGCCTTAATGCGGCCCCGTGCATGTCGTCTACATTAAGTGTACATGCCAAATATATGTAAGATCTAATGAACTAATGCGTAGAATTTGATCTCTGATTCGTATTTGCATTGGAAACCGTTGCCATTAATTCCGCCAACTAAGGTAGCCATCAAATGAACCAACTCTCAATATCCCAAAGTAGCAAGTGCGACCTCGTAATTAAATCAGAACTGAACACTTGAGGCCATACATTAATCGTACTCCAAAGTTTTCCTTAAGCTCGGCGTAAATTCAGCCAATTGAGCTGACGATTTCTTGATCAACGGGTACTTACTTAGTATTGTAATACCACTCGAAGTTAAGTAACGTAACTCGAACTAAATAAATAGGCAGTATTTAGCTCACCGGAGCTATACCACATGTTAAATAATTTAAGCGTAATTATTAACACTGACTTCTTATCGAATGTACTAGAGGTGAGTTGGAAATACTGTCACCAGTTTGTGTACTCAAGTTTCGGATGAAACTACCCATACTAAGTATTTGTGACCCAATAAACTTATTCCAAAAAACTTGTGATGATTAGAGGTGAGTTGGAAATACTGTCACAAGTTTGTGTACTTAAGTTTCGGATGAAACTACCCATACTAAGTATTTGTTGCCCAATAAACTTGTTTCAAGAAACTTGAAACGTATTAGATGTTCGAATTCGAACGCATTCGATAATAAATATGCGCCGTGACTCGCTATTCAGCGCTATTGATATTAAATGCGCGCGAGCGAGATATCATGATACACGTATGTCTAGCCGTGATATTATACTCAACTGTCATTGTTCTCCTTTTCTCCTCTGTTGTAAAGTTGGTATAGTGAAGGACAGAAGTGGTCACGTGTTCGTTTTATAGGATACTTTTGAGTTCGCCTTAGGGTTTTAGGTTTAAGAGTTTTTGGTTTTTGGTTTTAGTTGAGTATGAAACTTTATCGAGTCCAGGAGTTCGACGCATGGTATGAGATCTCGCCGACCGCTAGCTAGTTCGTAGTCTTGCCACGTGTGAAATCATCGCTTCGGCGTCGCGACTCGCGTATGTTTAGTATGCGACGGGTTTTAATTTTAGTTTTAGTTGAGTAAGACATTTACATCGAATTGACGTCAGTCGCAAGCCGGAATAACGGAGTTCTGATAACGCTAACTGACTATGCGTTTATCTGGTTTCGTCACGTCAAGTTTCTCGATTTTTTAGTGTTATTATTGTAATTTGTAAACATAAACTGAATTCAAATTATATGCGTGATTGTATAAATGGATAACTACTGAAACATGAGTGACTAGCGCCACAGTTCCAGCTGTACCTGTCTCGAAAATGGGACATTTCAAAAAGCCGACGTATTTTTAACGATTCTATTAAAGCTGATATTTCAAATACTAGTAAGTATTTTGGAACAAGTTTAGATACCAAGTATTTTTTTATACTGGTAGTAAGTATACTTAGTCTTCAAAATCGACCAGTTTTCCCACCTCTAGTGATGATATCATCGCGAGTCGCTGTTCTGTGCACTCGCCAGTTGGTAGACTTTCAACACTATTGACATTAAATGCGCACGAACGAAATGGCACTTGAATATAGGTATATTTTAATTTATTAGTCTATTGCGTTCGACTGTATGAATAATAATAGGTCATAAATTTTGTGTCCCAGCACAGTGGTGAGATGACGCACAGGCTAGGCTTGTTATATACCGCTCAAAACATGTTTAAAATTTAAAAAAATCACTGTTATTAATTTTTGTTAACAATAATATTGTAACTTAAAAGAAAAACAACTCATAAAATTAAAATTCTATAATAAATGGGACTTTTCGACAAGCGGAGCTCAGCGTATTTTTAGCGATTATATTGAAGCCGATACACAGTCTGAGTTCCCTAAGCCGATACGTATTTTAAAATACTAATAATATGGAGTTGGTTTTAGTTTCAGTTGAGTATTAAACTTTTGTCGCATACGCACGCCAAACGATCTATATACTATTCCAAATACTTATAAGTATTTTGGAACAAGTTTATATACTAAGTATTTTTTTATACTGGTAGTAAGTATACTTAGTCTTCAAAATCGACCAGTTTTCCCATCTCTAGAATGTACACTGTGAAAATGCGATTTTATATTTAAAAAAATATACATTAAGCATATTTTCCTGTAGTAACGAGGTTTAGATTGTCTAGAATCTGTTTTAAAATCCACTAGTAGATAACTCACTAATTTACTCAACAAATGAGGCTTACTTCAGAAGAACTTTAAATGACTAAAATGCTATGGATATATTTTTTTCAGCGTTCGAAGTTGACGATTTTACGAACCAGAGCGCTCGATAATTTTCCGAAATTATTAACATATTATTTAAATACCTAATGATTGTATGTAAGTATTCCTATATAAAAAGAGTGTAGTAGATTTTTTTGTTATAATATACCTGCCAATATTAAACGATTTAATGGGACAGTCTGTGGCAATCAAGATTTGGGCATAATGTTATCGTCACCGCAGATGAAAATTGAGGTTTACATCACGTCATAAACATTTGGATTTTTTAACTAACTAAATATATTTATATATAAGTAAGTAAATGATTATAAACTTTTTAATAATTCACTAATAGTAATGCAATTTAATTTTTTATTCTTTCTTTACACAGTGATGTTAACTTGTAAATTGGTCTTTCGCTAATTACGTATACTTACGTATAAAATACGATACATCATTCTCATTCGAATAATAATTAGTTCTTCTATAGTTCTATTGACATGTTCAATGCCTTCATTCAACCACTCAAACAGTGCAGTAATGAATTTCTTTTTATTGTGACTACTCAACTTTATTTTTATAATGAGGTGCTGATTTTTTAACTGTATTTTTTATAATATTATTGACTGTAATAATAAATTAGTAGATATTTTGTTTTGTGTGCCCTGTTTTACTGTTTTATTTGAAATATTTACAGAGGCTTTACGTAATATTAGCTTTTTATTTCGCTTATGGAACCGAAGTTCTTCCTTCATAATATAGTGAGTACATTCTTATACTGATTATTTCAAATATTCAATGTTCTATTTTAAAAATAACTGTCCTCCAATTTGGTTGATCTTCTTCCAAATTCAAACGTGTTTCTCGTTAAAAACTCTTATATATCGTTCCTTTTTCAAACAAATTCAAATGCTTATCAGATGAAAGTGATACAAAAGAATTGAACTAAATTCTATAATCTATATATTATTCTATACAGCAAGTCGTTAGCAACTTACTGCTTCAATCTAGAATGCGAGTTTCTTAGACCGGGCAATAAAAAGAGCCGTCATTAAATTCTAGAGATGTCCATAAATCGGTGGATAGATAAATCGCTCCACTATTGATACTTCCAGCTGAGTGAAAATTGTTAGGAACTTATCTACTAATGGAAAACTCCCGGAGCAACGGAGGGTGAAAAACATGATTCATTTAATTTACAATTTACTCATTTGTACATCCAACTCTTGGGACGAGTAAAAGTTTGCATCAGAAGGAAATTAGTAGGATTATTTTCATGACAGATGAAGGGTTTTGCATGATTAATCCGAGCATTTGAATACCTACTGGAACGCATTTGAAATTTTACAGTTTTTAGTCCATAACTATCGCCAATATTATCTGAAAATGGTTTATTTAAACAATTATCATTTTGCCTCATCCGACCAATGGAGGGATTGCATCACCGGTATTCTAAAACCGGATCTGTGTATTTATCGTTACCGGTTTTAAAAATTAAAAATACCGGTATTTTTTGTATTAAAAAACCGGAAACTTAATTAATAACTTACTAAATTAATTAACAATGACTATAAAATAATTATTGACGGGCGACGCGATTTATGGTTCGATTTTGTTGACCTTAGTGGTTAGCAAGCAGAACTTGTCGATTTGCGGAACAAAATTGCATTGTAAGTAATTCACCCAAATAGGTACCTTTAAACCTGGATTGTAGAAGTTGTCGTGCGAACTTTTAGATTTATCTGAAATCACGGTTAAATAATTTTAACCCAAATACCTTTAAACCTGGATTTTAGAAGTTGTCGAGTGAACTTTGAAATTTACCTGAAATTACGGTTACTCAAATAATTTACACAATTTTATTATTATAAGTGGTCGCGATTTATGGTTCGATTTTGTTGACCTTAGTGACTAGCAAGCAGCACTTGTCGATTTGTGCTACAAAATTGCATTGTAGGTAATTCACCAAAATTCTTTTAAACCTACATTTTAGAAGTTGTCGAGCGAACTTTTGGATTTATCTGAAATCACGGTTAAATGATTTTACATTTTTATTATTATAAGTAGGTAGTCCTCCCCACCAGTGGCGAAAATTTTGTAAGTCAACATTTCCACTATATTTTTGCTATACTTAGGTACTTCTGTTTTTTTTTTGTTTTTTTAACCAATACCGGTATTTCGGTATTTCTAATAGGTATATAGTATAATTCGGTATTGCAAACCTTAACTGGCAACCATATGTTGCATCATATCACCATTACAACTCGGGCCTCCCAACACTTCTCCGAACAGACGGTTTCGCAAAAAAAAACTTTCAGGGCTGGTCGATCCAAGTGACCACATAACAAACTCACTTGGTCGGGAAACTTTGATACTTAGAACTATTCTATGATCACCAAATTTCTCCTACATTTAGTAGCTACTAGAGGTGAGTTGGAAATACTGTCACCAGTTTGTGTACTCAAGTATCGGATGAAACTACCCATACTCAGTACATGTGGCCCAATAAACTTGTTCCAAAAAACTTATGATGATATCATCGCGAGTCGCTGGCTAGTTGGTAGACTTTCAATACTATTGACATTAAATGCGGGCGAGCGAGGTATTATTCCCTCGGAAATATGGTGAGGTGACTAAGGTGACGCAGTTTACAATAAAAAAAATCATTGTTATTCATTTTATGGTAACAAGAATATTATAACTTAACATAAAAACCACTCATAAATTTAAAAAGTGTTAAAAATTTTATAATAAATGGGACATTTTGAAAACCCCAGCTCAGTGTATTTTTAGCGATTATAATGAAGCCGATATTTCATATACTAATATGGAGTTGGTTTTTGTTTCAGTTAAGTATGAAACTTTTGTCGCATACGCACGCCAAACGCTCTGTATAGTATTCAAATACTAGTAAGTATTTTGGAACAAGTTTATTTACTTAGTATTTTTTTATACTGGTAGTAAGTATACTTAGTCTTCAAAATCGACCAGTTTTCTCATCTCTAGTAGCTACCCCATGGCCCCCACAAGGAGGAGGCGCCGACATGGCTCTGGCCTGGGGGCCCGGCGTGGGAGGTTGACCAGTTAAGTGTCATGAACACACATCACAAATTTGCTCTAATAGTAAAAAAAAAGTCGCCTGCGGTGCTATTTCACTTGAAAACTATTAACATTTACAAACGTGTATATGTGATGCAATTCCGTGTGATATGATGATTGATATAATTAAATGATAATTCATGTGCAGAAGTGTATTTAATTATTTTTAGTGTGTTTCTAGACTAATAAAAATGGCTATTTATCGATTACTTCACTACCACAAAAAAAAATCGCGATCAGTGCTTCATAATAGAATGCCGAGCGCCAACAACTCAATAATTCAATATTTAAGAATACTAAAAATCGCTAAAATTACACAGAACGCCCTTAATTTTACCTTGCGGAACCCTATGGTTCCATTGGAGACTACCATTTAGGGAACACCAGTGTAGAACATCACGCTGTCCTTAACCTTAGCGATATGTATGGGGGCCCGCAAATATCCTAGCCTGGGGGGCCGCTTCAGGATGTGGGGCCATGAGCTACCCTCATCTTCACATCCGAGTCATTTGTGAAGAATGGTATTAACAGATGTTAACCGATCCAATATATGGGGGCGGTCCGGAAACCCCTTCGTCGCTAATGTATGCACGTTTATTCTATTGTAGTCGAGCATAATGATAATTCACAATTAATAAAATTTTATCAAGCTCCCAAAAAAATATTTTCATTAAATTTCAATTGTTAAACTGGCCTATTGGGAATTTGTCGAATTTTTTTTTTCAAATGAAGTCTCCTGGCGTTCACAAAGGCCAAGAATTATTTCACGCCGCCGCCGTTCGATAAATAACAATATTATGAAAAGCAGAACATTTTTTTGCTAGAATACCCCCAAATCCGCCCCTGGATATTATGATGGAAGGCTTAAAACAACCAAAAATATTCATGACTAAATTAATAACTTTTTCCAAATGAAAATCGAAGAGAACGACACCGCCTTGCTGGCAGCATAATCGTTCACTGTGTGACAATAACATACAATTTTATAATCACGCATTCATTATCTAGCCCTGCGCATCTATTGTATACACAAGACTGCTTGCGGCCTCTACGGTAGCTATCTAGGGTAGGAAAGTACCGAAATATTAGCACTTATTGTAACAATTACAATAAGTTACCCGTCTGAACTGTCAAAACTGTCCATCTCGGTCTAAAATTTATCACAGCCAAGAGAGGTGCTGTTATAACATAGCATTTATTGTAACGATTACAACTAACTTAATGTAATTAATAATAAGTGCTAATAATTGGATACTTTCCTACCCTAGATAGCGGCCGAAAGCAATCTTGTGTATAGAATAGATGCGAAAAATCTGATTAAACGCAGGAACCTGCACACCATGCTGCATTTTACACAGTGTGTGAATACTATCATAAGAACTTACTATAAAGGTCCCAAAATGGCCCACGCAGTCCAGTACGTAAAGCGCTGGCCTTTCATCCGGGGACTCCTTCAATTTTCGGTGACGTCACAATATATTTAAGTGATTTTCTTAAGTCTGAGCATTGTCTTGTGATTGTTTACCTTCGATTTCTAATTGTAGTATAATTAGTAATTATACTATCATCATTATGCCGCATTACCTGTTATGGTGTTTAAAAGAATATAATACTTATGTACTTAACATAAAAAAAGTAAAACAGTTATAAGTTTCCGTTTTTTGATTTAGTTTTTCCTAACATTTTATTACGATAGTACGAAATTTTTGGTAGGACGGGGGTGGCGGGATGTAGAAACAATATAATATTACAAATTTCTATCAGTGAGGCTATTTTAACATATCACTTTTTTTATTTGGAAGCAATTGAGCTCTTTTCTGAATGGAAGGCTATTCTGCTTTACAATGGATAGATTGTGATGTGATAGATATATCACATTTATCACTTTGGGTATTCAGGCGGTTAATTATGTAAATAAGTTAACCGTTGGAACTGTCAAAAAGTGCTATATTTTAACACCCCCTCTCTTGGCTGTGTTAACTTATGGAGTGAGACGGAGTTCGTCAATTTTACATCTTGATAATGAAGATGCAAGATCCGACTGTTTTAAAATATGATTACGTCACGGCCGCCGTCATAATTTATAATTCCCAGCGAGCTGCCAAATTTAAAGTGGCTAGTAGCAGCTAGTAGTAACATAATATTTGTTTTACTGCAATTATTACATTTTGTCCTGCAATCGCAATGATATGGCTGATACAATTGTAGGTTATGTTGATAAGTCTGACGTCTCAATACAAAATTCTTGGGTTCGGGCGTATCCGCCAGCACGAACATACACGAATTTGGCCGACATGCCTAACCTAACTTTTCGCCTTATTAAGAATTTACCGAATATTGTAGATAGGTATCTGTTAATAACCGCCTTGGGTATGGAATGCATTTCGAGTTAATTTAGACCGATGAAAATAATGGAAACGTACTAAAGTGATAACTGTTAAGAATAGTTGCGCAGTATCACTATGAAACCAAATTTCATAAAATTATAAACCTAACAAGGTGGACTTCATATAATTGGTAAAATGACATGAGTAAAATTTTAACGCGTACTAAAAATAATTAAAATATTTTGTATGAAGCGCTTGTTTTTTGAGTTCACGTTTTACATACCTGTGACGTAAAAACAAGGTATATTTATGGGAACACAAAAATAATAGGCGACGTTGAAAATTTATGTGTTTTCATATTTCACAAAACATCACATAGCCATCTATAGTGCGTAGAATAGGTTCATTATTTACCGGCACTACACCCCTACGTGGTTCGTATTACGTGGCGGATATCTAATACCGACGTAGGGTTGTTTTTCAAATACTACGACCCCTACAGTTTTCGTGTTATTGGTTGTTACGCGCGCACGTAACACTGACGGGCCACGTAAGTACATAAATCGCAAGATTCTCAAAATTGTATCACTCACAGATGATTTATTCTTTCTATAGTGGAACCTGTTTTGTGTTCAATAATATATAGCGGGCATGTTTTACTTTAAGAAGGCTATGTAGTAACAAAACTGCCAATAACTCTACCACACTCTCCCATTGTCATTCTTAAACTTAAACAAATGTTTTATATTTTACTGACGACAACTAAACAATATTTTAAGTTGTTGGTATTATTTTGGGCACACATTGTCAAACTATTCTCCTAAATTGCACAACGGTAAGGGGACTACGTCTCAGTTTAAAACGCGAGGACCCACATCACCTCTTTCTCTCACATTAGTCAGTGATGATGTTGGAGATGAAAGAGACTGGTTGTTGGTTGCTTGAATGAATTGAGGAGAGTGTTTATTTACTGATAAATAAATACAATGACAAGTGTGAAGTGTGAAGTTAATCGTGCAAAGTAACACGCGGTGAGGTCTGTTCAGTCCGAGGCGTGTTGGTAGACTGCCCTCGTCTGTGGCGTACTGATGTAGTGCCATATTCCATCAACCGTGACTCGCTATTTATTGAAATGAATATTCGATAAGTTGCGACAAGCTACTATTGATGAAGGACAAAATTGGGTAATATGCCGACTGTCGTTTTGCTGATACCTCGCACGTTTCGAACGTTTCGCAGACAAGGCTTTGGGTTGTCGAACCTCACCGACCTATGTCATACTTGCAGAATGTACTGACTGTAGATGAAGTGATATGCGCTAATTGGACAATTCGCTGATTATTGCATTGTTGTATTCACAGACCATTTGCTAACACGGCGTAGGGTTGTTGACCCCCACACCGATAATGATTCAATACAAATGAAATGATACGAAGAGCTCACATGGGCTTGGCTTACTTACCATTAGTTAAAAAATAACTTTCACGCAAGCTGGTTAGGGAAACAAAACTAGGAATGGTTAATGTTTCTTAGGAATGGTTAAAAACACGGTATTTATTCCCGGGGGAGTAAACGACCATGTCTCAAACTCGTCGGTCTGTACCTACACTAAATAGTAACTGTGTAAAATCCATAATAATTGTAAGGTTGCTGTTAAAATATTTCTACAGTAAATTTGCAAAAATAATAATCATACTTATCTTTTATTACTTATATTTGTAACCCCTTTAAGTACGTATAATCTTGTTTCTGTCTAACGGAAAGCAACCCTACCCTGATCCTAAAGTATAAGGTTACAGTAGATAAGTCTACATAAGTACCTAGGTACATAGTTTTTAGGACGAAATGGAAAAAATAGTAGAATTCTTCAAAAGTTAGAGCCAGAACAATGGACCAACGCTCAAAAGAAAGGCTAATCTAATAAACAATAATGCTAGTGGATCATAATCAAAGCCTATGTACAATTTTTTTTGAAAATCGTTAACTTGCTTAATAAGTTGATAATACCTAATATAATATAATACAGTCGAACTTGGTTATTACGATCACGGAAATAGCGAGATCTCGGATGTAATGAGGAAACATTCGTTGACATTTTAGTTTATGATTCTCCATACATTTATTCACTATTATAACGAGCTGCTTTCGGGTATACCAAGCAAAACTGTTAATGTGTCGATCTTTTAAAAACAACATTTTCGACCCTAAGCAATAAAATCCGAACGGGCAGTAAATAGACCGATGCCGCCGGTATCGGATTACGTCTATGAGACTAGTTAACTAGTACCTAATTGGTGTTTTCGCCGACAACATTGAAAAAGTATCCATGCATATGGTTGAAATTGCATGTAAAAAATCCAAGCTTTGTAGTCAGTAGGTACCTACCATCGCCGGCGGCTCAGTACTTCATTACAATAAGCAACTTCTTTTGTAGTTTATGAATGCCATGCTTGTTTCGGAGATTTTACGATGGTTTTCAGATTTTTTATGTTCTATGCCTAAATAGAACGTGTCGCGAAAAATGTAATATAACGAGTAATGGATTCAGTCGGTCCCATCTTCCTCGTAATAACCAAGTTCGACTGTATTTAATATCATTATGTACACATCTGTCGTTTGACCGTATGCGCATAACGCGATGCAATACATAATACTTGTATGTGTAATGGACGTGCGCCCCTTCACATCTCGCGTTTTGGTATTCCCTGGTAAACTGTAAACCACGAAAAGTAATATCCTATGATGGGTATATCGCTTTTCGTTTTCATTAAAATTTAAGGAAATATAATATCTTTGAAGTAATGAACCCAGTAGCGCACCCAGGGGGGGGGCCAAGGGGCCTTGGCCCCCCCCAAAAACATTGAAATTGAAAGCCAATAGATTAGACAAATAAAAACACGGCAAAAAAAATATTTGAAATTCTCCAGCACCCTCTAGAAAAATTTCTTAGATTTTAATTTCTAACACAAAAATTTCGAAACACTAATGTCGGGTTGTTTTAGAAACTCAATCTCTAATGGAAATGTCAAAAAATTCTCGGTGTCCATCCGAATTCCGGAGTGGTGTACACCGAGTGCAATAGACAAAAGTCCGATAAACGAGAAATTAGGCTGTGTTCTGTTGGGTAGGTTTGTGCACCTATAAGTTAAATGCAATAATACTTTTTTTTCCATTTTCAATTAATATTTTGGAACTTCACTATTAAAAAACCCAAAATTGACGATAAAAATTCGGCGAAAAGTACGACTACACCCACCACCATGGGCTGACAGGGCTATAGCCTGGGGGCCCGGGCTTAAGAGGGCCCTGCGTGGCGGCTCGTCTAATTGTGAGATAAACACACACCAAAATTTGTTATATTATAAAAAAAAATCACATGTGGCGCTATAGATACTACTTCATCAAAATTAACATAAAAAATATTAAGTATGATGAAAATAATATGATATACGTAACTACATGATAATAATTCACGTGTATCATTTTATATTACAATTATTTTTAGTGTTTCTAGAAAAATAAAAATGTTTATTTATCCACTATCGATGGGTCGAATGCAACTTGGCTACCACAAGAGGGGGTCGTGACCAGTGGTCTATAGTATGATAACGATCGATAATATGATATGAGGTCCGACAAATCAAGAATTCAAGGGAATTATTTAACAATATAGATAAATCCACGGAATACCATTTGGGAACACTACTGTAGAACATCACATTCCCCTTAACCCTGGTGATAGGTAAGGGGGCCCGCCAAACATTCATGATGTGGGGGCCATGCCCACCACAGTCGGTGGTGGTGTAAATTAAAATTAAAATTTAAAAAAAAACATTTTTTCGGTGGAATTCAGCATAAATATTGTGGCTCTTGACCAGTGGTTCTTAACCGGTGCACCGCTGGCTTGTTGCATGTGCACCGCGAAAATAATGACAAAAGCAGAAAAATCCGCGAAATAGCGAAAACCGAAAAAGTCCTTCGTGAAATTATGAAAGCCGATGAAAGATCTAATGTGATTTCGATGTTGCCGAATCGATCGCACGCGTCTAAAATCTAAAATATCATGGAGGAATTTGTATGGATGGTGCTCCGTCAATGTTAGGCTCATTTAAAGGATTTGTTACCCTCGCAAAGACAAGAAATCCTAACATTATATCTACGCACTGTTTTATTTACACAGGGGATCTATAGTTTCGAAAACATTACAGCAGTGCTAAAACCTGTACTAGACCAATATGGTAAATTTCATCTAATCCAGACCTTTAAAAACAGGCATTTTAAAAAAAACTTTGCATTTCTATGGAAGCTAAGTACGATTGTTTGCTTTTTCACACTGAATTGAAGCCTTTGGGCTTAGACAAATAAAAACACTGGCAAAAAAAACACAAAAATTTCGAAACACTAATGTCAGGTTTTTTTAGAAACCCAATCCCTAATGGAACTGTCAAAAAATTCTCGGTGTCCACCCGAATTCCGGAGTGGTGTAGGTCATGGCTGAGGAGGGCTGACAGGGCTCTAGCCTGGGGGCCCAGGCTGTGGGGGGCCCGGCGTGTCGGGTTGACCAGATAAACACACATAATAAATTAGCTTTAATAGTAAAAAAAGTCGCCTGCGGCGCTAATATGCTTCTTGGCTATGAACATTTTCAATTACTTATATAATTGTGCAATATATTTTTTGATTATTATGTGTCGATACTCGACAGCTCCATTATTAAAGTGGATGTATTGAAAATCGCCAATCTTATGTATAAGTACCCTTAATTTGAACTAAAACACAATTTGAAAAACGTTAATGTAGTGTTTCACACTGCCTTTAATCTTAGCGGTAGGTTGGGGGCCCGCCAAGCCTAGCATGAGGGCCCGTTTCAGGTTTCATGGTGTAGGTACACCGAATGCAATAGACAACGAGAAATTAGGCTGTTTTACATTCTCCTCCTTGGGCCCCCCCCAATATTAAATCCTGGGTGCGCCACTGAATGAACCAACCCATCAAATTTAATAATAATTTGAAAACATCCAATAACGATGTGCGGTGAATCCTTTGTTTAGCAATTACGTATAATATATTATAATACATAATATATTAATTATATATACCTAGGCACCTGGGTACTGTGACTAACTTAATAATGCATCGGTATGTGAACCGACTTTATCATGTTCAGGGTTTATTTTAACAAAACATGCCATTTTTTAATTCAAATTTCGCACCCGTTTCGTATTATGTAAGTAAAAGTTCCGTAAAATTACGACAGATGGCAGTGTAAACAGTTGAAGATTTGAAAAATACCCGTGTCTTCGTTTGCGGTTTAAATACATAAGAAAAATAACTATTATTTAACGAAAGGGGGTGGCAACATTAAAACTAAATTAACAACCACGTTTTCGTAAACAAAAATAGTAAATATAATATCGGACAAACCAAGAATGTATCGAGTACCTACCGATTATCTACGCAAACACCAACCAAAAAGAAATAAATAATCTTATTTTCCCGATGAAAAATTTGCGAATCCTATTAAATAACACGGAGAACATATTGCCATTTTCAATAAAAAATTAAAATAATAAAGGGAATACTTTGTCCGCAGTATGTACATGCATCTGTAATTAAAACAATGTTAAAGCACTCGTACTTAAGTATATAATTAAAATGTTTATTAAAATATATAACTGTTAATTTAAAAGTATTTAATATATATTGCGTGCCAATTAAAACAGAATTTAATAAATTTTGGGAAAACGTAATTGTATATATGACAACACTACTCTAATCACGGGAAGCGGCGTTGCCATGTTAGTCACTGGTTTGACTATCTGTCTTTCCACTTCCATTCTTAACTACGTAGGTACATACTTACCAGTTAGGTTTACACATTCTATGAATCATTGGTAAGGCTAACCAATGGCAAATGTTTATATGTTTTATTTTATAAATATAATAATATGTATGGTTTTACACTTGATTATTTTTTCGGAGAAATATGTAAAATGTGTTAATCTAGCAGTTTGCAAAAAAAAATATATGGTAGTGTTTTTTACATTCACATCACCATATTCGATCATTATGCCCTTGATCCATTAAGAATCAAGTCAGACGATTTACGGTCTGCGGGTTTTTAGGTCCACACACCAGATTCTTTAGATTTCAAACATGTTTGATATTTAACTCTCCGAGTTTTCGTCCGTTAACCACTATGAGAGTTTAAACTGACATTAATTAATACGCAATCATTCGGATCGAAAAAGTGTTTAATTGTTAATAGTGATACAGTATATCTGTGTGTATCTTAATCTCAAAATGAACGGATGGCTGTATTGCATTATTTTATCGTTGAAATGTCTTAAGGTTATTTAAATTTATATTTTTCAATAATATAGGCTTTAAATAATCGCCTTATATAGAGTTTTCGCTACTGCCAAATAGTGTGTCCAGACGCGAGAAAGGTTCGGAACCACAGGCACAGGCACGAAATAAATTTTGAGAATAAAATATCTCTTAATAGAAAATGTCAAAATGAAAACAAATTAATATGGCGCTTTTGTGTTCGGCCTTGTATCGTCAACGATCAAAGCATAGAAATGCTTTCGAACTAAGCTGTCAAAATGTGTCAAACATGCTCGCGGAGTTACAAATGGCGACCGCCGAAACCATTCTGTTGATGATTACGTTCACAGGAATTGACAGTACAAAGCATCCAATCGGAAAAAGCTCTTCAAAACATACGAGGTAGGTGTGTACTTTTGGCAGCTTTAATAAAGTGCCTTTTCGACTTTCCAGCCATTTTACACGGTATATAGGCACCACCCTTACATAATGTTAATATGCTCGTACATATACGTATGTACAGAAAGTATAGCCATTTTTTTATAAAGTAGATTCGCGTTTACTCAACTCATAAACAATCGAGCAACATTTTTTTACGTACCTACTTCTTTCACTAAGTTGTTTGAAAACTACAAAATATTTGAAATTCAAAAATTCCTAAAATACATAATTGATTGCTACACTGTCCTTTATCAATTTTGTTTAATTTCACTAGGTAATTATAATTAGCTATTTATAAAAAAGTTATACTTCTTTGGCGTAACAAAACAAAAACAAAACTTGTGATAAAATACATTCTTTGACTAGCTCTTAATTATCTTGTTAAATTACACACTCAAGAAAAAGGACAGCTTATTGCAACGCCGTTGGTTTATTTCTATACACTTTAACTTATATTACTAAATTATATAATGGTTTCTCGTTGTTTTTATTTTTAAAGTACCAACTGACGTTTAATCGTTTGTTTACGTAATGAATTGCAAATGGCTGACAATAATAAATTCGCTGCCTATGCAACGGAACAATTTTAAACTATATTATTATACTGTATAATCGTCACGATTGCAGTATCATACTGTGGCGTATGGGTAGTGCGTTCGGCTGATAACCGAACAATCGGTGGTTCGAATCCGATCGAGTGCGATTTTTCGTGTGAAAAAATAAATTATGTGTTACATATCACACTCCAAAAATACACTCTGATCTGATTTCCCAAACGCGCCAAAATAAGTATAACTTTAAAAAGAAAATGAAAAGGAAAGCCTACTACGCGTTTAAGCGTACCGAAATAATCGTACCCTGAACGTCATTAAATTAATTATCAACAAACTCTTTACAAACTTAGGTTAATTGCATGGAATAAAAATTGGTTTGTCTATGAATTTAATGTCGGTAGGGGTCATTATTAAGTACTGTGTATTTTGCATTATTTTATATGTCTGTATAATCTAAAATCCGGAATATGGGATATACAATAATATGTAAGTTGAAAAATGAACGAGTTCAACGATGGCGTGCTCGATTAAGTCAAGAGATTCTATAAGTCTCCGCCAGGATCATGTAGCAGACACAGAATATACGTATATGTATGAGACCATAATACTCGGTAATATTTGCTAGTACTTACGTAATATAATAATGCTTACATTACGTGCGATTGTGCTTGTTTATTTGACTAAAAAATCAATAACAACGATTGGCCTATTAGCCTCTAAGTACGAAACATACATTAAAGTAACGATCGTTGACATTTTCTCCATTAACAAAGTACTTGTACCTATAAATACCAAAGTGAAATATAATTACTGTCAATAAAAAAAAACTTTTTTTCCTTGAACTAATAAAAAAATTAAGGAAATTACATTATTAGTCGGCTACTGCAATTAAAATTAAAACTTTACGTACTTTCGTAACGAAATAAAAATTTATCAGAAATTAAAAAATAAATAACCCAGTGCGGAGTTCGTACTTTTATTTTTAATATCTGAAAATGGCCAGGGCAATAAAATACTTTTAGCTTTTTTCGAGCTTTGCGAGTTTTAAAAAGTTTATAGCGTCATAATCTATAAAAGCATCCAGTAAATATTATAAAAGTTTTTATCGAAGGATTTGATCTTTTATTTCATATGCATTAACAGTTGAGCTTTTTAAACGTAGCAAGCGAACATATTTCCCATAAAATAATTAGTTAATGACCCACAGTTTGTAAGACAACATAATACATAATAACTTAATATAAATATTATGGGCAGGTCGGGTAACGTTCCATAATTTTATAATTTTAATATAGCAGAGGGGTATGCTACTGGTAGCTTTTTGTCACTAAGGGCGAATTAAAACACTTTAAAAACATATGGGGCACAATTTGTAATAGGTAAATATAATAATATATTAGGTACATTATATTAAATGGAACTTTACCCATAATTACTATTGTATTTTCAGCCAATTTGTAAATGGGACAATAAACAAGATGTATTTTTAATCCTTATGAAATAATGAATAAGTAATATTAAAAAAACTATGCTGTATTTCACGAATAATATATAATGTTATTGAACATACTTGCCTGCGATATTTTGAATACCCCAGAAATATACTAAGTATTAGAAAACATATTTTCCTAAGTTTCTGAGGTGTTAAATTATATAAAAAAATTAATAAGTACCTACTTACTTAAACTCAAGAATATTTATTATATAAGTAAGTAGAGAGGCATTATTTTCCTATTCGTCTCCGTTCTGCTCTCTTGCGTGACTGCGTACTTCAGCAAACCTAAAGCCCGGTCGTACATTGAGAGTCGTATCACCTTCATCACGTCAAATTTTTGTATTACATATTAAACTTAATGTACCTACTGCCGAAGATAGCTTCATTTCAGGGACATTTTTGGTAGAAATGAACATCCGTTTGTTGCATGTAATAAGTTTCACTATACATGGGGAACAGGTAGAATAGCAAAATATCGCATTGGCGCAAATGCAGAAGCTGTTTTTTCATTCGTTTCGGTTAGCCGCATAATGTCACTGTCCCGGCATGGCCTCGTATTTGCGCACGGGAGAGTTGCAAAATCGTGCCCGGTTTTGATTTATGGCAGCATCCCAGTCGAGTCTATTTTCAATGTGCGACCGGGCTAATGGTTTAAAAGCGGAAAATACTAAATCTCATGTACAAATTGTTCAAAGGATTTCCCGAGAATGACGTCATCAAATATCCCTCATAAATATTATTAATTCTGATTAAAAAAGTCATGTTTCTAAAACCCTCTTGTTAAAAAAACTAGATTTGTTCAATCAAAAAATAAACAAGTGATTATTCGTCAAATTATATAGGTATATCGTTTCCACTCTCTAAAATTATTGAAGTTTCTTTACGAAAATACGTATCTGTAATTCTTTCCTTGATCCCTGCCACTTATAACCGGATTGCTGATTTCTGCTCAGAGGCGGCTCTGCCTTCAGGGTTCGTAGGGACCATCCCCACATCGTTATCACGTCGAAAATACACGTCCGATATTTTCTATCATTGTCATAATATACCTAAGTACTTAATTACATGATGAAATGAATTATTGAATTAATTTTATCCATCTAAACCCATCGCAAGTTTATAGAGATATTTATTATTTATTTATTATACAAATAAATAAAGAATATATAATAACATAATGATGATTACGCGGTATTAATTAAATTAAATACGCTCTATTTCACGGTGACACATTTGTACAAAATAAAAAAGCTATGGCGTCTATTTTTCGGCGACCGGGGTCACCCATGTCCTATCCCGTCGCCGCGGTACAAATCTCGTTCTACAAAGTATATGAATGAATGCATTAGCATTAGTATACGCATACTGGGGAGCGAATCAAATACCCCCACGATGAGTAAAAACGCTCGATGTATGTCGTTTTTCAAAATTGATCATGGTAAGTCTATAACAATGAAGTTATTATTTTTAAGCACGCTTTTCAGATGTGATTAAGTAACAACTCGGATAATAATATTATTTATTCTGAAAAATTACTCATTACTTTAATAAAATCATATTATTATAAGTAGCTTGGTACATAATGTATAATATAATAAAGTGTGTAGGTATGTATATTTAATAATTAATGGCTAAGCCCCACCACCTAGAAAGTCGTCAAGCCGCCACTGTTCCTACTATATACTATGAATATTACATTATTGGATAACAGTATTGAACATAACAAGAATTCCCTTCTCCCACAAGTCAACGACACAATAAACATTCCCGTGCTTATCAAATAATGCGCACAATGTTGCAGCATGTTGCAGCTAATAACAGTAATATCAAATAACAATGTCACAAATAACAATAACGCAGTGTCAAACGAATTAAGATACTTAAATTATTATTTACGACCTTCCTCCATACGGATTTCATCGTAATACAACAAGCGTTTCATCATTGAAACAAAACGCAACATTCAATTCAGTTATATACGTAATATGAACTTCTAATTATTATCGTATATGATAAACGTGTACCTAAGGCATAAAGCCCACCAAAGCGGCGCTCGGTGCGCTCTCTACGGAGTAGGCCCCCTCCCACCCGCGCATTACCCTTCACCTATGTAATAAGGGGCTCAAGGAGCACAAAATCAGTGTCACAGCATCAGTGTCTCTCATAACAAAGCAATAAAAATATTAAATTTCTCGGGGCTTGTAATTAATATTCACGATGACATTATTCTACCAGCGAAATATCGGACACGCAATAAAATTAAACAATGAGTTCTCTGTTATTAAATAATGGCTTCTCGCCCGTCGATCGACGACGCTTCCAGAGCGTGATTTTGCTCGCCGCGTTCAATGAATGGACTGCATTGTATTTTCGTTCATTCGTATCGCCGAGAAGCCAAAAAACGATGACTCATGGGGCGGGCGCGCATAATGCGTCGTCAAATCCAGTGTGCGCTGGCGTATTTGATTACGTTGTATTTTCGATGATTTATGCGCCACTTGTGAAATTTTGCGCGAGAGCCCCACTTGCTGCGTTAAGTGGGTTTTACGCTTAAAGCTTATCATATGATGCACGTCGCGTACTATCACGCTGTCACGGCGACAAATTTAGTCTATGGTTTCGTCATTTTGCAGAATATTTTGAACGATCACTATCTCTGTATATTCAATGATGGAGTGTGCCAACTCTAATGTATTAATGTATGTAATATATTGTGGCTTAACCTTCATAATTATTAGGATCGTTAAAGTCCGTTTGTGTCGTCTGTCTTGTCTTTTAGTCGGAATATTATAGCAAACATTGGATGCCCCAGATAGTTGCGCCAATTTATGAGTGCCACGATTCTGTTAGTGGTGGATACAGGCTGTGTGTTGCGTGTCGCAGAATACCGAGAAAAGTGGGGCAAGCAAATCATTCGGGTCACGATCCTTAGCCATGAGGTCCTGACGGAAAATCAGAAGAAGAAGTAATACTCCATTTAACTAATTCGATGTTGTTGATTTGTTTTTGGGTCTGGACAAGAAATCCTAGTCATTGTGTGCGTACCTGGGTTTATTATATCACACTCACTGATATATAAGACTTATAGGTATATAACACTTAGTGTTTAACAGGCGTATGCATATAACAGCAAACTGCATTCAAGCTATTTACTGCAAATTTGCATGCATAAACCTAAATGTATCTGACGGATAGTGACGTCACGTCGCCGACGTAATACGCGTCATGCCATGGATAATGTTACCTAATTTTAAATTTAAATTTCCCGAAAATTAATTTAAAATTTTGAAATTGTGAATCGGTGTAAAAATGTGCAAACGGTACCATATAAATTTAATAATTATAAATAAATAATTATCATGAACATTAAATAATTTATTTGTTACAAAATCATATTTATTTTTTACTTCATAATGCACGAAATGATCAAAGTATACCCAGTAAATATTTCCATAATATGGCAATACAGCTTCACGGATCATTGTCAATATTATATTTACAAACACCTCCATTGAACCACGATCTCGATCATTTTTGCAAGCTTAGCTTCATTTTTATTTTCATTTTTTAGCATCATCATGAATCCTATTGTGGCACAACGACGACGGGCAGTTAACTTGACGCAAGATGAAAAGGAATTATTAGTTAGCTGTGCCGATAGGGAAACATTGATAATCTCTGATGTATCTTTTTTGCAGTCGCAAGCGTCTCCTCCTTTCTGTTTCACACACATTTTCGCAATAATTTATAAAACCTACGAAGGTTTCAAGCCTCCTACTAAACGTTTGTTGTGATGAAGTCATTGTGTATTAAAGTGACACTGACAGCTCGCGCAAATCGCCGCCATTTTAAGTTTGGTGCGCATTCCTGTGCGCATCTCGTGACGTATGCATTTTTTATAGTTTCCTTAATCGGCCGATAAACGGCTTACTACGTTGAACGCAGTTCAAATGTATATGAATACGGCAGTAAATGTGTATTGTTACGGATTCTTTTCGCTTGTTATAATAATTTACCTTCGTTCAACAGGCACAGTCTTTACCACTGTTATTTGAAGATATGTAGGTCTATCTAAAAAGCTTAAACGTATATATGCGACCGGTACCCACCGGGTTATTTATATTATAATTATGTTTGAACCCAATTAGTATATAATTTTAGACCCAGAGGAAAATAAATAATTGTCGTTTCTGACGAATTTGGGATTTATAGTTTTAAGTATTTATTAGATTTACTACTTCTAATTTATTGTAATATCACAAATTTCATTTATAATATTAGATTTAAAAAAAAGCTCAGGTTTACCTACTGTCGTTATCTGCATTACTGGATTTAGTCATAACATCGTATTTTTGATAATGGTTATTGCTTTCCATACACACATTCGCCTTGCAACGACTCGAACATATTAATCATATTTTATACGCTTTTCTGTTAACGGTAATACCGAATAGCAGTGGCGAGGGGTGGAGGTAGGCTGTTACGATCCGACATAAATAGTGCACACTAAACTTTGTCTATCACACGTATATTATGTTTTCATTGAAATAATACTACAATTTACAGATGGTGTTGCTTAGTTTTTTAAAATGCAATTAAACCCTGCGAAACTAAGCCAAAAATACTCGTCTACCTATAAAAATATCTGAAATTAAGCAATTAAATCATACATAACTTTCGATATTTTATAGATAGAATAATATTTTTATCTATTATAGTTAGGTTTCGACAGGGCTTAACGAATTAAAAAAAAAATTAACCAACAATATGTGTAAGTAATAATATTTATTCTTAATCCGACGAAACCAAATAAGTATGAATGAAAAAATGTGCACAGTTTTGTCGTATCGCCCAAAGTAGATATACCAAATTTTTTATACAAGAAATGAAAATATAATTAATATTAAATTCTACAGGTTTTTAAAAGGTTTGTCGATAGCTATTTCGGTTGTAACACCATTATCAAGACTATTCAGATAGGCCGTTTGCCTTTGCTTAAATACTATACGTGTATAGATAGAGACAGAATACATTTTCTTATTCGTTCCAGCAATATTATGAATTTTTACATTATTATTAATTGTAATATTATTAATACTTTGAAAACCCTAAGTGGGTTTTTTAAAATGGATATCGAAATTTTCAAAATTTGTCAAAATTACAGTATTCGATGGTTATTTATTGACATTATTGATCAATTAAAATATTATTATTATAATTGTCTTAATCGTGTGTTTAGATTATATTTAATAGTGGCGACGAATACATTACCAAATTTCATTAATTATGTCATTACTTTTGGATAATTCGCGATTAATTTCCAACTGTTCAAGTAAATTTAATTTTAAACCTTTATTACATATATGCAAACATTGTGGCGTTTCATTGTTACTGATGCTATGCGAGTTTGATATCAAATGTTTAGCAAACTGAGAATCTGTTTTACCATTCCCAAAAGACCGGAGGTGCTCTTCAAAACGAGTTTTTATTGACCTGCCAGATTGACCAATGTAGCATAGACTACATGTGCCACATGTTATTTTATAAACTCCGCTTTTCTCCTGTTTGTTGATTTTATCTTTACTATTTTTTAAGTTTAATCCTAGATTATTATTAGCTTTGAATGCTACGTTAACGCTATGTTTAATTTCTTGATAAATTTTGTCTGAAATAATGCCGTGATAACCAATGGACTTGTAATAACGATTTGAATCTTTAACGTTAGGGTATATTGTTGATCTAGCTAATTTTAAAATATTATATAAAAAACAACTTAAATTAGCTAGATCAACAATATACCCTAACGTTAAAGATTCAAATCGTTATTACAAGTCCATTGGTTATCACGGCATTATTTCAGACAAAATTTATCAAGAAATTAAACATAGCGTTAACGTAGCATTCAAAGCCAATAATAATCTAGGATTAAACTTAAAAAATAGTAAAGATAAAATCAACAAACTGGAGAAAAGCGGAGTTTATAAAATAACATGTGGCACATGTAGTCTATGCTACATTGGTCAATCTGGCAGGTCAATAAAACTCGTTTTGAAGAGCACCTCCGGTCTTTTAAGAATGGTAAAACAGATTCTCAGTTTGCTAAACATTTGATATCAAACTCGCATAGCATCAGTAACAATGAAACGCCACAATGTTTGCATATATGTAATAAAGGTTTAAAATTAAATTTACTTGAACAGTTGGAAATTAATCGCGAATTATCCAAAAGTAATGACATAATTAATGAAAATTTGGTAATGTATTCGTCGCCACTATTAAATATAATCTAAACACACGATTAAGACAATTATACTAATAATATTTTAATTGATCAATAATGTCAATAAATAACCATCGAATACTGTAATTTTGATAAATTTTGAAAATTTCGATATCCATTTTAAAAAACCCACTTAGGGTTTTCAAAGTATTAATAATATTACAATTAATAATAATGTAAAAATTCATAATATTGCTGGAACGAATAAGAAAATGTATTCTGTCTCTATCTATACACGTATAGTATTTAAGCAAAGGCAAACGGCCTATCTGAATAGTCTTGATAATGGTGTTACAACCGAAATAGCTATCGACAAACCTTTTTAAAAAAAAACCTGTAGAATTTAATATTAATTATATTTTCATTTCTTGTAAAATGGAATTCTACCAAGTAAATGCTAACTCAATTAATAAATTTTTTATAGTTTAGTTTAGGCAGGATTTAATTAATTAAAAAAAAACTAACCAACATTATCTGTAAAATTGTAGTTTTTATTCAATAAAAACAAATACGTATGACTTTAATCGCATAATTTCAGATATTTTATAGATAGACGAGTATTTTTTGACTATCATCTATTATGGCTTGGTTTCGCAAGTTTTAATTGAATTTAAAAAACTAACCAACACCGCAAATTGTAGTTTTATTTCAATGAAAACAAATACTATGACTACAATGTTTAATGTGCACTATTTATGGCGGATCATAACAGCCTGCCTCCACCCTTCGCTACTGCCGAATAGACACAATATCAATTCGTTTTTTACATAATTATGTATTTTAAATAGTGATAGTCAATGAAGCTACAGAGCTTCAGGAAAATATAATGGGTATAATCCATTTAACCGTCTCTATGGGTTCGATGTGTTGAGAAATTAAATAAAGTTACTTACTCTATAAAAGATATTCTCTATTACAAAAACTGTTATCAGAAATCAAAAAATAAGGTCAAAGAATGTAAACAAACAAAGATAATTTTGGAAAAATAAAATATTTTGGTAAAGGTACGTTGACATTCATAAATCATAAAGCTCTATAGTGGACATACGACGTTAGTGTGGACACGCCACAGGCGCCTTAACTAAAGCTCAGTTGTGAGCAATGAAGATTAATGTTCGTTATATGGGATAGTATGGCTATGTGTGTATTCATTTGTATAGAATACAATATTGCAATCAGTGACGATGCATTATCTCGACCATACACTTAAGTACTAAAGTTTCGTTAGAAACATACTGCAGTTAGAGCCACATGCAAAGATGTCGACATTATGTCATCATCATCATTATCATCAGTCGGGGTCGATCCACTGCTGGATGAAGCCCCCCCTAGGTACCTCCACTCTTCTCGGTCTCTAGTTTTTTAATGCCACAAACATCCACTGAACTGAATAACCGACATTATATTGTAAAATCAACTAATTTTGAATTCGTTGCACGGTTGACAGTTTAACAAAGTAATACATAACATGGCAACGTCGCTTTTAGCAATCGAAAATTCTTCTATTTTACAACGTTTTTATTAGCTCGTATTCTTATTTGTCCGGTAGTTGTTTGTCCAGTACAAATCTTGCAATCGATTTTTAATTAACTTCCCGACTAGCTAGGCATTTGAAAGTTTTAGAATATATCAGAACACGATGCCAATGCGTTCTTTTAATACTTTTAGCCATATTTAAGTAGAATTGAATTCATTTTCAGTTAAATTTGTTTTGTATGAAAAGTTATTTCGGAAGAAATCCGTAATCCAATCCACATTATTGGTTGCTAGGGGGTGGTCCTAGCAACTAAATTATTAATATATACGTGTGTTACTATGGAAATCAAAATGAAATGTCAAAATGACATTTCAGTGTTCTATATTTGTTTGTTTGTTTTTTATTTACTTCATATCAAGTACAATTTTGAGCATATTGAGCATAATAATTCAACAGAAAATTTAAAAACGTTGTATATAAAAAGTTCTTTTTATATTATAATTATTTAATAATCCAATTGTCCATAATTTTCTTAAATTATTTTTAAATTGATGAAGTGGTAAAATATTAATTTTAAATATGGCTATCAAGTATATGGTTAATTTGGCAATGTTTTGGTCTGCTACCCAGAAAAGTTCGGTAGAGATGCACTCGTACTAATTACCGTTGTTTTTAAGCCACGAAATACAGTAACTTTTTCTTCAGATAGATATACCATTTAGCTTGTATTGTACGAGTATATTGACTCGGAGAGTGCTGCAATAATGTGTCCTCCCGTAATGTAGCCGGTGTACCTACTAGTTTTTTTTTTTATTTGGTACTACGCAAAACTTCTCGGTCCTTTTCCATTTATTTAAGGTTGTCAACATTTATTAGTCACCCTGTCAGTCAAAAGAATTTTGTGTATGCGACCACACAACCGCACCTCGAATTCTTGATCTCACCATGATGCATGGGAATACAATTATTGTATTAACATAATCGACAACCAAACGATGGAAAATCCGTTTCCTGTATTGCAGTCTTGAATAAAAGCTCAGTATATCGCAGCATAACTACAGGCGTAAATCAAAGCTCTCACACAGATCAACTCAGGTTATAATATATTAAGCGTAGCTAATAAATCAGGAGCGGTAAGTAGGCTCTACGTTGAAAGCTGCGGCATACATGATACACGAGTAGGAATTACGTCTCTGACAGATATCTGTCTAGGAATCACTTAAGATGTTATTTGAGACAGGAATCTCTATGATTATATGTATATAGCTACCGATATTTGCAGAGGCTGAATAAATAAAATGGATTTCAAGTTATAAACATTTTTATTTTCTTGAAAATAAATTTAAAAAATCTTTATCACACTTCCCATAGAACAAATTAAACTAAGTTTTGAATATAAAGTAATCAAAAATAATATATAATATATAAACCTATGGGCCATATCCAAGTCGTCAGAGAAATCATAGAGCAGTGCCAGGAATACAAACTGCACTATGGATGGGCTATGAGAAGGCGTTCGATTCCATAAAGAAATGTTCAATACTCGATGCACTCAGAAATCAAGGAATCCCCAGGCGCTATATAAATATTTTCAATAATATATACAGTAACGCAACAGCATATTATGTCAATCTCGATAAACCATCGCGTAGATTTCCTATCAGCAAAGGAGTCCGACAAGGTGATATAATCTCACCTAAACTATTTACATCTAGCCTTAAAATCTTATTCAGGCAACTTGACTGGAATGACAAAGGGATCCCGATAAATGGAGAATACTTGAGTCATCTGCGCTTTGCCGATGACATAGTAATTTTCTCTTAAGACTCAGAAGACCTCCAAAGCAGAATGCAGGAACTCGCTGAAGTAAGCAACAAAGTACGTTTGATAATAAATGTAACAAAAACTAAAGTCATGTTCAACTGCTTTGCGGGCCAAAAAGAGATCTTCATCAATGGCACTCAGCTCGAACAGGTGAAAAACTATATCTATCTGGGACAACAAATGTCTATATATGGATGTATATTTGATGAAATTGTTCGCAGAGTAAAGCTAGGCTGGAGTGCTTTTGGCCGCCTAAATAATGTCTTCAAAAGTGACCTTCCACTGTGCCTAAAGCGCACAGTGTTCAACCAGTATGTGCTTCCCGTGATCACATATGCGTGTGAAACATGGACCATAAGAGAGATCCAGAAACTTAAGAGTAGCACAACGTGGTATGGAGAGGTGCATGCTGGGCATAACGCGAAAGGACAAAAAGGGGAATGAGTGGATAAGGAAGCAGACAAGGGTTTGCGATATGATAGAGTTCATAAAAAGCCTCAAATGGAGATGGGCTGGACACATAGCCCGAAGAAGAGACAATCGTTGGACAAATCTAGTCATCCAGTGGTATCCAAGAAGTACAAAACGTCCGCATGGTAGACCTAGAGGCCGCTGGATCGATGAAATGATAAAGTTATGCGGAAGTACTTGGCAACGCAACGCACAGGAACGAGAGAAGTGGAATCAGCTTGGAGATTAACGAGGCCTTCATCCAGCAGTGAATAGATTCAGGCTGATGTGACATAATAAAATTTAAAAAAAAATGTGTTTTGCTTTGTTATATTTGTACCTATAATTTTTTTTACTTATAAATTGTTTTATATTGGCTAGGTAAGATACAAATAATCCACATTAACAAAATATCTTTAGAGGCAGAAGGATGCAAATCCATACTACGTTTTTTATTTTATTTATTTTTTAGATATAAAATTGTATTATATTTATTCCTTTCTTACATATTCCAGAAGTACTTTAATTGAATTAGAATACAAAAAATTATGATCATTCTATATATATTTTCTTGGAAGTTATGAGTATTCATTTAAAAAAAAAGTTTTTTGGCTTTCCTGAACAATTGGGTATTTGGCACTTGTCCGTCTGCCTCTGAGGTACAGATATGATGGAAGCCTTCAAAACTGTCATACATACGTTGTGGGACAATGGCACACAGAAGAAAAAGGAAAATAATATGTTAAGGTAAGTATAGTATACTCAAAAGTTCGCTGTCCTCTCCTCTCTATGATATTTTGAAAAAATACTATTGCTACTGTTACGTGATATCTACGCAGGAGTTAAACAAAGACATTAAGGTAAAGCATGTAAGCATGAAACTTTTTCGGGAAAGCGTTAGGAAAATCGAGGTAAGTAACGCCGTAAATTATACTCAGGTAGATAGAGTGGTTGGAAAAGTTTCGGTCGCCATAAAACAGGATCGGTAACAGGGTGGCTCACTTAAAGCATTCCTAAAACTAAAGTTTTATTCGAGAAGGTCCTATATAGGTATTACGCGAGTGTTCTTATGGGACTTTTTCTTAACACTTCCGTATCTATGAAATGGTTTAAAATAATATCAGTGTAAATATCAGTGGCGACAACATACTTTTCCTAAGTTATTATTTAGTATTTATTTTTAAATTGTAATGTTCATTTTTAACATAACCAACTTTAACCCGCTGGCAACCCCGATTATGATCGATGGTCAAGTTGAAAAAGTCATGTCAAGAGTCTCTGATCGTTCCAATTAGGGTATTTTAAAACTATTTATTTGATTCACCAACCTTCCTTTATTTCTTTTCAAACTTACCCGCTTGTATTTAAAGTTAGTATTTCAAATTTCAGTATCGAGCTGCTTAATATCCATTTAATGTATTTTAAATTCTTGTCTTTGCGATAATATAGTTTCTGTCAAGTATAAATCGCTCCTTTATTTTATTTGTTCCCATATTCCACACTGTTAAATATTTATTATCTTTCATGGTCGTAAGATCGTGTGGCGCCCAGAAATTTATCATGTACATCCTAAACCCTGGATCGCACGAGCCTTCAGCCGTGTAATCCTCTTTTTTTAATTCAATTTCCAGTTATCAGTTGCGAAATTTCTGAAGGAGTAGCGGAGTTCGGCTATGATAAGATCAGGTAACTTCACGACCCGGTTTCATGTATCATGTTTGCTTTAACTATTTTATTAGACATCCATTTATTTTGTAATTGTGACGTCAAAAATCACAATTACAAAATATAATCCGACGTGGATCTTGGTCACTCGAAGAGGTTTTTTAAGTCTTCAACCAATGCTAGTCCATACATTAATTACTGTACAACAATATGTTTATTTGTGAGACCCGGAATTCGAGCCCGAGACCAACGATTTCTTAACCCTTCACTTAACGACTCGTTACTTAGTAAGTATTCTACAATCACGGGGATTTAACCCAAGTACCGCGTTACTGAAGATCTATTATTTATGTAAAAGTACCCAATACTTAGGTGTGTTTTAAATCACCATGATTAATAGCGATACCTATAATTATAATTATTATATTTGTCGGTAATCGAACAAGTTGCCTCTGTCGAATGTAACAAAATAGCAAAGAAACAGATAAAACCATTTCAGAGTCAATAATTATCGAATAAGTGCAGATAAACGATTATATTATCTCAGTCTAGTATGGGAATTCGAATATTTCCGAAATACAAAAACATGACTTATCACCGTCTATATATAAGTATAATATATACCATACGTCAGTCGATTTTCAAAACTGTTGTATATATGTCTATTAATTAATAATAAGTAGGTACCTACAAACGACTTGAGAATGTAACATTTATCATTGAACAAACATTATTTTTTAATTTTCTTAATATTTACTAAAAAAAATAGCAGGTGGCAGTGTCGCCTGTCAAAAATATTGTCGACGCGCTCAGCCGGTATACCGGTTTCATACATCCAACATACCGGTATTTTCGATATTAAGAAAGCATACACGTTATGTTTTATGAAAATGAATTTAATGTTATTTTATCACTACTTACTAGGATATTGTATATTAAATTTAGTGTATAAGATTAATTAATCATGCCAAAACGCAAATATATTGACTGAAACCAACACAAGTTAAATGATAATGAATCAAAATCCCTCAAATTTAACTTATAGAATTGTCGCGATGAATTAACACATTTCGAAAAAGAAAACATTCGAGGCAAATATTTCCAATTATTCTATCACTATTGACCCAAAGTTGATAGCACATCCAACAAACGTTTAATTTGAGAGAAATTTTCCAGTAACTGGACTGGAAATTATCAGTTCTAAAATATTATGATCTATCTGTAGGTACGTATTTATAAAAGTCAACATAATAAATGTAGGTAGGTTCTGTAGGCTGTTATAAAATAGTGGTTTCAATAGATTTTAATAGCTATATTTATTGATAGCTATTTTTTTTACTATAATATGTTTTGACGAATTAATACCGGTATTCGTCAGAAATACCAAAATACCGATGTTCATATTATATTCATTCGGTATTGCAATCCCTACCTAAATGTGATGTATGAAGGTTCAATATCGGTACAAATATTTGTTTCTGATATGTAGTGTTATTGAGGTGTTCCAAATTATGTAGGTAAGACTTTAACATCGTTTTTATTAGCTCGTATTCTTGTTTGTCCAGTACGAATCTTTCAATCGATTTTAACTAACTTCCCAACTAGCTAGACATTTTAAACTTTTAGAATATATCAGAACACGATGCTAATGCATTCTTTTAATACTTTTAGCCGCCATCTTTAAGCAGAATTGAATTCATTTTCAATTAATTCTGTTTTGTATGGAAAGTTATTTCAGAAAAATCCGTGAACAGTAAAAGACTATTATTGGTTGCTAAGGGGGTGGTCCTGGCAACTAAATTATTAATATATACGTGCGTTACTATGGAAATCAAAATGAAATGTCAAAATGACATTTCAGTATTCTATATTTGTTTGTTTGTTTTTTATTTACTTCATATCAAGTACAGGTTTGAGCATATTGAGCATAATATTTCAACAGAAAATTTAAAAACGTTGTATTTAAAAAGTTCTTTTTATCTTGTAATTATTTTTAATTATGCCAATTTATTTGTGCGTTTAGAAAACTCTCGTATTTAAATCGTTTTCACGGGCCAAGTTATAACGTTAATGAATCGCTTAATAACGAATCTTTCACTATGGTATCGAGGGACATAATATGCCTATGACTTAAAAATTACAATAATTGACATAGACTGGAACCTTCGTCTACAAGTACCGTAACTGGCGCTCATGGAAATAGGTTAAGTCATTGCCGACTCAAGTAGAAAGCCGATACATTCACAATGACTGGTCCTACTTTTTCCGCCCCTCCCGTTGTTGTCTATGGATGACCTGTCATTGCCTGTCATTGTACTATAGAGTGCTTTTACTGACGCGTCTGTCGTGTTCACACAAGGAATGATTTGATTTGGATACATGAGTTACATGATAAATAATACACTAACATTAACACACCTTCTACAAAAATGTAAATCATAGATCAATGCTACATATTTTTTGTAAATCGATATTACCACCAGTTTTTGTGTGAAAGACTAGTCTGACTTTGACAGCTGATGAATAACAGGAATGTATATTATTTATAAATAACACTGATAGTTAATAATATATTTCATTTGAGAATTTTGTATAATTCAATTTGAAACGAGTAAGGCCGAATTAATATGTCAAGCAAACTGGGATCTGATTTTGAGAGCTAAACACAGACAGTAGACCACTCTAGGTGCGGCACGTTATATGAAAATATGGTGAAGCAGGCTAGTATGGTGAAAAAGTATGGTGAGGCGGGCTGATAATCAAGTTGCGGCAAAATTTCCTCGTTAACATTATATTAAATGGGTACGTTATAATGACCAAAGTAAATCCTCCGTGATGCCCTGAATTTTTTTTATCGCATCGCTATTTCTCGTAAGTTGTCGGATATTGTTGGCCTGCTTCATTCAGTTGTATGAGAAAGCCGATTACTTGCCCCTCTTTTTATTTAATATCTCTATGGGACCACTCGTTGGTTGTGCAAAAAGATATGCTCAGGCTTTATTAATCAAAAGATGGCGCTGGTTAAGTACATCCGAGGAAGGTGGAGAGTGTAGCATCAATCATCTGTCGGATGTATTCAAGGAATGTCTCCGCTTCGGCCGAGGGCGTCTACAACCATAAGTACAGCGATATGTAACCTCGTAATGTAAGCCTATATCATTGTAATGAAACGTCTGGTCTTTAATTGAATGTACAATCCGGTAGATGCCTCAAATATTCCGAGTCTAAACTGAACATAAATCAAATTTTATCTAGATATGTATGATTTAATGATATCTATTAGTACAATATATTATTTTATTACCTATATTCGTCTTTATTAATCTGTCTATCTATAACACATGAGAGAAAACATATGTGAATATGTTAGAGAGAGCGACAGGGGTTGGTACGGCGAGAGAACATAATAAATAAATAAACAATATATAAATAATAATAATAATAATTCTGGACCGGAAATGTCCCTCTGAGGCGGACGAAACCGGTCCAGATGTATTTATTAAAAGTGGAATAAGTATGAAAAAATTGTGTTTTATCAAATTAAATCAATAATATTATACAAGTTTTATTAAACGCAAATTCGAAATTTGAAGAATAAATTGTCACGCCAATAATGGAATCGTATATTTTAATCGAAATGTGAAAGAAAACAAATGATAGGATACTCTCGTAATAGTGCTAACATAAAGATGCTAACAGTGCAATTAATACTAGAATATCACTATATCCAATAATATTGACAGGTGGCACTGACACCTTAGTTATTTAATGAAGTCCTTTATTTAATTTCTAACTATTTTTAAGACTTCAAATTTTGCATTTCTTTTAACATTTTATAAAGCCTCAGAAAGATACCTCCAAGCTCAAATATGAGTGCTCTCTAAGTATTTCTTTCTTGTGGAGAATTCCAAGTAGCTACTTTACTAAAGATGATTTTCAAATTTCTTCAACATTTTACTACCAGCTTCATAATTTTAATCGAGGTAATAAAATCAATTTCACTTGTGGCGTCCTTATCCTGACTGATGATTTAAAAAAAAAAAAAAAAAACGTCATCGGCGTCATTAATACAACCCAACGTGTCCACACCCCTATGACGATCCTAATAGGATCATAAATGGGCCTCCACAGAGTAGAGGTTTGTATTAACAGATTTTTTGTTTTTTACGATAAATGGATGCCAGCCACTTGCTCAACCTATTAGGTCCATACCCTGAATCACGCACAAATTAAAAAAAACAGTATGTGTACTTGCCAGACCCAGGATTCAAACCTGGGACCCACGGCGTGATAGTCTAACGCTTAAGCCGCGCGGCCACCGTGGGCCCTTTCTATAGATGTTTATTAAGTCTACTTGTATAATTATGTCACAAATATATACTACCTACCTAAGTGTGGTTGTGCCGGCTGCCGAGTATATAGTGCTGCTAAGGGTGTAGTGTGGACGAAATCTTCCCAGATTCATAGCGTTGTCAACTTAAGAAATAACTCCTACAATTTCGTTTCGCATCGATTAGAAATAATATGTTCTGTACATATTCTTGTATTCTGTTTGTTAATTAAGCCTCCATTAACCCAGTTGAGGTAATTTACCCCGGTTTCCCGACCCTTGCGATATAGGGATGACTCCACAACGCATACAATTCCTAGTTGTATGATCCATGCAACGTGTTATCTTTACGAGTGGAACTGAATACTTAATTTTGATAATGACAAATGCGTACATCTGTAGACTGTGGTGTATTCCATGTGAGAACTTTGTAGATACTAAACACTAAAACGACGAATATATAGTGTTACTTACCCATTTAAAAAAGTGTCCCCTCCATTAGATATCAGCTTTCATCAAAGTAATCTTCACTTTAAGAAAATAATAAAGAATTTTATTTGTTAGATTCCGTATAGTATATGGTCATCTCTTTCCGATAAGAAAGCTCACGGCGAACTGTGTCACTATGAAATGTTTTACGTACAATTTACATGTAACCATTTCACGTATATCATTGATCGGTCATTTCGATAATGAATTGTGTAATGATATACTTTTTTATATTTAGGTAGTCGAAAAAATCCCTAAACGATCATTAAAGCCTAAAATTTATCATTGCCAAGTATAATGTCTAAATATTTTGCTGGCTTTAAGATCGGTAAGATATTTTTTGTGGTTAATCTACTCACAAAGTAATATAATTATTATTTACGCCATATAAAGCTTAAAGGTGTGTAAAAAGGTTTCAATAATTTCACTGCTCTAATCTTCGCACGAAAGCCGTATAATTCCCGTCTCTGCCCAAAAGACATTAGGGAATAAGTTTCACGTTATATTTTCGTGAAGAGGGGCAACGTACGTGGACCAGCTAGGGCGTCGAAGGCTTAAGTTCTTAAATTGGCACTCAGAAATGGGTCAAACTGGCCTCCCTGTGGAGGAAGTCTCTCGCGAAAAGCTATTTTTAGATTACTAAGAGAGAAGCGTTATTTTTTTTCTATTATACAAAATTAAGAAGCTATATTTACTGTAACTGTATTCTGAACATTAAGAGAATGTTTTATAGCAAATGAAGGACGATATAATATATATATATATATCAATGGCGAAGGTTGGAGGTAGGCTTTTATGATCCGACATAAACAGTGCACACTATACCTACTTGTTAGTTAGTTTTTTAAAACCAATTAAACTCCATAAACCAAGCCATAATAGAGAACAGTCAAAAAATATTCGTCATCTATAAAATATTTCAAATTGAGTTTTCAATAAATACCTATCAGTTTTAACTAGAGTATACCTACGTTTTATAACTTGGCACTTTTTTGCACTCTTTACTATACTGATACGCCTCTTTCCCTGATTACCTCGCATAAAATTAGATCAAATGATATTGACTTGTATTAATATAATTATGTATTAATGTAGTAATGAATAAATATACAGATAATATATTTTTATAACATTATGACATCATTTTCATCCTAGAGCCGGAGTGCAAAGTTATGAAGCATATAAGTACTCTATTTCCCAGAGTTTCGCTTTACGTCATTTTTATCATTTGTAATAAAACTACATAGATAGTTAGTGCAAAATATCACTTTTTATGGGTTCGATCAAGGCCCAATACAGTCAGGCCGTAACACGAAACTGAACTACGATGGTGGTACCAGTTATTGCGCATACCTCAAATAAATGCAATTTGATGGTAAACTGCGCTTTGGCTCCAGTAGACAACTTATAAACATTGGTTTGTTATATTGCGACGAGATATTTCAATTCAGATTTATTTATACTTCGGTACTGTAGGTAAGTAAATCAAAATGGTGTGATATTTCCAATATTATTATGTATTATTACATATTGTAACTTAGGGTTTAGAAGGGATCTTTATTTAGCTACTATTTTTTTCCGACTTATACGCGGCGTGAATGGAAACTTTGCCATTCTTGGTGGTATAGGCTTGTGTGGCAATAACTCTGTTCAAACAAATCACTTCGCTTTGCTTTGCTTCTAAGGCGTAAAACCCACTTAACGGAGCGAGTGGGGCTCTCGCGCAAAATTTCACAAGTGGCGTGTAAATCATCGAAAATAAAACGTTATCAAATACGCCAGCGCACACTGGATTTGAAGACGCCTTGTGCCCGCCTGCCCCATGAGTCATCGTTTTTTGGCTTCTCAGCGATACGAATTGACGAAAATACAGCGTAGTCCATTCATTGAACACGGCAAGCAAAATCACGCTCCTCGAAGCGTCGTCGATAAGACGGGCGAGAAGCCATTATTTAAGAACAATGAACTCTTTGTTTAGTTATTGCGTGTCCGATATTAACTACATGCCCCGAGAAATTTAATAATATTTTTATTGCTTTGTTATGATAGACGCTGATATAAATAATTATTTTGTGCTCCTTGAGCCCCTTATTACATAGGTGAAGGGTAATGCGCGGGTGGGAGGGGGCCTACTCAGTAGTGAGCGCACCGAACGCTTTTTTGGTGGGCTTTATGCCTAAATGACATGTTGTGGACGTCTTGAATTAATAATCTGTAATGTTCACTATATGCAAAAATAAATAATATTTTAATTTGAAACTTGAATGTAATTAATGCAGTATTTTACATTATTAATATTTATTTATTATAATTATCGATAATTGTAATAATATTGCTAATCAATAATTATAAAAGTGGATACTTAGGTAGGTATTTATTTATATATTATAAGTATTATTCTTATTTCTAGGACCTTTCTGCATAGTAAAATTTAATTCACATTTTAGATAACAAGATAGCTTATCTAAAGAGTGTATGTTTATCGACACTGTATTTGATTTAAATATAGTTAAAGTGATAAGAGCCAATTAGAAAACAAAGTAACTTGTGCATATTAATAACTACCTAGGATAGATAACGAAATTTCTTATAGATATAATATATTAGATATGTAAGTAACTACTTACTTATGCAAGACAAAAAGTGTTCTGATCACAAGAGTAACTAAGTAAATCAAATAATATTTTTCCGAAAACCCTTTTTTAGTAACATAACAGTGGGCATAATATGTAAGGGAAAACGAAGGTGACAAGTTACACAATAGGCACGAATAATATCTAAGTGTATTATTATATTATTCACGTGTGTTATATATGAATATATAATATATACTATACTTAGCATGCCTACATAATGATCATGGAAATGATAAACGACACACCTGGGACCGGAAGATGGATAAGCGAATTATGTATGTACAAATGTATGAAGGTTATTCGTAGCGATACAAAATAAAAAATAAGTACCCTAAGTATCATTTTTTAATCTTCAAAAAATTTCACAGCATCATAACCGTTAAGGGTCTACATGACCCACGTAGGTCAAAATGGAGATTTTATGGTATTTTCAGAGCATTAGCCTGGACATTCCTTAAACGTTGTAGATAATCTATTTATATAATTTTGAAGCCTTATTATCCTTAATATTTATTTTAAACATTTGATGACTGCAAAGAGTATTTTTATTACATAAGATAGTATTCTTTCAAACTTCTCGATCTAATGTTTAAATTTAGAATATAGTCAAACTTCAGTACATCCATGTGCAGTGGTTTTAAGATTTTTTACTTGTATTAATTTTTAAATGCATTTATAAAACCATTAGTAAAATTAATGTTGACATTATATAGTGACATATTTACGATAAAAAAATATATTTATAATCTCTGTGATACCAAATTTGACAAGAATTAGGCATTTTATTATTCAAAAAATGGGCACGATTAACACATTTGAAGATAATTCTATAGATACTGATTATAAGCTATGTCTTTGACCATTCAAATGTGATAAAAAATCCTACGAATAATGATTGTTTTATAATAATTATTAACCTAAGTGTCCGGAAAATCTTCGCCCACAATTATTTTGGGTACAAGTCTGTTGACTGAAAGTCAGGCGGGAACAGCGGCAATTTTCATAGCCAATATCGGCAAAATTTATGAATTGAAGAATGACAACGAATGATAAGCTAACCTAGCCTAACCAAAACTAACCTAACAAACAATCCAGTACATCGGATATTTTCAAAATTTGTTTTCCGCCTGCTTCGCTTCCACTAAATTATTCGCCCATATTTTCCCCCGTCAAAAATTCCGAATACCTATATTGAAATACATATTTTTGATGTGCGGAATCTTCCTCTGACACATTTGATAATGAGGAAACATTGATTGGTGTTCGATTCCATCAAATAAAAAATCGGATATGATACTGTCTATAACAAATGGTAGCAAAGAACTCGGCACCGAGAAAAGTGGACGGAGTTATTATACGGAAGCCTTTATCTCGCAGTGGAACGACCCCGATGATGATGTATAATAAAATCATATATAAATTTGGAATATAATAAAATAATATTTATAACAAACAATGAAATCTCCAGAACACTCACATTTTTAAGAATTTATCCTTGAGATTCAGTATCAAGGGTTCCGATTTAGGTTCAGGTTTCAAAATAACTGAGGAGTTCTTAAGATTTTAGGATTTCTTCTAGTGAAGTTTTCTAGTTTGATGCTACGCAGAACTTCTTAGTATTATTCGTAAATACGAGTACGTACTTGTACTTAGGTACATTAATTATAATTAAAATATAATTTATAGATTCAGTAATAGATAATTTTAGTACTGTGCATATAGGGCAGTGGTCGGCAAACCGTGGCTCGCGAGCCACATGCGGCTCTTTGGCCCCTTGAGTGCGGCCCTTCCACAAATGCCCTCTGCCCTATTTAGCATGACTACAAAGAAGAAGCAAAGAAAAACGGATGATGAAAACCGTGAATTTAAAGTTGAATGGATCGAGACTTTCGCGTTTATTCAAAACTTAAATGGCCTACCGACCTGTATTATTTGTCGGGAAAAAATGGCACATAACAAAAAGGTCAAATTTGGAAAGACACTTTACAACTAAACACGCCCTGTCACGTCATTCAGTACTAAATATCATGTCGGTGATGCAAGGAAGAAAGCAGTTGAGAAACTTTAGAAGAGTCAAGAAAAATCAAGTTCTGTATTTAATCACTGAAGACAATCTTCCAACAATGTTATTATTGCAAGTTTTGTGGTTAGTAAAGAGATTTCTAAGAGAGGAAATCAAAAGTAAATTGAGAAGTCGTCTTATTGATGAGAACCTGGAATTGTGCTTAAAATTAAAAACAACAACATGCAAACCTGACTTCCCAAACTATCCAAGGAGATGCAAGACCACTATTCACATTGAGTGTTTATCAGTCATTGTCATGATTTAATTTTATGGATACCATACTTACAATTTAATTTTTATCAATAAATAAGATCGTTATTACGTATGATATCAAGTAAATAAACATTGTACCTACGTGTATTATTATATAATTTAAGATTAAGAAATTTGGCTCTCAAAAGAAATCTCAATCGTTGTACTGTTGATATTTGGCTATGTTGACAAATGAGTTTGCCGACCACTGATCTAGGGTAACACATTATTACCATACTATATAATGAAAGCTTTATTTCAATGAAGCGATCTATTTTCTTGACAATAAAAATAATATTGTTTAAACAAGTATTCTCGGACTCAATGATAAATTTAATCTGATTCATATTATAATCTACCAAAATTTATTTACGAGAAGAGATATTATTTCATTCGCGTAATGCAAAAACCGTGTCAGCTTTTGGAAAAATGTACGATACTATAGGCATTGTTGTATTATTATGGAAAAAATATACAGCGAAAAAGTACTAATATTAATTCAATATGACAGCTTTGGCTTTGAAAAACATTTCAATCATTTTCTTTGTCTGCGTCGAATTTAAATAAAAACTTTTCACATTATAAATCCACGTTTGAATAGAAAAATTCTGTGTAAAATGGTAAAATAACAAATGTGTACATTTGCTTTCATGATCCAAAGGATTAAATAATATAACTACGTATATGGAACTCGATATCATATTATGTAGTCACATAAAAACAGGTAGATTAGCATTTATATACTCATAGCATACAATGGATTGGTTACGAGGAGTGGTTAATTAGTAGATCCTTCCACTGGATTATTGAAATATGTAATTTTTGCTATACGAGAAGGGTTACGAATGGTATAATAATTGGTTTAGCATACCTAAATAAACTTGATATCAAATAAATACATAAGGATAAGTAGGTATAAGTACTATTATTGGTCGGTGGACAGGTGTTATTGGAGTAGTCTTCCGCATAGTCGAAGACCTAGAAATGTCTGGCAAGGTCGCCAAAAATATATTTTTTATACACAATTTGGCAAGATAAGAATATAAGACGAATCAACTAATTCTCCAAACTTTCGGTAAATTCATCCGGACACGTGTTGCCAAATCGTACTTATCAGAAATCAAAACAATTTTTGCGTCTGTATCGATGTAGCTTTTGGCGACCGTATTTCAACGTCGCCAATACAGACTACAGCAGTGCTCCGCAACTGATGTGCCGCGAGGCGATGCTAGGTGTGCAGCGTAGCATTGCTTCAAAAAAAAAAACACAAATAATATTGTATATTATACAATACTTACTTTGCGTACATGGCTGGCAATAAATACATTTGAGCACCTGCATGAACTTAATAAAACAATGCAAGGTCAGAATGAAAATATATTGACGTGATCTGATAAATTAGAAAGATTTAAGACAAGGATCTCTACAAATGTACCAAAGGACCTACCAGACCACCAATGAAAACAAGCAATTAATTTTGGATTCGTCTCAAAAACATTTAACTTTGCTTCAAAAGAAATTTCATCATTACTTTCATAAAATCAATACGACTGGATTCGAAACCCTTTTACAACCGATGCCAAAAATTCTATAGAACCTCTTATGGTATTTTCTGGATTTTGGTTAATAAAGAATATCCTCGTATTTCTGACAAGGCTACCAAACTAACTAAGTAAGGCTAAAAACTTGTACGATCATTGAAACAAGCTATTTATTGATAATACCAAAACATGTGAATAATAATGTACATTTGGTTCTTCGTCGTGTGTTATGTTTATTTAATTATTTATCAAATAAGTAGGTATGTAATGTAATTTTGGTGCCCTGGGGGCCCAGCTCAGGGGGGGTAGCGTGGCAGGTCAAGCATATAAGTGAGATAAACACAAATTACAAATTTGCTCTAATTGCAAAAAAAGTCGCCTGCAGTGCTGTTTTACTTCGCTGACATTAATATTTTAGCACATACGATTGTGGGGTACAATTAATTATTATTGTGTCAATACTTGACAAATAATTATTGTTCACCCGACAAGTAACCGTAGTTCAAGTGGATGTATTAATAAATAGAAAAAATCGCTAAACATAGAATCAATACGATTTATTTTACTTCGAACATCATTTGAAAACGCTATTTTAAAGTATCGCACTGTCTTTAACCATAGCAATAGGTAGGGGGCGCCGAAGATTCTGGCCTGGGGTCCATGTTTTGGTGTATAAATTGTTTTACGTGTGGTGTGCCGCGGAATTTTGGGAAGACCTTTTGTGTGCCGTGGGTGAGAAAAGGTTGCGGAGCACTGGACTACAGCTCCAAACGTTACTTATGGGTAATCAGTAGATACATCGCATTAGCCTTTGGCGTCAACGCTACCTCGCACTAATACAGCACCTATAGAATGTAATACCAATTTCTACTCACGCGTAACGAAGCAAAATGCAATAATGTTTCTGCGAACGTTGCCACGCGCTCATGCAGATATTAAAATTTGAATTAGGTATTGGTAAAAAAGTATTGATTCTTTTAGGACATTATTAGTTGTAACTATCCTGTTTCAACAATTTAATAACATGCGCATCTATTCTATACACAAGGCTGCAATCGGCGGCTATCGAGGGTAGTTTATCATATTTATGTATTGATGTATTATAATTGTTACGATAAGTTTGCCTTGTCTGACAAAAAATGCTACTTATGTTTTAATAGCATGTGCATGGATTTACTGGCACCAATAGTGTGTAAATTCAACTATCGCCATAATAACTATTTACGCGTAAAAGTGCTGACTGTCTCGCCAATCTCATTCTTCACGCATAAGCGAGACCAGATAGTTATTTTTTGACTGGTTGTGAAAATCGGTAAACGTCAAAATGTTCTGCGCGGTGTAGTTCTTTTTTCCCTGCAAGTTCGCCACTATCGTTCTAATGCGCATGCTTATACGTCATGCAAGTTCCGACTATCGCGTGACAATTTAGAAGCTTCTGAACATATTTGATCCATGGATGAAATCTTGCACTTGCACAAGAATACGTGTTTACACGTGCATTTTCTTGTCATTCGTACAATCAGCAGTAAATCCATGCACGTTTAAACGGTGTATAATGTTAGTATGCGCAAACTGGGGAGCAATTCAAATAAGTGAGTAAAAAGAGGCTAGATGACACGGGAATGGGACGATTTGGCACCCCGAACTGGCCTTCGGCGATTGGCCTCCGGTAATTGGCCGCCGGTACAATCGGACGCCGGCCCAATTGGACGCCGACCCAATTCGACGCCGACCCAATTGGCCTCCGGGAGGATTGGACGCCGCACAGTTGAATTAAATGCGCAAAGGAATAGACGTACGTTACGATTTGTTGGAGTAAATAAGCAAGCCAGTTTAATATGCTTCTATCTTCTCAGTAGTTGTACCTTATACATTTCGCGCTTGACACATTTTTAATATAGATTGAGAATAATTATTATGCCTTATGATGTTTATTAAAAGAAAATAATTCTTCCCTTAGTATTGTAAAATATACGTAACATTTGCAAAAGTGGCTAGTGTTTGGGTGTACATCCTTGACTCATTCTACTTTCGTGACTTTCCCAGTCCCGACTATTAATGCGTCCCCCCCCCTCTCCCTATCAGGAACTTAGCAAGTACGTATTATAATGTGTGACACGGTCTTATATAAACTTTTATCTATGCTTTAAACAGGCATGATAATCCAATTATCGAGTAACTGGTCCTTAGAGCCAGTATTCGGTTGATCAATTAAGTGGGATATTAAATTTACTAATCAAATTACAGGCAAAATATAACAAGCATATACATCGAGGACGAGAAGTTCTTTGAAATAAATCAATAAGTAGTTTACTATTTATTTGTTCAACTTGACTTTTACGTACCTAAGTTATGTATTGTTAAATAATAAAACAATCATCAACCTATGCCCTATCTATACGTACCACAATAACGTGTGAAAATGATTTAAGAATGTGCACCTAAAAAATTATTGTCGTGAAAGATTTATAAGTTAATGATTCTTCCTTAAAATCCATTAAGTATAATAATATAATATTGCATAAAGCCGCGTTGACACGGTCCAAGTACGATCCAAGTACACTTGGACCGAGTGCTATTCAAGCGACAGCTTCATACTAATTATTCCTATCCAAGCTACTCGGACCGTGTCCTACTTATCTAAGTTAGCTTGGATAGGAATAATTAGTATGAAGATGTCTCATACGAGAGCGCTTGGATGGCACTCGGTCCAAATGTACTTGGATCGTTCTTGGACCGTGTCAACGCGGTTTAAGAGCATACATAAATGAAACGGCAAATAATTTTCAACTTATAGGTGCGACGAAATTTCGGACAGGCTGCCGATCGGAGAGCGAAGTCGAGCTGTGAACACGTCAATTTGTTTTGTGATGGCGTCGGGGGTATTAATTCTTAAATCGTGTAAAGATGACTAAAAAACGTTACCCATTTACTTGAAAAAGAAAACATGTCAATGAATATATTATTATTATTACAAATAGAACAATTAACATAACACTAAATGGACGCATATTGAATTTTTATGACAAATTATGTTTTGTTCTGCACACGTCGTAAGTTTGCACAATCTTCGCGTCGCGCAGTCACGATCGTTTTAGACCGTGTCCCAGCTGAAGTATAGCCTTATGCAAGAATGTTTTCGGTTCTATAAAATAAGAACACATATTATTATTAATGTAGAGTAGGTAAGTACTTTGAAACATTGAATTTACTTAAATAAGATTAGTTTAAACACCAATCCGTAGTGAAGAGGTTATTTAAATCGTCGCAGTATTTATAAAAATATATTAATTATAAAAAAGTACATGCTTATTCCTCTAAATCAGGGGGGGGCAAACTTTTTGGATGGAGGGCCAAATTCAAGAATTAAAAATGAGCGGCGGCCCCGCAAGTAAAATACCATTTTTAGATATACACTATTTATTATCACGAAAAATAAACTTTACAAAAAAATTAATGTGAAGAATGACACTGATGTACATTTTTAACATTTTTTAAAATTCAGGTGTTAATTTTGTAGTTGATATTCTCAAAGCTGCTTCTAAATGGGCATCGGAGATATTTGATCGTAAAGAATTTTTATTGAGGTTCATGATCGAAAATGTTTGTTATAGGTTGATCCAAAAATAACGAACATTTTTCTTTCATAATCTTTAAGTTGGTCGAAATTGTCTGAATTAAGGGCATTGTAAAATTTGGAGATTTCTTCACGACGATGCAATTCTCTTAAATCAGTGTCACACTGCAGATCAATAATCTCAAGTTGTAGCTCTGTCGGCACACTATCAATATCTAACTCTATCACTAAAAATACCCGGCGGGCCGCAGTTTCCCCCCCCCCCCCTGTTTTAGACCGCGCCCCAGCTGAAGTATTTTCGGTTCTATAAAATAATAACACATATTATCATTATTATTGTAGAGTAGTTACTTTGAAACATTGAATTTACTTAAATAAGATTAGTTTAAACACCAATCCGTAGTGAAGAGGTTATTTAAATCGTCGCAGTATTTATAAAAATATATTAATTATAAAAAAGTAGGTACATGCTTATTCCTCTAAATCAAACAGGCACCTAAATAATTAAATGTGTTATACCTATGTGATCTGTGGATAGCTCTGCTTGTTCGGATGTGTTATTTATATTGTGATGACATACCTAGGTACCTAGTTACTGACTTTGCAACAAAAAAGGCCAATAAAGTTTTTTTTAAATGGTTGAGTGTAGAATCTATTAAGTTAATAGTGTATTTATGATTATGCTTCAAATACACTCTATGACGATCGGTCATATATATGTCGAGAAACCCGTTTCTTATGTTGGCGTCCTGTGTCACAGGGTGTCACAGAGTGTAAATACGAAGTCATAGCTGTCATACAATATGTATGTATACATGTCGGAATGGCATAGAATTGATCATAGACACTAAAACGCTCTTTGCATATATGTGCTCGATCGTCATATAGTCTATTTGAACCTTAAAAGTAGGTGTATATTAAATAAATACTAAGGAAAAATATTTTGTTTACATGTTATACAATAATAGCATTATAAAAATGGTGTGAAAATAATAAAAATTATTTTATTTTATTATATTATATTATTTATTCGCTTTATATAGGTACTTATCCAAATTTAAGTTTGTATGTTTTAGTGGTAGATACCTATATATTTCGTTAGTAGTGTATACATATTACACATTTCTGTCATGAAAGGATGATAAAAAATACTGTATAAAAAATTAGGGCGGCATTTTGTTTAGGGACGACACTGTATGTCAGTATCTTATTCGAGAGGTTTCACTAGAAATGTTTTTTGAATTGAACTTGTATTGTAGTAGTGCATTGACAACACTCACTTGCACTTCTACAATTTAATTCAAGGTTTAAGGTTTTTTAATTTATAAAATGAACAGATTCAATGGGCACCATCGCATATAAATTTGTACGTAATCGTTCACAAAGATCCTGCATAAATCATTAAAACTTAAAATAATAAACAATGCATAATAATATGTAACAAAAATGGATTCTTGTTCGCTTATAACAGCGTGGTTAGTAAAGTGACAGCAGTGTCTGCAATCAGCTGATCAATTGACATGTTAGCTATTACAGGTGTAAAAAGCAGGTAGAGAAGTTTCTAGAATCAAATTCAAACCATGTGTTGATTATTTAAATATGTAGGTACTAGATATCTGAAGAAATTTAATAAGAAACAAACACTTCGATAGCGGTAATTAACGGTAGTATTTTGTTTCATAAACCAGTTAGGATTGAATGTAAACCGAAGCAAACGACAATCCTGCATAATTATTACTACACAACATAACAGTTTGGTTAACCGCAACAATAAAATCAGGTAAAAATGTATATTCGACGTTATAATAACTTACCGGTGTTTCAAAAGGGGCGAAAAAAGTCTGGCAGAACTGTGAAGATGTTTATTTAATTCACCGGTAAATAAATCACAGACGTGTTGGCGACTTGTACTACCTACGAAATTCCGATCATTTCACGGTTACAGGTAGAAAATAATACAACACAACGCACTGACGTTACAACGTTTAAAGTTTTATGAAATCGTCTCGATTCATAATAACAAATTAAAATACAAGAAACAACTTTATTAAACTGACTTTTGTATGAAATATAACCACAGTAAACAGCACTGTTTTGTTTCAATTGTGCAACGGTAACCACCAAAGTAAAACGAGAAAAAACAAGTAACTTAGGTGTTATGTCAAACTAAAGTATTCTTCGTTGTTTTAAGTTATAAAACGTTTGAAACTTTCGCTTTAGTAATGCAATATATATGTTTATAATATTCACGATTTTCATCACAGGTTTAAATGTCAAAATAGTCGTGGCAGGTATAAACAAAACGTATTTTTTAATGAAATTGTTCTGGTGTTATTTCGAGCGGCGTAGGCGTACGGCGAACGCTTGAAGGTATCTGAGCAGAGCCAGCTCACAGCTGGTGGGCGACGGTGGCGCTCCTTGCGGCCGGAACGGAAACTTCACTCGGGATCTGCAAAATCGAAAGCCTCCATGAGGCTGCCAGGCGATTTTCTTTTATTTTGTTTCCGTAAAAATACGCCCACATCATGCGGTATTTTGGAATAAAATAATATTGAAAGTGTTAAATGCCTATAGACTATTAATTATCAATTTATTGTATCCATAATAATATTATAATGAACAGACAATATTATTACTTATTGTTGAATTTCTTGAAGGAACTTATACGCTCCTTAACATGTGAGCTTTTAAAAAGCTTTTTCCTCTGTATTTTGATTGCATACATACCTATATATATATATAAGTATATTATATATTTAACATTTTATTATAGTGCTATCTTCTATTATATTTTATATTTATGTATGTGTATCATGCATTATCAGCATTAATAATCTATAATTCTAAATTGAATTATTAATTGTGTATCTAATAATAGAATAATTCAGGTATTTTGTATGCAAAATTGAAATGGAAACAAAAAAAAATATAGTATTTTTTTTCAACAAAAATACATAATTTCAAAAACCCTTAGCAACCAAATTTTTTTTTTGGCTGAATGGAATTATAACAAACATATTTCGATCACCGGACCACTTATTGGGTACCCACAACATGGATCGGTAGCTTAGTAGTAAGAGTGCTCGCCTAGTAAGCGAAAGTTTTTCTAATAGCTTCCGAGGCTTTTCCAATTTATATGAACATATATCTAGTCGTATTTTTAAACCTCAGTTTTATTCTACACTCAACATGTCGTGGCTGCGATATATCAAGTGTATAGAAATGAATATACATAAAAAAAGCGGTGAGAGTTTTAGTTCCGCAGATTTCCGCTTATACATTTGCAGTCATGCTATAATACTCGTAGTAGGCTCATTCCTGGCTTGTGGAAGACATATTCGAGAGAGCAGGTCTAGACTTTAATTTTTTGTTATACCTACTACATTCATACTTTCATTCAGACCATCAAGCATCGAAATAAGTTAAGTGGTTTTTGCATAATTTCAAGTGAAATAGGGAATTAAATAAATACTATTATCTCCATCAAATGGTATGACTCACGTGAGAGATAATAGGAATAGGTAGTTAAATATTTGTCGGTGCCAAAACAATTAACTTTTAACATAATTTATACAATATCTATCAGATTATAATATACGCCTCATAAATTAAAAATTTTCTCCCACTTTACCAGCGGCTTTTGACGTTTTATGCTTTTGATACAATCGTCACAATTCAAATTTACTTTTTGTCAGTTAATAAAATGTGTATTCGGGCAAGGGAATACACACATAATCGAAAGCGGATTGATTCTGTGTGTGTATGTAACAAGGAATGATAAAATATGGAAAACCTAAAGCACATGTTAAAGAATATGCTATTTTCAATAGTGACATCTATATTATAATAAATGATTTAATACGTAAACGAAACGTCAAAGCAATGTTCTGATATGAAATAATAATGGAACGAAATTGATCTTCCTTCACTAAATATATACCGGCCTTGCCTCAGGGGTAGAACATCCCCACCCATTCGAAAGGTTACTCAATAATATGACTAGAACAGATAAGAAGGGTTTTGACATCAAGTCCAACGAGCCTCAATGTATATTTTTACAAAAATGACATTGCCCTCGAGGGCCTGTTAGGCTTAAATACCTACAGCCGAAAGTCACGTAATATATATATATAATATGACAATGGTTTTGACATTGTGTGTGTGTTTTTTTACAATACCTGTGTAATCGTATGTATTTCTTGTATGTGTGAAATGTTTGAAATTATTCGAAGCCATTTTTGATTGTATAGTTGGTTACGCATTAGTGCCATGTACGTATCTGGTCGGTCTGGTTAAGCCGCGTTGACACGGTCCAAGTACGATCCAAGTACACTTGGACCGAGTGCCATCCAAGTGCACTCGTATGAGACATCTCCATACTAATTATTCCCATCCAAGCTACATGGACAGCGTCATACTCATCCAAGTTAACTTGGATAGGAATAAATAGTATGAAGCTGTCACTTGGATAGCACTCGATCCAAGTGTACTTGGATTGTACTTGGACCGTGTCAACGCGGCTTTAATGCAAGTGTGCAATCATTTTATAATACATACCTACAGACAGATATTATTGGCAAATACATTTTATTTTTGTACAGTTGAAATTGGCAATCAATTATTTGAAGAAGCTTCTTGCGTTTTGAGGCCTGACTAGGTGACTAGCTTTCACATTTATATTTTATTAATTAATAAATAATGTGATTCAGACAATGTTCCCCAAGACTTTGAGAATTACCGATTGCAACAACAATAAAAATCAAGCCATATTATTCTTAAAGAATTATAACTCTGTGATAAGTATTTGAATAACATCATACATATTAATAAGCACTCACAGTTTTTATAAATAAAGAAAGTCGAACAATATTATCTAAAATATATGTTGACATTTAAACCGATCTTTAGAAATCAAACATTTTGTTAAAAGAAAATGGTAAATATGGTGCCCGCATGAGATTTTATAATTTTCTTTTTAGACCAAACCAAACCTAACCTAACTTACCCCAACCTGATATAACCTAATATAATCATGGTATGTAATAATGATGGATCAAAATGTATGAAAATTTTAAATTTAGAATATATTGGATCGAAAAGCATCTGCGCCGACAGAAAAAATATTTAATATAATTATTGTCTAGAAAGGACCGTAAGAGAAACGAATGGGTTATGAAGCAGACAAGAGTACGCGATGTAATAGACGTTGCCAAACAGCTGAAATGGAGATGGGCGGGGCACATTGCTCGCCGAAAGGACGGCCGCTGGACAAATGCCGTCATCCAATGGTACCCAAGGGGTACGAAACGGCCACAGGGTCGCCCTAAAAGCCGCTGGATTGACGAACTGGTAAAGTTCGGCGGAAATATGTGACAGCGAAAGACACATGACCGAGAGAGTTGGAGAAAGCTTGGGGAGGTCTTCATCCAGCAGTGGAGGTCTTCATCCAGCAGTGGATTGACCCCGGCTGATGATGATGATTGTCTAGATGGAATAAACTGTTTTCGTTTAAAAAAATCATTAAAGCTCATGCGGGCATCTGCGGCACAATTACCACGAAATTTAATCTAAATTATTAAAAAAATAATATATATATATTGTGGAAGATTAATTTGGACGAGTTTCAAAAAAGCGGACCTTATACGGCAGTGGTGACGCGCCAATGGTATGGGAATATCGACTGGACGCAGGACCAACGCGCATGCCCTGACACCACATGGAAACCGCACAATAAATAATATTATTTTGTCTACGACGCGGAAAACTTTGCTGAAACACCCTACACTTCACAGAGAGGGTACTTTACACACGCAGTCTCAGACAATATGTCATTCAAATTCGAAATTCAAACTAGTTAGGTAGGTAGGTACAATCAAATCACCAAACAATATTTACTATTACAATATTTACTGCGTCTCATCGATCTAGTTATAACAATTTAATGTTTCATACTTTAACGACAAGTATAACAAATTATAGATATTTTACAATGAGTATAATATATTACATAATGGCTAGATTGGAATAATTCTTCATAAATGTCTTCAGTCATTTAAGATTTAAATGAACACAGATAAGGCGGGTAGTATATTAAGTAGCACCTTTTTGATTCAAAGAGATATTTAATGACACAGTTTAAAAGTTGCAATTTAACATAAGTATTTTAATAATAATTGACATTTTAAACTACATATTTTAAATAATAATAAAAAAATACACATGTAAAAATATTACAAATATTAAAGAAATAAATTTTAAAATACTGTGCGCTTACATTTTGTCACCACATTATTTTAAGGTTGTTTTTAAGGGCGTAAAAAAAATAGTACAAGGGGTCTATTTTAAAAAATTATCCGTAAGTAATAATTACTTTTTTTTAAGTCGGCGGGTTTAACAAAAGCTAACAGGTGTTACGGGTTTGCACTTTTTTGGGCACATACCCTATACCCAGACACTCTACACTTTGAGTCTAGACATGAACACCTGACCTGCAGCTATGACTACGGGTGCTCACCTACGAGTTAATTGCAACCTATCACATCCACGAGTAGTCATCGAATGCGCTTAGATCTAATGCGTCAGAATCAGGGAACTCAGAAATAATGGGAACTGAAATACCCAACCGGTAAGGCTACGCAAGCAACCGATCTCGAGTAAGGTAAACTTAAACCGCGTGATCAGAAAACGTCACTCTAAGCTTGTGCGTCGGCCTGACAACTGCTCTCAGAGCTCTCGGTTTTATGTTCATTTAAAATTGAAAATGGCAATATGTTCAGTAAAAAGTTGTAGTAGCGATACAAATATGAAAAATAAAACAAATAGCGCAACTACATTTCACAAGGAAACATATTTTTATTTTTATTTTGAATATATATGTCAATATCTTAGCATGCATTAAAATTTATTTTACACATGGTATTTGACGTTACGCACAAGCAAGATTACATATATTTGGTAAGTGGGACGCACACCATTGTATGCATATAATACGTGTGTTTTGTTTGGATAACAGGGCCGCATTTCAGACAGGGAATATTAGATACTTACTTAATATTTATTATAATCAATTATAACTGTTTTCGTTTATCATAATGATTTATACAGTTGCATATGCAATATACATAGGTAAATGCGCATTTATTTAGTGTCAATATTCATTTTAATCATAAAACGAAGAGATAAACACACTAATTACATAGTACAAAGTTTAACGATTTCAAATATTTTGTGAATAATTAATGATATTATACTATTGACTTTTGGCATAACAGATGTCCACGGGACCAAGTACGGCGTACGACTTGGACTTATCAGGGATGGAAGGCCAGTGCTTTACGCACTGCACCACGAGAGCCGCCGATTATGAATTTAAAAAAACAAACACATGGCTAGCTATATTATTCCAAATTTTAATACTACGTCGACATACCTTATCTCCATCGGCAATTTGACATAGCCATGATCATTTTATCATTCCAAATAGGTACCTTGTTTTGGATACCCATCTCGAATGAATAAATCGTGTATAATATTTTCTTATTTATGTCCGTACCGTCGTTTTTCATATTTGTATACGAAAAATGAATAGCGTGTAAATAGATCTAGAGCTTTCAACCCTGTTTTCACTGAAACCTGCTAACCGGGTAACCGCGGATATGTAAACTAACCGAAAACCGGGTAAAATTATTAGTAGGTATATGAACAACTAAAGAGACAAACAGCGAAAATAGCGTGTGAAAGCTTTTTCATAAACGTCGCGTCGTAGCAAATAATCAACCACTCAGTCTTACGCTCAAGTAATAAAATCGCCTGCCTAAATTACTTTATTACTTACTTACCCTTTAAATGGCTTACTTTTATTGTTATTGATATAGTGTTAGTCAAATTCCACAAAATAAATAATAGCGCGGCGGTCTTTAAGGATTACGCGTGACTCAGATATCCCACGGCAAATCTGTGGAATATCGACAACTGCATTGGGTTTTTTGCTTAATCCCCTAAATTGAGTAGGTACACGTCTTGTCTTGCCCGTAAATATTTTTTTTTGTATAAAAATATATTGTAAATAAGCAACCTAACCGCTAACCGGATAGTAAGTAATTTTCCTCAGGTTAATAATAATTGGAAGCCCTACTACATGCGTCTCATCATTTTTGTTTATTAGATTAATTTTTCAACCCACACCATTAATAAAATGTGTATTTGATGGATGACAGTAAGTTAGGTATGAGACAAAAATGTATACTTTCTGTTAATATATTATTATACATGCGATTAATGTTATACCTATTTAGAATTACCTGTTGTATGTAAATATTGCTGTACTTATCGTGTTATTACTTAATCTTATAATATTATGTGACGTATAAGTTGAATGGGATTTTTATAATTATATTTAATATTTTTCATAATTATTCTGTACAATGTTTTATTTATGTTCATTCATTTCATATAAATATACTTTCTACAAAATCCAATTAATATCCTTTTTTCAATTTCTACAAAGTATATTCGTAACTAATTGTGCGTGAAATTAATAAGTATGTATGTTAATTTAAAAACGCGTTAAAACACTAATATTAGTAATATGTAAGTATTTAAAATATGTTTCGTATTAAGTAACTCTTTCTAATGAAACGTAGTCATCAATAATGCGGCTCTGTGCGTGCATCGAAGGTCATTTTTTGTGCGTCCACACATTTACTCACACTTCTAAAATCCTGCTTCACTTTGAACCGTTTGCAGTATAGGAGATGAGAGTTCTATTTATTTTCTTTTCTGTGGTCAGAATATTACAGCAAACTTGATGCCCCTAATGATTGCACCAGGTCATGAATTTTACGGGTCTTCCGCTGACATGCGCGCCGTAGAATGCCTAGAAGAGCGAGATCATTCCAGTGGCGAAGGAAGTGGAATTAGGTAGGCTGCGGAGATCTGATAAAAAGAGCACACTTGTCAGGTATACTTACGAGAATAGTACGATATTTACTACTAATGAATAGGTACACACTAATAAATGACAACGACACACTAACTCAATGAAACTTCAAAAACTCATTGACGACATAAAAATGTGCGATATGTTTAAATTACGTACTTTACAAAACATTTATACCCATCAAAAATCATTTGATAAAATTTATATTTATTTTTAAAAACAATCTATACTTTTTTATTAATATTCGATTAAACGCCGTTGAAATTATTTTTTTAATTTTCTAATTATTAATGATTTTGGACAAAGTGCGCAGTCGTGACAACAATATTATGCGCGAATGTTTTAGGCTCTGCAATAGGAGCTTACCTTATTTCATACAAATCAACAGACTTGCTAAGGTTACGAGACGTAAAGTACACACGAAAAAAATTCAGAATTATTTCACACATAATCGGAAATTTATTTACATCAAGATAGATAAGATAGATGGCGCGCTGTGGTATATTTTTAATATCTTTGCAGATTGTTTTGTAAACTGTGTAATACTGTAATACATTCCTACATATACGACATCTCTCGTTGGCAAAATAAATTATTTTTATAGAACATAACATAATGAAGAGATTAAGTATATAAATATGTCGATATGCAATTAAAAAATATTTTTCTTAAGAAGGTAGGCTTTAAATAATCGCCTAGTATGGAGTCTTCGACTCTGGATCATTCGGATCACGATCATGAGATTCTGACGAAGAAGAAGAAAAACTGATATTCTATTCAACTAAATAATTTGTATTTTTTTCGTTCCTATGGTGGTCCGGACCAAACCTCCTTTCCCCTTCCCCCTGGATGCGCGACTGGTTATTTTTATCATTAAAAACTGGTTTAATATCCTCTTAAATGCACCAGTGATTTTTTAAATGATAATTCAATTGAAATACATCGATTCATCCAGAAAATCAAAATGTGTATAATTTTGAACCGTTTTTTTTTTTTAAACGTTCTACGATATGGTCACAATAATAATATGGTCAAACTACTTGCCGGGAGAATTACACCAATGGATTATTCTGCTTAAAACACCAACGCATTCATACTACATCATTTGGTGTAGTATTTTATAGTCCCTTCAAACTCCAAAAGAAGAAATATCAATAATATGAATTCATAAAACTGTTTGCTCTGTACGACATGAATGTGGAATCCAATTTCCAATATGGGTGTTTTTCTGATTTTCTCACCGTAATATTCTTGCCTCTCGACTCCTATAATAATCCTTTTGATGCAACATTCAAATAGGTATTTCTTGACAGAAGTATTAAACAGTTAAAACGTAAGTATAACAATTTTCCAATAGTTATTAGTTTTAAATATAGGATCACATTAGCATTAGAAATGGGAAATTTTTCGAACTGTAACGCTCTATAATTTTCCAAACATATTTAATTTATATTTTTTAAAAATAGTTGTTACATTTTTTTTTATTTGGCCTCTAGCTCAGGCTATGAAATTAATTTTTCCACAAGGCAGAGCGATAACATTGGAGATTTCATGAACCGAAGCAGCTCTCCGGTGTGCTCCGATCCATTTCCAGCCCTAATAGTGACTATATTTTTGGACTTATTTACTTACTTAGGTACCTACTTCTTTACTCTAGTGGTATTCAAAATGTGCACCGATAATAATTTACAGATGAGTTTCGGGATGTTTGGAAAAACAATCTAAATTCAATACGCTGATGCACGAACAATAAAATTATAGATTCGTCTTCTTTTGTTTTCCAAAACGACAATGAAGTGTAAAGTTAGTCGCCATAGATCAAGATTTTGAAGCCGAATTTTGTTTATCACTTAATGACGGTCAGACTATAAAATGTTTGAAATACAAAGCCTTCTTAACGTTCTTAAATATCACCAATATTGAATGCGTGTTTCAGCTACGTGAACAATTTTAATGCACACAGACGTAGGTAACATTCGAAAATAACATATAGTTATATAAACACCAGTTTAAGTGTATGCCATATTTCTCCATACTTCAGAATTATTTTTTTTACCTATCTTCCTTTATCGCTACGGTGACCATTCTTCTTTTATTTCGGATGACAGTCCTTTATTTTAGCGTTATTTAAGTATGTAGGTACTTTATATTTCTCAAACTCTCTTCTTGAAACACACACATTAAACCTATATTTCAAAATCCATAGGTAGGCAGTTACTAAGTACTTTTAAAAATGAAAAAGCAATTAATATCTATAAAAAAAATGCCATTCGTTGATGAACTTGTGTCTCGGTATTATTCTGATAGAGGCGTTTTCGACTGGTAGCTCGGAAAAGTAAAGAACGACTCGTATCTCGTTCCGAATAGAAATTTGTTGGCTATCGGCTCATAAACGGTCAAAAACTTCACTGGTGTATTTTGAGTGGAAAAATTTCAAATGTATTTAAGGCACACCTTTTTTAGTGCGCTATGAAAGAATCATTGCATATGAAGGGTGTCGTAAAACGTGAAAGGTTGAAAACCTCTACCCAAATAGTTACTCTTAATTTTGAAACGTAGAATCTGGATTATCTGGATTATCTGGACTAGACGATCAGAGACGAATGTACAGTGACGTCACTTTTGGTAGGCAGACCATGCGATGCTTATGGGCGGAAAACGTATGAGCGAATACGAATATTACAACCTTTGAGGCCAGTGGCGGGTTTCCACAAAGCCTAAAAAATTCAAACAACCTATCCTACTTTTGTTTTGTAATACCAAACTGCGGTTTATCGCGCAGATAAAATCTTCACAAGGTGACCTCCAAACCTGTCAGATCTTCATACTTACGTGTGCTAAAGACCCGATGTTTGAAAGTAGTATTCGTGGACAATCTCTTATCATCAGTGGATGATGAGAGTATTGAGTATTGAGAGTAGAGAGTAGGTACATAGATATGTAACCTAATAAATTTTCTTACAATTTGAGACTAAAAAGGGGGCGGCATTTTAAGTCTGTCTAAGGGTGGCACTTTACCTAGGGACGTCACTTCGAATGTAGTACGGGTAATGATACACCCGGATAACTTTTTAAACATTCGATATTTTTGAAGGGGTAGTTAAAATGTTATAAGTACTAAAAATACAAAACGATATTAGATAAAAACAAAAATAGAGTTAATATATTAAAAATGAAATAAATTATTTTTTCATTTTTTAATTTAATATCATTTAATAGTATTTGTATAACATTTTAACTACCCCCTGTCAAAAATATTGAATGTCAGATACGAGGTGTTAATGTTAAAACATCTATATTATAAAACAAGACATCATCTTTGTGAATCGAGATAATCATGATTTAAAGAGTATAAGAGTAAGTAAACATAGTAGATTCTTATCGAAATATTAAAAGAAATTTCAATGTATGGTGGCATTCGTGATATTCTTATGTACCTACATATGCATACACTCATCGACCCAACTGTTCGCTTAGAAAACCATTAGCTCGTCTGTTAGGGTACATATTCAATATAAATGTGTTTTTTATAGCTGGAGAAAATTTCCAAATTTTCTTTTCAGAAATATAAAATTTTACTACCCCATAACGTTTATTACATAATGATCGTACATATAAAGAATTCAACATAGATTTTCACTTATATTAGTATACTATATAGGTACTATTTTATTGATATGCGTTAGTGTAATTTCGATAAAGGAATCCTGTACAATGTACAATTTAAAAATCGCAATTTTTATATGATACGTAGTGACATAATAATATCAATACGTTTGGACTATACTTTGAAGGAATTATTTATCGATATATAGTGTTTTTTTATCAAGTTCAATTGGTAACTATTGAAACATTAATCAGTGTACGAAAGGAAAAGGGAGATAAATCTAAAATCATGGCTTTTCAGGAGAATCAAAGAAGATTTAGTTTTAGACCAGTCTGTGTGTAAGCTTTTGTTTATTGGTGCGGAGCTTTTGATTCTACTCATGCAAATAATTGATAGCTCTCCTGCGCCCAGTACACACATATATGTCAGAATGCTAGGCACTCAATAAACAGGATGAGAGAAATATTGATATTTTTTAGATGAGAGTTTTGAGAAGAATCTTTGGGGCTGTTAAGGAAGTTGGCTTTTGGTGGTTAAGGTATAATGAGGAAACCTCTTTTTGAAGAAAAAAAATCGATACCCGACGGGATTTTTTCTGGTGGGTATATATATCTGAGGTGCATTCAAATTATGTATGTTCAATATACCTAACTATAGAATGTTACATTCTCAAATCTTTATTTCGCTGAATAAAAGAAATGGTTTATAATGAGGAGCTGTACACACTTTATGGGGCTAAAAGATCGCTCGGCATATGAAAATGAACTGGATCAGTTACGTCCATAGACTACTGTATGAGATACCAGCAAGGCCGACTATGTACCTACGCAAGATATTTAAGAATACTCGGTCAAAGCAACTAGAGAGCGTCGGCACTGGGTCGTCCACGACGGAGGAAGTTTTTAAAGAAGGCCAAGACCCACCTTGGGTTTTAGTGCCATAAATTACGCCTTTACCATTAGAGAAAATTTGTGATGTGTGTTTATCTCACTCATAAGGTAGATGCGCTACGGAGGCCCCCATAGAGCCCTGTCAGCCCCCCCCCATTATGGCGGCCATGTTTTTGGATGCTGACTTACATAATATTATTTACCACTGTACATAATTTACATGTGCCCTATACATTTAAAACACCTTTGCTAATATCATTAATTAATTTTAAAAAATCTTTCGGTATTATGACAATAAATTGACAATATACGTTTTACATCCTTGCTACAATGTAAATTAATTATCAGAGAATGTGTGTGAAACTTGCTACTAAACAATCATTTAAATACACGGTATCATATTGAAATATATAATATATAATTGAGTACATATAACATACTTAATAATAATAAATTCGCTCAACAATCCTACATACCTATGTAGAGGTTGGTAAATTGGACCTATTTGGTCCATGCTCTGGGTCCAAACACATACTTATATATTTGCCAGCCATCGTGGTCGATATATTATTTAAATTGCTCACGAACCATTAGAATAATTCCAAATTTAAAAAATCATTTTTCAATTTTTGCCCGCGGCGATGGCGATATTCATGAACCATTGAACATTTCATGTTATTATAGACACCGGGGCCCTAATTGAGTTCTTTGTTTGAAAATGGAATAAACTCGCTTCGCGATATAATATTCAGACGTGGCGCCACCGTAGCCCCTAATTCGCCGTTCGAAATTTAAATTTGTATGAAAAACCATCAGGACTGTCCGGATGTTAGCGGCGATCGCAGCGCCTCCAGTGGCAGGGGGAGAGATTGATGAGGTCTGCGACGTTGGCGGGAAAATGGATAAGTAAGCCATTGACATTGATTGGAGAGACGTGCTGGAAAAACATAACCTCAACTCTACTCAGTTGCTATCTGTAATGTATCACATGTTTTTTGCTCTCTGGAAAGGTTCATTTTGAAGGTTTAATTACTAATTTAATCACCGAAAAACTATGGTAAGCGACTTGAGGTCTTCCATTGATAACTGAATCATTTTTTTTATAACAATGGCATAATTCGGTATAATCTTATATTATAATAACCCCCTCATTTGAGGCTTTAATATAATTATGAATGTGATACTAAAAAAGACTACTTAAATTAGTTGCCATTAATTTCACATTAAGCCGCGTCCAGGGCTCTAAATGGCCGGAGTGCACCGGACCGCCGTTCCGGTTGATGAAATCGTCAAAATTATCGCTCCGTCTCGTGGAAAAAATAATTTGACCATCTGAACTAGATAAGCCATATAACAAAACTTAGATGTTTTGTTATATGGCTTGACACAGTTGTTGTTATAAAATATACATAAGATTATAAAACTATGTTAATATTTTCGGCAAATTATTGAGCATTCCGATTCGTAAAATTTTCCATTTCGAGTGCTGGCCGCGTCCACATTTGTTACCGTAACCTTACTTAGTTAACAAGATGGTATGTTATCTGATAACGAATAATGTTAAATAGACGGAATTCTACAATTAAATATTCACCTGCAACTTGGTAACAGGTCTAAGAAACACAACCTGGTGACTAAGTGAAGTCTGATTACAAATGTGGACCTGGCTTTCTAGGCACTCGTTACTATTGGAAACAAGGTTCAGTAAAATTACCAAACTCACACTGTTCTGACCCATACTGGATCCCGTGTTTCATTGCGTTCCAGTTTTTTGCTAGATCTAACTAAAGAGTTTCGACGGTAACAAAAGTAACGACATGTTCAAAATTGTTCTAGGGGTAACGCGTTACCTTCTTTAGAGCAGGTTACTTTAGCGACATCCCACCAGAGCAGCTGAAACGGATAACGACTCAGGGTACTGTCTACATGTGTAATAAGCTAATGGGGTTAGGAAACAAGACATGGTAACAAACCTAGATGCAGTAATAGTGAACCCTGCCTTACGGATTTATTTATGGGGAACTTTCCTATTTATGTACGAATCTGTCAAAACCCGACAGCATTTCAACCAAATTTCAACATAACAGTGAATTATGCTCAATTCACGACGTAGCCTATCTGTAGCCTAATCATTATTCGTAGGATATTTATCACACTTGAATGGTCAAAGACATAGCTTATAATTAGTATCTTTAGAATTATCTTCAAATGTGTTAATCTTGCCCATTTTTTAAATAATAAAATCCCTAATTCTTGTCAAATTTGGGATCACAGAGATTATCAATATAATTTTTTATCATAAATATTTCACTATAATAATGTCGATATAAATCATACTGATGGTTTTATAAATGCTAAACTAAAAAAATTAATAAATGTAAAAAATCTTAACACCACTGCACATTTATGTACTTACTGAAATATGACTATATTCTAAAACATTAGAGCGAGAGGTTTAAAAGAATACTATTTTATGTAATAAAAATACTTTATGCAGTCATCAAATGTTTAAAATAAATATAAAGGATAATAAGGCTTCAAAATTATATAAATAGATTATCTACAACGTTTAAGGTATGTCCAGGATCATGCTTTGAAAATAGAACAAAAGCTCCATTTTGACCTACGCTGAGCATGTACTCCCTTAATATTTGTAAAATTATATGAGAACATTGAAGTTGATGGCGCCACCAAACCTCAACCGGACCGTACCTCACCCGGTCTTAATCGGGTGTATAACGGGACCCTGCGTTTGCTATGAAACATCAGATTTTTATTATTACTGAGTATATCTCAGAAGCGGTTACTCAAGACTGAGATCGCCCTGCACTAAAGTGTGCTTTGACTGATTTTCACGACTTTATGTTAAAGTACCCATGCAAGAGAGGAGCATGTTAAGGCACAATAATTCAAAATTGTAATCGGTAACAGTTTATACAAGGCTACGTAGAGAATTTGACGCTAGCAGTATGACGTCACAAATTATCTAAATGCAACAAAAACAGTGTTAGTTGGGCCGACAGATATGGAGATTTTCTTTTTCCGTACAAATTAATTTTATAATATTCCTAGTGAATATGGATATAAGCAATAAGAACACATTGAAAAAAACATGTTTTTTGTTAGGCGTAGGGTGTGAACCTGCGCCCTTCGAATTTTGCCACTTTGACGACCGCGGCCACTATAGTGCTATAATAATAACACACAGTTTTTATTTTTACCGCTACGAATATAACCCGTTAAAACGTACTTTTGACGAGAATTGGTTATTAAGCATTCATTTTTTGTTCCGGGCAAATATATGTAACAACATAATATAAGAAACCGGTAGCTTCACGCGTGGTTCACGCGCGTGTCTCACGACCAATGTAGGTACCTAATTTAATTGACTGAACAAATTAGTAAATTCTGATTGAATCTGATTTTGCAAGAAATCAAAAAGTCTACATCTCTTGACAGCTAATAAATAAAATTTACTGTTTGGCAGTTTGCCATAAATGTTTTATCTTAGGAAACACGATTGAAAAATATATCTCTCGACACTTCTTGTCCGCATAAATTATCATTTAATGTCGATTTTTATTCACTCACAATACTGATAAAACTGAAATTATGTGTAGTGAAAGTAGAGCTCCAGAAGCCTAGCATTTATTTACTATTTTTATAATATCGACTTCTCTATGATTTTATACTTATTATGTACATATCTCCACTTACTCCAGATCTAGAAACAGTGGACAAGTGTGTATATTATCTGAGATCGTTCATTGGTGGAAAAAGCGGATGTGAAGCAGAAATAAGAAGGCGTATGCAAATTTCGAAAATGTGATGACATGTCTAACATGGAAGGATCGAGGAATTTTAATTGCCACGAAAATGATGATAATGTTATCCATACTTATGTACAGTGTCAAGTCATGGACCCTCATGTCATGGCAACCAGGGCTCGAAATGGACCGGAGTGCACCGGAGCGCCGTTCCGGTTCATAAGATCCTCAAACTTCTCGCTCCGTCCCGTGGAAATAATATTTTGACTGTCATAGCTAAATAGGCCATACAACAACAAAAATCTAAGACACTTATTTTTATAAAATACACATAAAATTAGATAACTAGGTTAATATTTTCCTAAAATTTTCCATTTCAAGCGCTGATGGCGACCCTCGTAGTTCAGTACGTAAGGCGCTGGCTTTTCATCCGTGGGCCCCCAGTTCGATTTTCGGTGAGGTCACAATTAGGGAATCCAATCCCGAGCCAAAATTCTGATCCCGGGATTTCGGGATTACAATTTGACAATCCCGGGATACCGGCACTGGTCCCGGGATTGGCATTTTTTTCCATTGTTTATATAAAAAAAATTATATTTACAAATAACATTGATAAAATCGGTCATAAATAGATCTAGTAAAATTTATACTATTTAAGACATTTATTGTTAATATTTTATACGTTCAATCTTGGAAATACATAAGTTTAATGGAGTAAATACTATTGTAATATAAATAATAATGTGAATTTAATATGAGATTGCTGTTTCTGATAGTAAAGACTTAATGAATGGGTTAGCGAGATTTGAAATAGTAAAGCAAATCATGCGGCACTTATGGCCTTTCCGCTTCATAAATCTAATTAGTCAACCAAATATGAAACTGCCGTAAAACGTATGAGATCATGGTGGAATTACTTTGTTAATAGTGCGAAGCATTGTTTTTTCCAATCTTTCTCATTTTTATTAATTTATGTGAAAAAATAAAATGAATCAGCAACTTACACATGGGTATAAATCAAACTTCATTCAAACTCAGTTTATTTCTAATGTAGTTATTTGTTATTAAAAGTATTTTTTCTGTTATATTTTCGTTTTGATTTAATTTTCCATAAAAATTGATAAAAAAATCAATCCTGAAAGCTTCGGGATTATGTTTATCAATCCCGGGATTGGAATCCCTAGTCAAAATATATATTTATGGGATATTATTAAAGCCTGAGAGTTTTGTGATTGTGTTTCTTGGTTTCTATCATCCAGAGACTCCAGATAAAAGGAAGACTCTCGATAACATATATTTGAGAGTTGACACATTCTGCAGAATAAGGAGAGACTGGTGGTGAAACCTATTATAAATTATGGTCGAATTTTTAAACCGTAACAAGCAATATGTCAGTTTTGTTTTTAAATTTGTCTTACACATAATAATTATAATTGTAGTCCACTTTTATTTTATTTCGAGTCGAGTCCTTGATTCATTCACCTGTACCCAATCGAAGATTTGGCGCCAAAGCATTTCAAAGGCTTCAATATTACAGTCCTACAAACTTATCTGAAGAATGGGATGGGGGAGCTACGGTCGAAAACTACACAATCATGACTCGTAACTGGACAAAATCTGACATTCGAATGACATTCTCAAAATGGCGCCCTATGGTAGTTCGTAGTTCCATTTTTGGACATTCGTTAGATAAGTTTGTAACTGTACCTTGGGTTCTTGTTTTCATCATCATCATCAGCCGGGGTCAATTCACTGCTGGATGAAGGCCTCCCCAAGCTTTCTCCAACTCTCTCGGTCCTGTGTCGTTCGCTGCCACGTATTTCCGCCGAACTTTACCAGTTCGTCAATCCAGCGGCTTTTAGGGCGACCCTGTGGCCGTTTCGTACCCCTTGGGTACCATTGGATGACGGCATTTGTCCAGCGGCCGTCCTTTCGGCGAGCAATCTGCCCCGCCCATCTCCATTTCAGCTGTTTGGCAACGTCTATTTAAATACACAAAATCTTTAAATGTCTTTAAATACACAAAAACATTGAAAACACTAATATTTTGACAATCATATTAGATTATTTTATTGGGTTAACTGTCATGCTGGAATGCATTGTATTATTAATTTAATTCAATAAAACGTAAATTTGTATTGTACTTACTTATTCAACTTTTATTAATTATATCTGGACCGGTTTCGTCTGCCTTAAAGGGACATTTCGCGGACGAAACTGGTCCAGATTTAATTAATAAAAGTGGAATAACCACTATAAAAAATTACATTTTATTTAATTAAATTAATAATACAATCATATAAGCTTGGTAGCGATATGATAAGATAGGTAGTTAACTTTTAAACCTATATTAAATACACAGTTCATTTTGCAGTGTACCAATAATTCACCTTATGATCTTAGGTAAACCGTAAACCATTATATAATATATAATATAATATATAATATAATATATAATATAATATATAGTATTCTATATTTTCCACCGTATTACAATCATTTTGTTTGTCAACATGACATAGTTTCAAAGTTTTGGGCTTTTAGAGAAGCAGGACATATGAGTGGTAAGGGTCAAAGCCTTTGAGACGACATAAATACATGAACATGACGTTCAAAATAATGTATGTAAGCACCCAGCTAGGCTAACTTAATTTACGCACCAGTAGGGATTTAGTAAATATAAGTAGCGACTAGGGCCGTCAAAGGAGAATCGATAGTTCGATAGGGACATTTCTTTCATTACTGGTACCGTATCGATACCAGGTATCGACCATTTTTCTTTCAATGTCACGGTAATAATGGCGTCGAGTGATGGTAGGTACTAAACGTTTACCTACTAGTCGCGAAACGATCGATACTCAATTCATTGGCGAATCAAATTAATGTAAGTACCTACTTACAAAATGACAATATGGTTTTATAAATAATGAACTTTACTATGAAAAACAATACGTTTGATTGTAATTATAATAAATAATTGCGTCACACGATTTTTTGATATTTTTCAGCCGCTCCCTTTTACTTACCCGACCCCCATTCATTGTCACAATATTTTTACACCCTAATCTAAAATACCTTTGTCATATTTTTAACATCCCCCATTAAAAAACAAAATTTCTTTAAAATTACCGATTTCAATAAAATATTCTCACGAAATATTTTAGGAATATTCAGAAATAATGACAAGATAAAAAGAACTTTTTATATACAACGTTTTTAAATTTTCTGTTTAATCATAATATAAACTTGACTTGAGTAGCTTAGACGATCAAAAAAATTTGTACTTGATAGAAATAATACTGAAATGTCATTTTGACATTCATAATGATTTCCATAGTAACGCACGTATATATTAATAATTTAGTTGCTAGGACCCCAGATTCCTTGCAACCAATAATAGTGTTTTACTTTTAATGGATTTCTTCCGAAATAATTTTTCATACAAAACAGAATTAACTGAAAATGAATTCAATAGGTACTACTAAAATATGGCTAAAAGTATTTAAAAAAATGCATGCAAAACGGCATCGTCTTCTGATATATTCCAAAAGTTTCAAATGTCTAGCTAGTCAGATAAACAACCACCGGACAAATAAGAATATGACCTAATAAAAATGTTGTAAAAATGCGTTTATATCTTGACAGTTTTATGATGCCACATTTTAAAGTATCACATTGTAAGTGTCTGATACATAACTTCCCCCTTTGGCCGTGACGTCATATGTGGAAGACCCCAAAAACTCTCTAAAGCCACTCTAAAAAGAAACGCGAAAAAAGGAGACTGCGATTAATCTGGATTCAATAGACGAGGCATTGTTATTTAGCATAGGTACTATAATAAATATGGGATTTCGCATTCTTACGTTCATACATTTGGGTCAGCAGGATTTTGATTCCATGACTAATTAAGCAAGGATACCTATTATAAATGCCGTGGTTGCTGGGTAAAAGTTCTTATAAAAAATAAGATTTAAATGCCAATGTGTTTAAAGAATTGTGCTTTTTTGTGTATCATAGATTTTGTCACATGTAAGCAAATTAAATAGATATTTTAATTTGTAGAAATAGCTCAATTCAACTCTCTAAAAATACGAAAATAAATCATAATGTGACCCAGGGTCATCTTCATCTACTTCTAACCATTGGAAACTTATTGAATGGTGTAATAAATGCATCCATTCACTTCGAGTAAACAAATTAAACTGCTGTGCAGCTGTGCGAATTAGCGGCCAGCGTTGCAAACGTTAGTGCTACGTTCAGTCTACGAGCAGGACGGCATTATGACTTGAATTCGAGTTCGAGAGGGATGACGTGATTATCGTGCGCAGAACATTGTTTACAATCGGTAACACTTGGATTTAAACATTTATAACATTAATAGAATGTTTTTAACAATTTTCATTTGACCGGATATTTTGTCCGTTATATCCGACGTCCGTTATATTGAGATTCTACTGTAATGCGAAAATATGACAGAATGTTGATTATTCAAGATTTTAAATTATCGTCATGACTGTAATGGTAAATTGTGATTAAATATTTGTATAATATATAGTGTATATTGTATTCACTAACAAATGACCAACAACAATTTATCTCATTAATAATCACTATATATCGCAATTATAATACCGCGACCAGATTTACGGTGGCATAATATGAAATTATTATTTACATTGTAAAAATTGTTTACATTTATTTTGGTTTCCTCAGCAAATATTTACATAAAAAAACCGGATGATTTGCGCTACAATTGGCATCAATTCAATTTTTCGAGACAGAAAAAAAACAAAGAAATTTTCCTTTCAAAGAATGGCGATTAACCGTATTAATTACATGGGATTGCCAATTTTTTTGTTTATTTATAGACATTTAAAGAATTATTTTATTGGTAACGTACAATATTGTATTTTTTTTAACTATTTCCGATCGTAATAATAAGATATGGGCCTCTACAGGGTGGAGGTTGCACAATATAACCAATTTGTCTTGATACCTGGAAGGAGGCGGACGTCCTTCGGTTCTCCCGTCTTCGGACCAGACCAGGAACCAGACCTACAGTATCAAAAGGTACCTATTGAGAGCTCCTTTTCGCGCTCTAAATAATCAAATTCTCCATTACCACCTACACTCCGCGATGTCATTCTGCCGACCACAGTGCTTTATAGTGAAGACACCAACTAGCTGGCAAAATGCTGAAAAAGTATCCTTGAGGAAGCAGAAGCTTTCCGAATATACAATGGTGATTGGAGATAACTAAATTGACTCCTGACCACTACACCAGTCAGTTGTTGAAAAGCCATGGTGGATTCACTGCCAAGCTCTACGAGCTTAGACATGTTACTCGGACATTCATGTGGCGGAGTACTACAAGATGCAAATCACATTCTCTGGGAATATTCGAGAATGTGCTCCGAGACGGAAGAGATACTCAAGTTAGTCAAACCAGCTGTTGGGCCCATCAGGTCGCCACAAAGGCCAATCATATTGCATTTAAACAATCGGCGTGTTATTTCGGACGTGAAGATCTCTTTACATAGTTTTCGTATGTCCGTATTATTTAGATTGGTTTTTGTATTATATTTATAATTAAATTAATTTTGTTTTATGTTAGTTTTCCGTGCATTTCTCTAATATATATTCTCGCAAAGCTCACTTGAGAGCGCGGCGACCTCAGTCTTGGGTATCTGCTCCTGAGACATTATCAGGCGTAAAAAAAACTGCTGATGCGTCACACACAAATGTAGGGCCTCGAGATACGCTCGATTAAGACCGAGTATGGTGCGGGGTGTGTTGGTTTGGAGGGGTCTATGTGTTGGCCGGCAAAATAAAATTGGTTATGTATACTTGAACATAACAAGCTGCATGCCATATTCAGGCATATTTCCTGCAATGAGAAGTATGATTTAATCCAACTCTGGCCCAGGATGGAGAGTTGTCCTGCAAGTTGGTCGCCAAACTTCGATAGAAGAAGGCGATAGCAGCAATAACATCAATATAATGTTGCGTTGCCTTCTAGAACATTGACGACATCACGTATCAGAAGTCATCTACGTAAAATTGTTAGTTATTCAATTATTATTGACAGTAGGTAAATACTATTGACCGTGACTGAGGGAACTTAATGACATTATTTATATAATATTATGAAGTTTTGTACTATTTCGCTTGAATGCTTTTTAATCTAATTTATAAAAATCAATATTTGTTTGTTTGTTCGTATTTTATGCGCTGCCATACGGTTCATCCGATTGCGATAAAACTTTGTCAACTTATTGCTTGCACTTGCGCGAAGAGGCTATATTTATATATAAAAATGAATGTCTGTCTGTCTATCTGTCTCGTATGCGTTCATATACCATTCATCCGATTGCGATGAAATTTTGGTAAGTGGTTGTAGGCACACCCGCGAAGGTTTCTGAATTAGAAAAATCATCATCTTCTTCTTCTTCTTGATTCTATTTTCTTTTATTCGTATGGTTCCTATACCATTCATCCGATTGCGATGAAACCTTTGTCAGTTGTTGTGGTAACACCCGCAAAGGTTTCTGAATTAGTACAACTATCTTCTTCTTCTTCTTCTTTTCTATATTCTTCTATTCGTATGCGTTCTATTCCATTCATCCGATTACGATGAAATTTTGACCAGTTGTTGTGCACACGCCCGCGAAGGTTTCTAAGTTAGAAAAATCATCATCTTCTTCTTCTTCGTTCTATTTTCTTTTATTCGTATGCGTTCCTGTACCATTAATCCGATTGCAATGAAACTTTGGTGAGTTGTCGTGCGCATGGCCACAAAGATTTCTGAATTAGAAAATCATCTTCTTCTTCGATTCGTATGCGTTCCTATACCATTCTTCCGATTGCGATGAAACTTTTGTGAGTTATGCGCACACCTGCGAAGGTTTCTAAATTAGTGTTATATAAAATAAAAAGTTTGTTGTTTGTTTGTTCCATCCAATTTTGATTTTTTTTACTACATATTAATAATATTATTAACGTTTTCATATTTTGGATTCGATTTTAATTTAGTGTTCTTTTGTTTGACCTTTACTCCTATTGGAATTATTTTCATATTGCCATATTGTATTACACAGATATTTTAATATTAAAAAAATAATTTCCTTTAATTATTTTTTAAATATTTAATATAAATATAACCACGAAGCGACCCTGTGCGAAGCCGGGTACTTCAGCTAGTAAACTATATTTTTTATTAAACGAATAAGTAATAAAATTTGAGAATGTAATATTCTTTTATTGTAGGTAGGTAGGTACCTACGTCATACATAATTTGAAGCTACATTTATTATTTTTCCGACTTATACGCGGTGTAAATGGAAACTCTGCCATTTTCGGTACTATTGACTTAATTATGTGTTTCTGATAATTATCTTAGAAATCGGTAGCATCCGTTGTTTGTTTTCCCATATTGTAGAACTAACATGCCATTAGTAATGCCAATTGGGAGGGCTATGACTATGTTAAATCAAATCGCTTTGGATATTGGTATACATACTCCATTTACGTAAGGTGAGTTTAAGTGTACGCTGTTTTATAAGTTATCAAGATAGGATCTATTTCATTCACTCGGTGTGCTTCCATGTAGGTAGGTACTTTTATTTTTATTATTTATTATAATCTCATATTAACCTGTATTTTTATAACACTTATTTTTTATATCATGTCGTGAAAGCTTTGAATTTATAATTTGTCATGTTATTTATATGTCAAATTTGATATATTTCATACCTACTATAAAAAGTCTATTTGAAAAAATACGATGTCCGACGGGACTTGAACCCGTATCCAGTGGATGCGCGCCAATCACCTTTTTCGAAAAGTCAAATAATTTTCAACTATAGGTGCGACGAAATTTTGGACTCGCTGGCAATCGGAGAGCGAAATTCGAGCTGTGAACACGTCAATTTGTTTCGTGATGGCGACGGGGGTATTAATTCTTAAATCGTGTAAAGATGACTAAAAAAACGTTACCCATTTACTTGAAAAGAAAACATGTCAATGAATATATTATTATTGTTACTAATAGAACAATAAACAGAACATTAAATGGACGCATGTTGGATTTATATGACAAATTATATTTCGTTTGGCACGCGTCATTTGCACAATCCGCGCATCGCCTAGCCACGATCTTTTTAGATCATGCATCAACTGAGGTATAGCCTTAAGTAGAATACTCTATACATAGAAACTACCTACATTGATAATAATGGTAGTCGCCTATTGCTAGTGGTTTGTTGGGTCGAGTGGTTTCTCGCTAAATCTGGTTTTTATAATAATATAAATTTTATTGTTGCACTCATGTTGGGATCCAAGTATTTCATTCAAGCCGCCAAACACTGAAACAGGCTCAGTAGTTTCCGCATAACTTCAAGTTCAAGGTACATACAATTTACGCAATTATTCACTTACAATTATGTACCTATAAAGTTTATCGTAGAGTTTACTTTGACAGCTTTTGACGGTTTAATTATAATTTAATTTACAGATGTGTAGGTGGATGTGTATTCATAGTTACTAATAATATTATTTGTCGTAGTATCTGTGTCTGTTTATGCCCACAGGTTAAAAAATGTATGTGTAGAGATGATCCATTCATAAATAGGTGCATCATACCTACGCTTATCTAAATAACTAGCATTAAATAATCCGACTGACGTGAATAGAGACAATAGAATTTTTGTTTATTTTGTGGTTTATCAGCAGTGCATGTCTGCCCACCTTCCACCAACCTGGCAGTAACCCTCGCACGCCCATCGGAAAATGTATTCGTATTGTAACCAATAATTAAAGAATGGGGTTATGTCGACCCCAATATTTTTTGCTATAATATAAGAGATGTAATTATGAACTGTAGAGTGTCAGCGATGTGCTGAATATATTAACATTATTTATAAAGAAAATATGAATAATACATCAATGTTGAATGTCACCGTTGAGTAAGACAGGGTGACGATGCCGTACCGGAAAACTACCCCTCGGATACATATAGAGTGGAAAAGAATCTCTAGACTCTTGATGTGTCCAATTGGTGATGCAGAACAAGAAGAATGAAATTTTGGGAGAATATTGGAGAATTATAAATTAATATTAATTTAATTAATTAGAGTAATTATAAATTATTAACGCCCACAACATCCGAGCGGATAACATGTAGGCATATAATGTCATCGGTCCCGGATTCGAATCCCGGGTCTGGCAACAAAAAAGTTACATGTGTGTTTAAGCCCAGAAACCTCAGATTACGGATGTATTAAGTTGAGCATATAGCTAACATCCATTTCCGTAAAAAAAATCTTCCCACTTAGTATAGGCATACAACGGTCTTTATAGAATTGGACACGGTTAAAAGAAAAAATATGAATAATTTTACTGGTAATCAATCGGAAATTTAACTGTATATACCGGTAAACCGCTTTATCTAAAAACGGTAATGTACTCTCTACTAAATACCTTGTTAAATCAAATGTTTTAAACTACTTTATGATTGGTTTTATTTTTAGGTAAACTTAATACTTATTTTTAAAATAAATCAAACACAAACAAATTGATAAAGCAAGCGGTTTCTATTTTAAAGGTTATTGTACAATGTACCAATAACATTAATGATTGATTTATTGTTGTTAATATTTTGGGTGATATGTAATAATAATAATTGATGAGAGTGTCGTACTGTGTTGCCATCGTTTTATATGTTGATTATAGTAAAAAAGGGTAAAAGTTATAGTATTTCTGAAATAACAGTACAGGAACATTTGTTTCGTCTCGAATCCTTCAAAATTATAGTATTTTTCGCATATTTCCATAAAATTATATTATTTTACATTTTTCGCGGATTCAAAATTATAGTATTGTCAGCGCTCGAAATGGAAAAGTTTACGAACCGGAGCGCTCGACAGTTTTCTGAAGAACAATACATAGATATCATAGTTAGAAGACATAGTTATCAAATTTTATGTGTATTTCATAAAAATAAGTGTGTTAGATTTTCTATTATATGGCCTATCTAGCTCAGACGGTCAAATTATTTTTTCCACGAGACGGAGTGATAATTTTACCGATTTCACGAACAGGAACGGCGCTCCGGTCCATTTCGAGCCCTGAGTATTGTACTATAATTATTATAGTACGGTTGGCACCATTGGTGTGAAAAGGCATTATACAACCTAACCTAACCTAGCAGTGAAAGGATCACAACAAGTCTTGCCATTACTCCAAATAGCTTTTGCTTATTTTCAATAATTCCGTATTTAAATATATTATGTTGTGTATAACGACGGGTAAAATATACCCATCACTCGGTCAATCATGAGTTAGCATTGAAAAGAGCGTTCGTCGCGTGAACAACAGGCGTTACGTAACAAAAAAAAATCCGGCGACGAACGAGCGCAGACAGGTAGACGCTTGACCTCCATTTTGAAAATGGCGGACACCAATCGCAAGTTCGCAAGGTCTCTGCGAAAATCGAATTCCGAACAAATTCTTTCTGCCAAGTCAGAGAGAATTCTTTTGTTATTTTTGGCCGGTTATCGATGGATTATGAAAGAGTGCCGCAGTCTTAAAAATATAAGATAAATACATGTATATTGCTAGCACAGAGCCACGTGTATTTACGAGGTAATTTTAAATTGTTGTTTTTCATACACCGTTAATATTGTGCGATTTATAATAGGTCAGTCATCTCAGTCATATAATATATTACACGCCTTTCCAAACTATGTGCCGCGGAGCGTGAATAGGACCCGAATTTATCAGAAGAGTACCAACTTCAGTGTGTCAAAACAAGCTATTGTTGTTTTACGTTATGTTTAATTTTAATATCCTATTTATGCGAAGAAGGATTTTCTTAATATTCAGTAACGAAGTCAAAGTTCAGAAACAGGCCCGACAACACAGATATAAGAAATTCAACTTTTTAATATTGTGCCAGATATCAAGAAGATTTTTAATTCAATGATTATGGGTCATCAAGAACTTCATTAAATTATAAATGTTTGTGTGTTATGTGTTCCCACGATGGCCACGCGGTTTAAACGTGGGTCCCAGGTTCGAATCCTGGGTCTGGCAAGTACACATATTTTTTTTCGAATTCGTGTATGAGTCAGAGTATGGACCTAATAGATTGAGCAAGTGGCTAACATTCGTTTCTCGTAAAAACAAAATCTATTAATACAAACCTCCACATTGTGGAGGCCCATATTATGATCTTATTAGGATCGGACATGTTGGAAAATGTTTTAAAAATAAATAATTATTGGTTTTTCTCATGTTTTTTCAATTTATTGAATATACTCGAACATCTTCTTGGATACGTGTTAAAACTGTGAACTAACAAGCTCCTACCATTTTAACCGCAATTCCATTATAAACTAACAAGCTCCTCGCATTTAGTACACAACAGCGCGTTCCGGCTTTTGCCTAAATCTTCTTGTTGTAAAGTTGGTATATCTATTATTTACCTGCCCTACAAAATAAACAAGGTGTTCTGTTAAATTTTCAGAATTTTCCATCGCAGGGAAAGTTTGGGAAACCCTGATTGTATGGTACCATAAAGTTAATATGATTTATGTGATATACTCGGTAATGTTTCTAGCAGCGACGTCCCGTGGGGGTAAGCAGGCCATGCGTTAGGAGCGGTGAATGAAGGAACGGATACAAATATTATAACTTTTGAGAGCAGTGACGGTTTTCCATGAAGCATGCGATGCTATATCGACCTCTCAATTGAAAAAATAATCGATGTTTATACAATTCTGACTACATATGTATTACTGTACTTATTGTAATACCCACTGTAATAAATAAATTATTATGTTAACGTCGGTTTATCACACAGGCAAATTTTTCTTAAGACTATAGGTACCTCAGTTGAGGCATGGTCTAAAAAGATCGTGGCTAGGTGATGCGCGGATTGTGGGTCGCGGATGCTAATGACCCATGCCGAATGAAATATAATTTGTCATATAAATCCAACATGCGTCCATTTAATGTTCTGTTTATTGTTCTATTAGTAACAATAATAATATATTCATTGACATGTTTTCTTTTTCAAGTAAATGGGAAACGTTTTTAGTCCCCCCGTCGCCATCACGAAACAAATTGACGTATTGACACCTCGACGTTCGCTCTCCGAATGCCAGCGAGTTCAAAATTTCGTCGCGCCTATTGTTGAAAATTATTTGCCGTTTCACTGATGTATCATCTTAAGGGTGCCTCCAAACCTCACGCTCCAAGCGTCACGAACCTCCAGGTATCTAAAACTACGCTCATTCAATATTAGTGTATGTAAAGGTTGCAACACACACTATTGCACGTCTATAATGTGTGTTTCATTTTCGTAGGACACAAACATTCAAAACCCTGCTTCAAAATATATTGTATGGGTATAGCATACCTAATTTTTTTTATCAATCTGTTCTGTGCCCTACCTAATGAATTTGCAGATAATTTGAAACTAAAAATATAATATAACGAGATTCTAAGTATGCTGAAGGGCGGCACTTTGTCTAGGGACGTCCCTTTTTAGTACTTACCTCTAAATACAAGACAATTACAAAATATGTCTACAAAAACCAAGAGGTCGTATTAGTCTCTGAGTTAATTTTGATGGAAAAGAAATAATTTAACCAGATTTTTGTGGTATTATTAAATCATACTATGATACTCGTAGTATGGTATGTTGAAAATTGGCGTTCAAAAGGTATTTAAATTATAAAATACATCATGTACTTAACAACTTAAATGGTTTGATTTTAGTTAGGTTAGGTCAGGCTAGCACTGCATTTGTTTAATGCGATTGCTTGAATTAAAACAAATGTACAATAATAATAGCTGTACAAAAATAAAACTTGCACTTTAACGTTAAATGCATGATGGTAACCTTGTAATGTACACAGCAGTAGCGAAGGGCGGAGGTAGGCTGTTAAACTTTGTTAGTTATACTTACGTATATTTTGTTTTTATTGAACTAAGACTACAATTTACAAATGGTGTTGATTAGATTTTAAAAATCAATTAAACCCTGCCTAACCAAACCATAATAGCTTTGGTATACTTCTGGCGATACGATAAAATTGTGCACATTTTTCATTCATACTTATTTGTTTTCGTTGGATTAAAATTGGATACATAATACACATAGTGTTGGTTCATTTTTTTTAAATTCATTAAGCACTGCCTTACCAAACTATAATAGATAAAAATATTATTCTATGCTTAAAATGTCCATAGTTATGTATGATTTAATTGCATAATTTTAGATATTTTATAGATAGACGAGTATTTTTTGACTATTATTTATTATGACTTGGTTTCGCAGGGTTTAATTGAATTTGAAAAACTAACTAACATCGTCTGTAATAATAACTAATAATAATTGAAGTCTCATTTCAATGAAAACAAATACGTACGACTGACAAAGTTTAGTGTGCACTATTATTTGTGGCTGATCTTGACAGTCTGCCTCCTCCCTACGCCACTGGTACACAGGTACCTATTACTTTTTCAATTATTACCTATATAATATTATAAAAAATGAACGGTGGCACCTGTGAATAAAAACTATAACTATTCCGTCTTCACACTTTGTCCACCGCAGAGAACTTTTCAAATAAAATTTCAGTCGCACAAAAAATATACTTAAAGAATTATACAGTTTGTTGCTGAAAGGCAACACTATGCAATTAAGGGTTAATGAGTTTATTACCGTTTTTTTTTTGGTGCTGTTTTAAACTTCGTCATATTTATTTACCCTATTTTACTAGTGTCATAATGATATTACAGAAGAAATCAACAACAACAACAAGAGAATCATGTCTGCGAATAAATACTACTTTGGCCTGTTAAGACATTTTAAGTCCCGCATACTATCTCGCCGAACTAAAAGCACCCTTTACAAGACACTTGTAAAGCCAGTGCTCACCTACGCATCGGAAACCTGGACATTAACTCTGCGAAATGAACGAGCCCTGAATATAGTTGAAAGAAAAATTCTCTGCCGCATATATGGACCGATCAGGAATGGCACCAATTGGAGGAGAAGATATAATGCTGAGCTCTACGGTCTGTACGAAGATTGCAGCGCAGTACAATCAAATAAGATTGGGAGACTGCGATGGCTAGGTCATGTGCACCGTATGAATGACAATGAACCGGCAAAGAGAGTGATGTCCAGCAATTGTCATGGTATAAATAAAAATGTTAGAATGTAGGGAAAGGTGGGAATAGGTAAGGAAGGTTGGTATTGTGACAATTGATCAGATTGTGACGTAAGGAAAAGAGGAGTGGATTGGAGTTGGATGGGAAGTATGTAGGTAGGTGCGCCTGGGTACGGGGAAGTGGATATGGGATATGGAATGGAGCGCGGAGAGCATGAGACTTGGGGGAAGATGCAGGGTCGTGAGTAGATTGACAATACCTCTAAGACCTCAGTTACCTGTCCGGTTACTTCACTCATTCGTGGATGTTCCTATATTAATAAAAGACATAGAAATGGAATTAATAGATATCTCGGATTTGAGCGCCACTCTATGAAATGCATAGAGACAATATTGATGAAAGGTAAATTAAATAAAACGCGTGTAAAGAAATTGAATCAGAAGTATAATTAATATATAAGAATAGCTTGCGGGTGAAAGTGTATAAAAGTGAATATTAATTAATTAATTACGAGCGCCTAACGCAATGTAATAATCATACAATTTTAGAAATACGAATAAAAACGCTAGCTTGGTGGACCGTAACACGAAGATATATAAGTAATACCGATACAATTATGCTCTTCAGTCTTCTTCGCCGTCCTCGAATGCGTCAGGTCCATTGGGCTTTCTTGGATCTCCTGGCCTGATGGGGAGGTCCTTCGGTGGGCCATCATCAACGTCTCCAAAACGTCAGGAAATCAAGGCCATGTGCTCCGGTTCCCTTGGCTCGGAACTTTAAGGGAGACGTCTGCTTCGTTCGAAAGCTGAACAATCCAATAGGACGTAGAAGAAGAGGGAGGCCAAAGATTCGCTGGTTGGATGGAGCTGACTGCCGTATTCTGGGGGTACCAAATTGGAAAGCGGCCACACTGGATAGGGACAGGTGGAGGGAGCTGTTGGAGGAGGCCAGGACCCACACCGGGTTGTCGCACCCCTGATGATGATGATTTTACTAGTGTGCTGCTCTACTCAGTCTACTCAATGGTATGTGCAAATATAAACGAAAAAATTCACGAAAAAAAAATATTTGCATGTAGGCAATCTATACATATCTACCTAATATAATTACGTTAGTACCGATTTTTTTCAAAGGAAGTAATTAATCTTACTTGAATATAAATTTCAATTCATCATGATTCCACCAATATAAACATGGTTCATTCACCAACTCGCGTTTTTCATTCGCATTTGTTTTTGCTAAAAATCATTGATCTTTAACATCAAATACATTACGTTTGAAGGCCAGGAATATTCTCGTAATACACCACACATTAATAAAATACACGGTAAATAAAGAATGAAGTAAATCTTTTAACTAGCTACAGAAAGAAATATTCCATGACTGTTAAAAAGGTAAATAATCATTCTCAATCCAAGACGTATGGAATAAAAATAATATTAGGTAGGTACATATTAGTATTTATACTTTATATGATCTCAACTGAGTATCGTATCTTAGGATACGTTTTACGATGATTGGTTGTTAGTCGTGTAATGCTGGGATTACATTATGATCACGTCACGTGCTGTCTCGTGCTGGCACAGCGACAAATTTAGTCTATGGTTTCGTCATTCCGCAGAATATTTTAAATTATCACTATCTCTATGAATTCAATTATGGAAAGTGCCACCTTTAATAATAATTATTTATTAGTATTTTGAATAATTATTCATTATTCATGGTAATTTCAATTAATTTTAACAATTTCTACGTGTGCGTACGTTCAATTTACTACCGATATTGCATCCATAGATAATATTTTGGACAGAACCCAACCAGCACACCATAGATAATAGACGTAAACACATGACATAGATACCTAATAATTTAATATCGTATCATTCAAAAATGTTTAGGCATGGAGAACATAATAAAAAAACGTTCATTGAGTCATGCGGTTGGCGATGTAGCGCGATACGAATGAGGTGACCACATTGTTGTACTGGCCATTTCGGCAGATTTTTCTAACTGGCAATGTTCATTTAATGGTTCAAAATATGCTACAGGACGGGAGCATCAGGGAACATTTTAAATACCAATAAAAACGACATTATACATTTCCCCCCGTAGCGGCAGCTTACTGTGGCAGCACGTAACGTGATGATAATCATAATGTATTCGAACCTCGCGCGCTTTAAAATAGTAGGTATCGTCCATGGCCCCCACAAGGGGGGGGGGCTAACAGGGCACTACTAGCTTGGGGCCCGGGATCTGAGGGGGCCCGGCGTAACGGGTCGTCCTGACAAGTGAGATAAACATTCATCACAAATTTTCTCTAATAAAACATAAAATGTATAAGTATCTCATTTAGTATTTCAACACTTTTACCCTTTGCGGCCCGTGACAAATTAGAAAATGGATAAATTGGCCATTCTTTCAAAAAGCTTGTGCACCACTGCCCTAGTTCTTTAATACGATTATTGATTATAGTATGTTTATAATTGACAACTCCATAATTCAAGTGAATTTATACAAAAATACGAAATGATCGCTAAAAATACACCGAATACCCTAAATTTCACCTGAAACACAAAAAAACGCTTCTGTAGAGCATCCTACTACCTTTAAGCCTAGCGATGGGTATGGGGCCCGCTTCAGGATGTGGATGCCATGGTGTTGACTAATATGCGTGGTAGTAGCGCATTTAAAATTACACACAAGCGTCATTTATGCTGTGTATTTCGAAATATGTACATGCGACAATGTGCGTGCTTAACAACCAAAAACGTTGTAATCACATGTGGGCGATGGTACATTAAGTTACGTGTGTTTTTGAATGCCAACAAAATCATATCGACAAATTTGACGTGTTGCAGTCGAGATGAGTTTGTTGTGCTATACTGGTTTTTATCAAAATCCACTATGTCACTATAGGTATATAAAATCGTTATTTTATTTACTGCGAAAAGGCTACCGCATTGCATTCGAAAATAATCAGTTACCAGCACTACCACCGTAACCAACAAATCAGTGCGCCGGCCTGTCTATAGTCGGCCTTGTGGTTGCATGTACTAGGTCCAAGCACGTCATATTATTATCTATTGAAAAATATATATTATGAATCTGACCCAGATGCGGGATCCATGATCCACGTAAGAAAATGTGTGCTTTCTGGCTAGATGCCACTATGAGAAAAGTAAAAAAACAATTCATGTTGATTTTTATGAATCATACGTTTCATTCTCATTACAACGATTTGTTATTGTTCCATTACTTCGTCCATTACCATGTTCTATACACCCGGTCAGGCAACCAAGCAGTAGGTACAGCAAATTAGCATATTGTCTTATTTATTTTTTTGTATTTAATTGTTATACATTATTTTGTTTATGCAACATTTTTTTCTTTCGAACATTCTTCATTGTATATATACTAAAATACAAAACGCGAAATCTCAACAATAGTGTGTATTTTAAACTATCGCGATAATAAGTAACGTAAAGGTGCTGACTCTCTCGCCAATCTCATTCTTCAAGAGTAGGGATTCCAATCCCGGGATCCCAAATCCCGGGATCCCGGGATCCCAAGCTATTTTCGATACCTATGAATCCCGGGATTGATAAACAGAATCCCGGGATTTCGGGATTGATTTTTTTTATCAATTTGTATGGAAAATAAAATAAAAGCGAAAATATAACGGAAATAATACTTTTAATAAAAAATAACTACATTAGAAATAAACTGAGTTTGAATGAAGTTTGATTTATACCCATGTGTAGGTTGCCGATTCATTTTATTTTTTCACATAAATTATTAAAATGAGAAAGATTGGAAAAAAACAATGCTTCGCACTTTTAACAAAGTAATTCCACCATGATATCATACGTTTTACGGCAATTTCATATTTGGCTGACTAATTAGTTCTATGAAGCGGAAAGGCCATAAGTACGCCATGATTATTTGCTTTACTATTTTAAATCTCGCTAATCCATTCATTATGTCTTTACTATCAGAAACAGCAATCTCATATTAAATTCACATTATTATTTATAATATAATATTATTTTCTCCATTAAACTTGTGTATTTCCAAGATTGAACGTATACAATATTAACAATACATTTCTTACATAGAATGAATTACACTAGATTTATTTTTGGTCGATTTTATCAGTGTTATTTGTAAATATAAAAATTTTATATAAACAATGGAAAAAAATGCCAATCCCGGGACCGGATTGTCAAATTGTAATCCCGAAATCCCGGGATCAGAATTTTGGCTCGGGATTGGATTCCCTATTCAAGAGTAAGCGAGACGCGATGTTGTCATTTTATAGTATTATTTGACATGTTGTGAAAATCGGTTAACCTAAAAATGAGTCGTAGGTAATGCACGGTGTAGTTCATTTTTTTACCGGCAGGTTCGCCATTATCGTTCTAATGCGCAAGCGCTGATATAGATCAAATCCCAACTGTCGCGTGAAAATTCAGAAGCTTCCGAACTTTTTTGATTCATACATGCAGTATTGCTAAGTTAAGTTGCATGATAACACATGTTTACACGTACATTTTCTTGTTATGGCCTCGTAAATACATACTGTCAGCAGTAAATCCATGAACGAGTAAACGGGGTTTTAGTTTTAATATATAATGTCAAATATATTCTTTTATTATTCTACGGTTCAAGCGTCGGACAAATAAATGATTAAATTTTGAAAAAAAATCGGTGTGTACTTATGTACGCGCGTTAGAATTTATACCTCTTTGGGGTAACAAAACAAAAAAAAAACTTGTGATAAACTAGATTCTTTGACTAGCTCTTAATTATCTTGTTAAATTACACACTCAAGAGAAGGGACCGCTTATTGGAACGCCTTTGGTTTATTTCTATACACTTTAACTTATATTACTAAATTATATAATGGTTCCTCGTTGTTTTTATTTTTAGAGTACCAACTGACGTTTAATCGTTTGTTTACGTAAGGAATTGCAAATGGCCGACAATAATAAATTCGCACAGATTCAAACAGAACAATTCTAAACTATAATATATTGTATAATCGTCATGATGCAGTATCATACTGTGGCGTAAAGGTAGTGCGTTCGGCTGATAACCGAACAATCGTTGGTTCGAATCCAATCGAATGCGTTTTTTTCGTGCAAAAAATAAATTATGTGTTACATGTCACACGCCAAAAATACACTCTGATCTGATTTCCCAAACGCGCCAAAAAAAGTATAACTTAAAAAAAAAATATTCGGCTTCATGAATAGCTTTTTTTTTATTTGAATGTGACAAACGTGATCAGTAAAAAGAAACGCGCGTAATTGAACAGACAAATTTTCTACGGGCAAGTAAATTAATATCAAAATGGTTGAAGAATTTGAATTTTCTATGGTATCAAGTATCGTACTTTTTTCAGCCTCTCGAAAATGGACGATAAATTAAATTTGGCCGTAATTTGATCCGTCGCGAAATTTTTAACTCAATTTTAAACTCATCTGCCTCTCGTAGTCAATATTTACGCATTCCGACCGTAAAAATAGACTGGTATATTTTTGAAAGATTTTTTTTGCCTAATTTATTCGCCTCAAAAATAAATAAATCCAAACATCTCAGAATATACCACAAAGATGGATGTATGGAACGATATAGGTATAGAGTATAGACCGTGTGCAACCAAGAATTCTCCAGATTCTATAATATGAACATTGAAGTTATTGGCCCCACCAAACCACACCTGGCCCGCACCACACCCAGTCTTAATCAAGCGTATCACGGAACCCTACGTTTGATGTGAAGCATCAATGTCTCAGGAGCAGTTACTCAAGACTAAGGTCGCCATGCACTCAAATGTGCGTTGACTGAATTTACATGACTTTAAGTTACACTACGTCTTACGTGAGCGACGTCGGCGAAGCGATGAGCGGCGCGCGCAACTCAAACGTATAAACGTACAACCAAAAAAAAGACTGTTTACGAACATTTTCACACACGGTTAAACGTTTGAGTTGCGCGTGCCGCTCAACGCTTCGCGCGACTTCGCCCACGTAAAACGCCCCGTAGATGAGCACGTAGAGGCAATATTAAAAATTGTAGTAAGTAACAAATTAAAGCTAATACAAAACTGCCGTACATTCTAAGTGAAGAGATCCTCACGTTGGCAGTATGACGCTGCAAATTTTCCAAATGCAATAAAATTGGCCTTTGTGGCGACCAACACCCGGTTGAACCGACTTGATCTATAATATAAACAGTCTGCATAACATTGATGAAATAATAGCTTGCGTAAAACTTCATAAGTTGTCTTGCAGGTTTCCCAGTAGTAAGGTGTTTGGCAAGGCTACACGATCGTACCCAAACTTTTCACCGCTGTTCTAGAAGATCTATGCAGCGAATTGACTGGGAGAATATAGTAATCATGATTAATGGTGAATACTTCAGTCATAATACGCGCTTTTCATACAACATTTGATAGACTCGCAGTGAAGAGCTTGCATAAATTGTAATGAAAGGCACAAAGTTTAAAGATAAATGTGTCAAAGACAAGAGTAATGATAAACTGCTTTGCTGACCCAAAAGCTCCTCATCAAAAGCACTCACATCGAGTAAGTCAACAACTACGTATATTTCGGATAACAAAATATCGATTGAAAGAGGGTATGTACGGATTGATTGCTTGGAGAACCAAACTGGCATGGCACATATTTGGCGCCTAAATGGTATTTTTCAAAGTGACCTCCCTTTGTGCCTAAAACGTAAGGTCTATCAGTGCAAATATGCATAATATTATGACATGTGGATCATTAATGTAACAGACATCCCAAGCGCGTCGTGGCATGAAAAAGTGCACATTGGGCATAATGCTAATAGACCACAAAATAAGACAATCGATAAGGACTCAGACAAGAGTACCCAATGTGATAGAGATCACAATGTTGATAAAGTGGCAATGGACTGAACATGTCGCTTGGCGACAATCGAATCTATATAAATAATAGTTTTAGGTTTTACTCATTTATATTTTATAGAAAAATCGTCGTTTTATTAATTAGAAAAAAATAATTTTTCATTTATCGGTTTTTAGCGTCTAAGATATTGTATGCGAAAAATATTTATAAAATACGATTTACCTACTAATAAAAATATCGGACTTACAAGTTAGTTAAATAAGTAACTCACATTTTACATAGTTTTCTCTGAATATTTTAAGTTTATATTTCTATTTCAAATAATAAAATCTTTTTGATGTTTGTAGAACGTGTTGATTATTTAAAATGAAAATTATCAACAAAATGTAGATAGGTACAGGTAAAGTGAAGTTTTGAAATTTGCCGAAGACATATAAAATACATTTCATTTATATTATTACAATTTAAACTTCTTTGGGTTACTTTCAACTTATTTAGGAAACTTGATTGGGAGGAAAAAGGTGTTCCAATTAACGGAGAGCACCTCAGTCACCTGCGCTTTGCAGATGATATTGTTATACTCTCACAAGACCCGAAAGACCTCCAAGGTAGAATGCAAGAACTCGCGGATGTCAGTCAAACGGTCGGTCTAAAGATAAATGTCTCAAAGACAAAAGTGATGAGGAACTGTTTTTCGGACCCTGCGATTATCTGTATTTCTGGCACCCAACTCGAGCAAGTCAGCAGCTACATCTATCTCGGACAGCAGGCACGATGAAATTGCTCGAAGAACAAAGCTGGGATGGAGTGCTTTCGGACGTCTGAATAGTATCTTCAAGACTGACCTACCATTATGTCTTAAGCGTAGGGTGTTCAACCAATGTGTGCTACCCGTGCTCACGTATGGCTGCGAGACGCGGACCCTCAACACGAGAGATGTCCAAAAGCTAAGAGTCACACAGCGAGGCATAGAGAGGTGCATGTTGGGCATCACGCGAAAGGACCGTAAGAGAAACGAATGGGTTAGGAAGCAGACAAGAGTACGCAATGTAATAGACGTTGCCAAACAGCTGAAATGGAGATGGGCGGGGCACATTGCTCGCCGAAAGGACGGCCGCTGGACAAATGCCGTCATCCAGTGGTACCCAAGGGGTACGAAACGGCCACAGGGTCGCCCTAAAGCCGCTGGATTGACGAACTGGTAAAGTTCGGCGGAAATACGTGGCAGCGAACGACACAGGACCGAGAGAGTTGGAGAAAGCTTGGGGAGGCCTTCATCCAGCAGTGGATTGACCACGGTTGATGATGATGATATATTACAATATTACAGCTTATTTACCTATTCACACGAAAACACAAACCGTTACTAGGGAAATAATTTCCCTAAGTTTCTCTTTTTAAAGCTAATTATTGGCTTACAAAATACCTGTGTAAAATATGCATGTGCATTTTTCAGTATTCGTTTTCTTGGAAAATACGTATGTCAGTTTCACAGCTGAAATTTTCTCGAAATTAAATAAATATTACGTGCACTATTTACAACGAAATCTTTGCTGTTACGTTTCTGTCAAAATAACTATTTGTCACATGTTGCGAATTCGTGAAAAGACTACTCCCATTTTAAATAGCTTAAAACAGTGACGTACAACATTTTATCAGTAGGTTAGTACCTAGGTAGAATGATCAATTTATCAATTTTCTAATTGTTCACCTGTCATACGGCGAACAATAGTTTCGCGGAAAATGTTATAATCGTTTTATTCACTTATTTTTTTTTAATTAAATACGTTTATGATACACTCTGCATCACGTACCTACGTATTTATAGGATAAAACTTAGTATTAGCACTAGTGAGATCAATAAAATTACGTCATGCTATCATCATTAGATGTTCATTTGTCAACAAGAAAAATATTCTAATTGAATCTAAATGTCTTGGCCCATTGGCGTTTTTTAGAAGTGTCACAAACGCTCCAACAAAAACGCCGACATACGTGATACCCACAAAAAGTGGCGCCACTTTTTCTTTAAGTATGTTTACGACGTCTTAATGCATGTAAAATTGTAAATAGAAAGACATCGTGTGTGGCGGTTGTTTGTGGCGCTTCTGAAAAGTGATACTGTGTGGGTTCTAAAAGTGAGAGAACGCCCAACCATATTTTATACAGCAGCAATATTGTAGTGGCCCAAACGACGCAGGTGTTTTCCGAAGAAAAACATTATCCCATTGGTAGCCCTAATCATCGAACGGTTATTAAAATAATATCTTGCGTCACAATAAAGTAAAATACTATTATAATAGCAATAGCGGACAAAATCGAAAAAGCGGACGAAATATTATTGCTTGGTCTAAAAACTTATATAACTACTCTTTTTTCCACGATGGCCGAGTGGCTAATGCGTCTGTTTATAATTTCGTAGGTCCCAGGTTCAAATCCTGCGTCTGGTAAATAAACATATCGTTTTTAAATGTGTGTTTGAGACCTAATAGATTGAACAAAGTGGCTGACATCCATTTCTCGTAAAAAATCTAAAAGAGCATACATAAGTGAAACGGCAAATAATTTTCAACAGTAGGTGGGGCGAAATTTCGCACTCGCCACCAATCAGAGACCGACAGTCGAGGTGCGAGCACGTCAATTTGTTTTGTGACGGCGTCGGAGGAATGTATTCTTAAATCGTGTACAGATGACTAAAAAACGTTACGCATGTACTCTAAAAAGAAAACATGTCAATGAATATACTATTATTATTACTAATATAACAATAAACAGAACATTAAATGGATGCCCATATGATCTTATTAGGATCGGACATGGCCAAAAAATCTATTTCCTACAATACGTAAATATTCGACAGAGCAGAGGCAGAGCTGTCAAAATATTTTAATGCTGCGCACGTAACCGGATGATTGGGATACTAGGATACATGCAAATTTTACGTATTACATGTCATCGTACCACAGTTCACCGTGAGCTGTCTTACTGAAAAGATATAGCCGTATACTATTGAGAAAAATTACGCAATTGTTCGTGGAGCATTGCAGACAGTAGATAATGTTCCAGTTTGATTAGATTAAATAAGAACATCTATTTGATATTGATTGGTATCAAATATTATATGACATAATTATCAGATATTTGATAGATACGACTTGATCCTACTTACGAACACCACCTACCAGAGTTTAATATAAATATATACGATATTATTCTTTTTCCCTACCTATTTTCCTCTGTATTTCCCTTGTTTTTCTTTGGTTTTTATGTTGTGTTTTATTTAGGCACGAATTAGCTCTGAATACGGTTATCTATGTCTGATACAACATCTCACGGTTAACTATGATACGGTCAACTTCATACTTACAAATTGCCGCACTCGATTTTATTATTCACTATTTCTTCAAATATCAGCTGACTAGTAAGTGATAAGCCGACTTTTTTTTTAAATACGTAGGTTTTAGATAGGTACTATGGGACGTAATAAATGACATGTTGTGTAGCACTGGTTAACAACATATAATTAGATGAGAATTTCCATAATCATAATTTACGTTTTCACACCTGTTAAGTGTAGGTGTCAGTTGTACATTTATGTTGCGTAAGTTTTTTAAGCACAGTGTCGCCATCTGATAAACGATTATAAAACAAATCAATCAACATTTTTTTATTATTTTTATATCCACCAGATGACGCGCGTGGTGAACTCTGATTTCCCGCGCTTTTCCAAACTTTTGTTTGTATTTGGCTAACAGAATAAACACGCATGTTTTACGTAAGTACTTACTTACTACGAGTACGTCTTATTTTAGGTGTGTATTTCACGACATGAAAATATCCAATAAAGGTGCGGTCAATGTGATAATAGATAAAGACCGTAAAAATACGGAAACATTTAGTTTTACTTGGTGGAATACTGGTAGAGTTGCAGTAGGTACAGCCCAATTTGGATCTTGGTAGCCAAGTGACGTATACATTCTTATTCATCTAAATTCTAAACCTTAAGATGTGTCTGTTTATACCTAGGTACATGTACAAATGGCCACACTCATTGAAAAAACCATTGTATAATGTAGCTTGTATGTTTTCCCGGATCAGTTTCATCCATACACCAGGTCAAACCTGGGGCTGTCGCGTGAATTGATAGATACCTCGCCGTCCCACCGTGACTGTTTTGTGATTTTTTGTGGTTTTGTTTTCTAATGTATTTTTCTTTTTGAACCAAATGTATGATTATACCGCGATATTGAAGAAAATTAGGAATATTTTAATCAACATTATCTCAACAAATAATAGAGATTGAAGTGCACACACTATAATATAAAATATTTCAATTGTACTACAGTAAATTAATTAAGTTACACTACTGTATTTTTCTTTCTATTAATTGCTGAATAGTGCAGCAACCAGGAAACAAAACTGATAAAACTATCCAAGAATTCTAATATCTATTCGCAGTCAATATAATATGCTCAGTACCTACTGTCGAATTGTCAGAAGATACATTTTATTTAAAAACAAAAAAAAAAACTCCACATCGTACACCAGGAACATCAACACAACTTTTTAGATTAAAAACTTACCTATAAAATGACTTCAAAATACCATGGTCCATGGACATGCTACACATTTAAGTAGGTGTGTACTATACTTATACTAACTAGTTACTAGTTCATTGCGGCGGACCTACTTATATTATTTTGTTTGGCATGATAATCGCAAGCAGTAAGCACCTAACTGAACTTTCAACAATAAAATGAGCTGAAAGCTTTGCGATGAAAAATTTCATGACAGATGTACAATATAATAATATATGAGTCAGTACAACGTCACTTGAAAATCTGGCAATATTATAGTATAGTACGGATGCAATTAAAATAATATACCGACGCAATATATTATTATGTCGGTAATGTACTACAGTATGACAATGTTATTTTTCTGCAGCGTTTCCCAAATTGTGGTACCTATTGTGGCACCCCCGTATGGATCCCATTTGAGGATGTCTCTGTGTATCTGGAGAGGCCCGAATCGGTATCAAACCCAACAAATAGTAAAGCGCTGATTACGAAAATAAATAATAATAACAGAGTCGAGCCGGCAATGCCGTAAATTATAACCGTTGAAGATTTGCAACGTCGCTTTTTTTTCGACGATGGCTTTCGTTGAAAAAAAAACACAAGATGGCGCGCAGAACGCTACAAACAGCTAAATCGCCAACACGCCAATTTCGTCCTCCGTAAAATTAAATTATTAAAAATGTAACCGTTTAGAATATATTAACGTAAATATACCTTGCCGTTTCCAAAACAATTCCTGTGTGTTATCTGTTCACCTCCACATCCCGAATCCAGACGAAAAACCAGACAACAAAATAAAAGTAACACACTTATTTTTATAAATCACATTTACAATTAATGTAAATTACTACTATAATATAGTTGATATTTTCGTAAAATTATCGAGCGCTCCGGTTCGTAAAATTTTCCATTTCGAGCGCTGTAGCACAAACATATTTGAATATTTAATAAGAAACATTTTCGATTAGCTGCTTCGAACGTAAAAGAGGGACTCATAATATAATTTTTTTAAAGGTGGGGCATGTCAGTAAATAATGTCTTTAAAGGTCTCTAAACAAATACCTACTGAGAAAAGACTTACTGTCGACAGTAAGTATTATCGCTGCCGTAACAAGAAAATGTTTGGGTAAACACTAAACATGTGCTATCGTGCAGTTGCAACCTTGCATGCATGAATCAAAAAGTTTGGAAGCTTCTGAATTTTCATGCGACAGTAGGGATTTTTTCGATCTGCACCTACGCAGTAGAACGATAGTAGCGAACCTGCCGGCAAAAAAACGAATTATAATCAATTTGAGGTTAAATAGTATCAATAAAATGACAACGTCATCGCATCTCGCTTACTCTTGAAGAATGAAATTGGAGAGACAGTCAGCACTTTTACGTATAAACAGTTATTGTCACGATCGTTTAAAATACGTACTATTGTTACCAGTAAATCAGTTAATAAATAGCTCGTGTACAGGTGCTAAAACTCTAAGGCGGCAGACCGAAATGAATGAAAAAGCCAGTATATATTGCTACAAATTATATCTGCTACCCATATCGAGGGAAAGTCGGCATTCAAGCAGTCTGCAGAGGTACATTAGGTTACATCTGGTTTGTGAATACCAACAAAATCATATCGACATATTCGACGTGTTGCAGTCGAGACGATTTTAAATGTGCGACCCGGCTAAAAGGTACTAGCATATTCTAAGTTTCGGAAACACTGTACGACTGCAAAGAAATATTTTATCGCTCTCAACAGTGGGCAAAAATTTTAATACCTACGACTTGGCAAGATAATCAATCTAGTTCCAATGTTTTATTTTTTATTTGAATGTTTTCAGTCCAATTAGATATTGTTTATATAATTCTACGTGCGTCAATTTTTCACATCGTTGGTTAAACATATTATTATGGAATCTTCTATCGGCACTATAAAAATATGCAATTGCCATAAGTATATGAAAAAAATGTAGATACTTTTCGAAAATTTCAGCAACAACTGTTGGAACAAATCCTAAAGAAGATTGCAATTGGATTTATTTCCAATAACTACGCTAGGCTGCGTAGCAAAAGGACAATATTCAGCGGCTTTTCAAATAGCAGATTTTCTTTGACGCAGATGACGCAATCGATTCATCGGAAGATTTTAAAAAGCGGGCGCGAAACCGCTCAAACTGGTAATTTACCGAAATCTTTAAAATATACTTATTTATCACAACTGATTACTAAATTAATAATACCCATAACCTACAACTAACATTAAGGTGAACGCTCTGCCTGCCAGAAGCAATTACCGGAAAAAACGAAGCTTGCAATTTGAGACAATTTATTGTTCATTTACATTTTAAAGTATTTTAATTGATCAAAACGCATCAAAAACGTTAAATAAACTGAACAAAAAATGTTGTAGGTATAATCTCAAATCGTTCAAAGATTCAAACTGTTTATTACATAATGGTTATGGTCATGGCCCCCACATCCTGAAGCGGGCCCCCAGGCTAAGATTTTTGGCGGCCCCCCCTATTTTAGCTAAGGATAAAGGCAGTGTGACGCTCTACAGTAGCGGTTTCCAAATGGTGTACGCTGTAAAGTTAATGTGTATATATTTAGTGTTTATTTGTATATTTTAATACATCTATTTGAATTATGGAGTTGTCAAACATAGATAAACAATTAAAAATTGTATCGTACAACCACATAATTTTAAATAAACATACTATTGAAAGCGACTTTTTTTTTTACTATTGAAGCAAATTTGTGATGTGTGTTTATCACACTTATCTGGTTGACTCGCCTCCCCGGGCCCCCAGGCTAGAGCCCTGTCAGCCCCTCCTTGTAGGGGCCATGGTTATGGTATAATAATCAGAAGATACGATGCTGAGCTCTACAGTATATGAAAAGATTGCAGCGCAGTTCAATCAGTTACGATTAGGAGACTGCTAAAGATTGGTGCCTGGTGATGTGCTGGCTAGCATCAGGCATGAGGAACTACCATCTAATTGTGGATCAGTTTCCTAGGTTTAGGTTTCCACGCAAATCTAACATATTGTGTCCGAACCGAATTCGGTTTAGGTATTCCAGCTGTGCTCATAATTTATGACGAATAGTAGAGCTTGAAAGAGTTCTGACGGAGCACATCGTTGAGTCATGTAGCATGTACGCCTTCCCCGGAGGAGTTTCAACCAAACACCAGGCCAAACCAGATGCTATTACGTGGTTTGATACCTTGCCGGTTCCACTGTTTCCAGCGGTTCCATGACAAAACAGAATAACGATAAATATAAATATGACCTTTTAGGAAAAATATAAATTTAATATTGAAATTGTCCTATCTTTATTATGTTGATAGATTTTTAATAGCACAGATTTTCAATACGCCATAATAAATCAAATTATATACCTAATTTCTGCATTCCTAATCGCTAGAAAGCCTCAAATAAACGGGACGTAACTCGGTGTTGCCGGCAAGCTTAGGATATCTCATCTTAATCAATATAATATGTTTAAAAGGGTCTAGGACGATTTGGCACCGGACAACTGGACGCCACGGAATTTAAAAATAAATATACGTTAGGTACTTATAGGTACTTTAAAAAAAATATTCAATGTTATTATTTATACTTCATTGATTATATTATGATTTAATAGTTGGTAAGAATGTAAATATGCAGACGTAAACAATGATTTAATCGTGCATGTGTCTAAGTTCCAACGAAAAAAGAGTTTTTTATTTTATATAAAGCCTTATGCATGGTAATTCTCAATCCGCGATAAAGAATACATTATGTTAATAGTAAAATGAATTCAAACTACTAAATAGTAGATAGAAACTGATTAAAATATCTCGTCTACACGTGTCTACGACAGTGCGGCGTCCAATTGTCCGGAGGCCAGTCGTCCCATTCCCGTTTAAAATTGTTGGGTGACTAGGTACAACGAAATAATGACCTAACCTAACCTAAATAGATTCTACACAAATTAATGTTTCATTTTTCCCCTGGCTGTTCTGTTTTGTCATGTTCTGTTTAGTCATTTTCTGTTTTGTCATTTTCTGTTTTGTCACTGTTCTGTTTTGTCGTGTTTTGTTTTGTCATGTTCTGTTTTGTCCGGTTACCCATCTTGGTACACTCCAACAACTCTTTCCACCTGTCCATATCTATAGTGGCCCTTTCCAATTCGATATCAAGTATTATATCGTTGGTAGCTCTATTCAGCGAGAGATTATTCGGCCTGCCCATTCTCCTACAAACAAAATCACAAAACTAGTCATATCGCAGGAAACGGTAACCGGACAAAATGGGCAGGCCGAATAATCTCTCGCTGAATAGAGCTACCAACGATATAATACTTGATATCGAATTGGAAAGGGCCACTATAGATATGGACAGGTGGAAAGAGTTGTTGGAGTGTACCAAGATGTACCCCGAGTTATTGCTCCCTATGATGATAACCGACTATTCGCCATTAAAGTTAAGAAAAATGAACTTCCACCAGTATTGTCCACTTTTATATGTCGATTTATAGATTTAAAAATATAATATTTCTGAGAAAAAAAACTATTGGTAGTTCACGAATAATTTTTAGTAAGTATTAAATTCTTTAAAAGTTTAGTATTTTTGGAATATTATTTAATATTTTTCGCGGAATCCAAATTACAATATTGTAGTATAAGTAATTATAATTGGCAATATTGATTCTATTGCGCTTGTACAATTTTCTTTGCCCACGTGGGAAATAAGAGTTTTTTTTTTTCAATTTGTTTAAAAGAAAACTACTGGGGTGATGTTTTCATAATATTATTTTGAATAATATTCTGTGACGTTGAGTGACAGAATAATTGGCACATGTTTATAAGCCGTCTTTATTTGTTTTTATTAAGATAGCTTTAAAAATATAATTTTAATACTTATTATTATTGAATTATTTCTTATTCAAGGCCGAATTATACACGAAAATTATTAAGAATGTAAAACTCCTCATTGAACATACTTACATGATTTGGAACAACATAAGAAACCTATTTGAAATACAATATATCGTAAACAAATAAATTTTCAGCAGATTTTCAAATGAAGCTGCCGGGCAGTGGCAATTTTTTTGACGCAGACGACGGAATTTAATTCGTCAGAAGATTTAAAAGGGGCCTCGAAATAGTTTAAACCAGTCATACAATTATTATTAAATTAGGTACATATACAAAAATCTTAAAAATATGCGTATTTCCCACAAATTGAGTAGGTAATACCATTTATAAAAAGGCGCTAAAGATGTTGGGCTTTGTCTTGCGTACTTCCCGGGTCTTTTCGGATGTTACGGTACTAAAAATTCTCTATAACGCCTTAGTTAGAAGCAGACCTGAGAGTGGGTCTATCGTTTGGGTCCCGCATCAGTTGAAGTACGGCCTTGTGGTGGAGAGAGTCCAAAAGAAATTTTTAAGACTCCTTTACTTTCGGCTGTATGGATATTATCCGTGGCTCTATCCGACTGATTTTCTCTTAAGGATGCTTACATACTGTAGCTTAAAATTTAGAAGGGATCTTTATTTAGCTACATATTTTTCAGACTTACACGCGGCGTAAATGTGAACTCTGCCATTCTTGGTGGTGTTGGCTTGTGTGTCTCTTATAATTACCTTAGGAATCGAGGGCATCCGTTGTTTGTTCTCCCACGGTGCAGAACTAACCTGCCATTAGTAATGCCAATTGGGAGGGCAATAACCATGTTTAATGAAATCGCTTCGGATATTGACATATTACACTTACGTGAGGGTGAATTTAGGTGGACGTTGTTTTTTAAATTCTTAAAATAGGGTCTGTTTAACTCATCCGGTGTACTTCCTTGTACCTATATACTTAATATTTTTTGTATTTACACATTTATACTGTAGAATAACTTAATACTGATATAATATCTCTTGTGTTATGTACATAAAACTGTTTTAATAATATTTCTTTGTTTCTAAATGTCATGTTATGAACGTCTTAAACTTATAATTTGTAATGTCCACAATATGTAAAATAAATAAATTGAAAATTGAATTGAAAAATACTTAATATTACCCAAAGCATACAAAATCCCTCCAACTAATATCAACGGGGTTCTATAACATATACGTTCTTGTAGAGAAAATAAATCAACCGCTAATTTTATTATATTCTGTTATCAGTAACCACTGTCATCTTCAATAATTATTATTTTTAGTTACAAGATGTCATTATAGGAAAGTGATACATAGATATTTTTATTATGTATAGTGACAGTTAAAATTTATATTTTTTATTTAATTTTTTATCGTGGGGGGTTTCAAAATCAGGTAGTCTGTTGAGCATCCACGTCATTAAACCCACAACCGCTACCAGATCGACTTGGAATATGGTAATCATTATTTTGTCTTAATACTATGGACTTGGGATACAGAACTGGAAAATAGCTAGGTAGGTACTATGGATAGGAATATATTTTGAACAAAGCTGTTGGAGAAAACCAGGACTAACGCCGGGTTCTTGTGCTCTTCATGATGATGGAGAATAATAAGTATATGATATTAATTTGGGGACGAAAAATTTAAAATTAAATGACCATGAAATGTTGAGATTATTATACTTATAGAAAAATTAAAGCTACTATAGCGATCAACGAGTCCCGTGAGAACAAGCATTGTCAGCAAAATGCACGAATCGATCGTGAAAATTGTATTTAATTATTTTTATATACTTTTCACATGCCGTCAGCAGTATCGGTTAGTGCTTACTTAGTAAGAAACGCTGACGGAATAAATAAGGTTGTTTAGTACATTCATTTTTAGCATACAAATTTCACCACAAATCTAATTACCAATAATTGCAAATAAGAGCTTTTCCTCACTAATATTTATTAAGTATATTAAAATGCATTTCTCACCGAAGGCATGAAATACTCAGTATCAGCAGTATTCAATCGTGAAGGCTTAAATAAATAGTCTATCACAATTGAACGAATATCTCACTCTGTTTTTATCTTGATCATGCAACAGTCACTCAGGATCGCCAAGCCTCGAGCTAAATATATCACTAGTTTTCATATCTTATATTATTGTCTTTATGTACCTTTATAAACTGCACTTGTCAATCCATAAATAAACTCTTCATCTCCACCAGTAGCTACAAGTCTTCATACTCTACTAGTCAATCCACAAATATACACTCTTCATCCCAAATTTACGTAAGTCGTAAACCATTTTAATGCTGAGATGCAGTGACTCAATTTATGAGACTGAATTAAAACATAGCCTTCACAATATTTTTAATGAAGCCACGTAAACTTGGCATTAAAATCGCTTTCTAAATCTAATTAAAAACAAAAAGACCTTGCACGTTAAGCGAGATAATAAAAAAGTATATTCTGCGATTATCTTTGATAAAATATTCGTTAAATCTAATCTGCTAAATCGTTTCTAGGCATTTATCTAACGTGTATATGTTTGTACCACGATTGTGCTAATTTTCACAATCCGAAGTTATTTTCAGTAATGGCTTGTTCAATAATTCACTGGTGTTATCACGCTTTGGTTTCCAGGCCATGAATTTCACATATTTTATTTTCAATGTAGCATAACCGAACACTCTGTCTTGTTATGTGCGAAACGCAATTATGAACGACTCTCTTGAGAGTTTTAGGGTTCATAATAATGGTTTTTTAGTCTGTTAATACTTACTATAAGAAGTGTTCGTTATTTTTCACCGAATATATTTAATTGGAAACACCCTCTTATATCCTATCCCAGAACATTTTCTAATATTTTCTAATAATAATAATAATTTTAGAAGGTATAAAGCAGTGGCGAAGGGTGAATATAGGCTGTTAAGATCTGCCATAAATAGTACACACTAAACTTTGCCAGTTAAACGTATATGTTTTCATTGAAATAAAACTTTAATTTATAAACGGTTTTGGTTAAATTTTAAAATTAAATTAAAATCTGTGAAAACCAATCCATAATAGATAATAATCAAAAAAACACTCGTCTATCTATGAAATATCTAAAATTATGCAATTAAATTATACTCATAACTTTGGATATTCTATAAGTACCTAAATAGAATAATATTTGTATGTCCTTATTATAGTTTGGTTTAGACAGGGCATGATAATGAATTTAAAAAAATGAACCAACAATATGTGTAATATGTATTCTTAATCTAACGAAAACAAATACCTAAGTATGAATGAAACAATGTGCACAATTTAGTCGTATCGCCCAAAATATACCAAAACTATTATGGTTTGGTTAGGCAGGGTTTAATTATTGATTTTTAAAAAGTAACCAAACACCATCTGAAAATAATAAAATTGTAGTCTTAGTAGTAGTAACTGTAGATTAACAAAGTTTAATATGCACTATTTATGACGAATCTTAGCAGCCTACATCCACCCCTCGCTACTGGTATAAAGTGAAAATAAATACATTAAAAAATAAAATATCCATGTATGTACGACTGCAAAATTATTAAGTGAGAAGTTTCTAAACTAACACATCGTTGCTCATTGAATCGATAAACAATGGCAGTTTTCTATGCAAAAAGAATAGGCTGTTGTTTAAATTTTTAAAGTATAGCCACAGAACAGATAATAAATAGAATATTGATAGGCTATATTCAATACGCCGCATGTTGATGCAGGCTTTTGAATGTGTGAGTGTCCTACGAAAATGTAGCATCCACTATGCACGTGCAATAGTGTGTGTGATACACCAACATTAAATGAGCGTAAGCGCATAAACCGCGAGCAGTTTTCAGTATTCGACGTAAAACGTATTCTTGACACGTGTGTAAGTTTAACACGGATTCTTCCTTACTCGAGTCGGTTACCTGCTATCGCCTTACCCGTTATGTATTTCAGTTCCCTGAGTATAGCAATATCTTAAAAATGAGTGCAAAATATCAATGTGAAAATATCTCGGCAATATAAACATTGCTAAATTGCGTTTTCCCGTTCAAGCAAAATTTTCTCAGTTTGGCCTCAGAGCCCGCCAGAGCCTCGGGCCTCCACATACCTTAAGCCGGCATTGTCATCAGTACGACAAAAAAGAAAATTAGAATTTCGTTCCAAAGCGAATATGGACAACCACAGATTAAAGGTTATATTCTATAATGATTATATTGAAGGACTTTCTCTCCATCCACTGGATCAAACACACAAGGCAACAAGCATTTTTATTTGCCCAGACGCGGGTTCATAGATAGGTACTATAACGATCTCATAACATGTTAAACCGGGATTTAGATAGATTTTAAACCCCCCACTAAATGCCTCATCGTCATAGATGGCGAATTTTCGTTGCTCATTGAATCAATATCGAGTAAAATATGTAAATAATATATAATAGTATTTACAAATTATTATATTCATTTCTTAATGTATCAAAGATAGATCAACCGCACGACAGAGAGCAAGTAACTTTATTTCAAAGTTTCAGACACCGGAAGCTTCTTTAAGGCTATACCTCAGTTGAGACGATGATGATGCGCGGATTGCGGGTCGCGGGTGCAAATGACGCATGCCGAACGAAATATAATTTGTCATATAAATCCAACATGCGTCCATTTAATGTTCTATTTATTGTTCCATTAGAAACAATAATAATATATTCATTGACATGTTTTCTTTTTCAAGTAAATGGGAAACGTTTTTAGTCCCCCGTCGCCATCACGAAACAAATTGACGTGTTCCCAGCTCGACGTTCTCTCTCCGAATGCCAGCGAGTCCAAAATTTCGTCGCGCCTATAGTTGAAAATTATTTGCCGTTTCACTGATGTATCGTCTTAAGTACACGCGTGAGTATCTTACGCGTATTGTTAAACGACAGTTTATAGTGCACGCCAGTCAATGCATTGGGGACTGACAATTTTATTTCGATGCATCATTTAACAATATGGAAGGACATTATGTATTGTAGAATACTCGTGACATTTCAAAATATAATTAATATTACATTTATTCTCAGTCGTGTATTCCTGTGATCTTTTGGATTTATGTCCCATAAATCTTTATGTTTTCACAATCACAATGGAACATAGTTACGTATAAACGCACAAACCCACAATTTATTTTCCATTTCTTTTAGGCATTCAAAAATGTTCCACAATTATTAGTGTCTCTTGAATTTCCGATGTAGGTAATACCTGTATATATTAATTGAGACAGACTATCATTTAATTTTTGAAGAACGAAACTAATTCATAAAGAAATCACAATGAATGATACGTTTTGCAAGATGTTAAGTATTATATTTCTATTCTCAATGCGCTTTTCAAAAAGGCATAATATGTTTAGTTAATTCATACCATTTTATTAGCAGTAAACTCTACGCCTAACACATTTTTTAATTTAGTTAAATTGGTGCATTTCATATTATTCACAAATTACTCAAGGTAACTATCATGTACATTCTTTGAGCATGTACGAAGATTTTTTACTCTAGTTGGTGTTCAATTGATTTTTATCAGTACTGAAGAATATTTTTATTTATTATATATAAAATTATAAATATGCACCCAGGGAACACAGAATTAATGGGAACTGAAATACCTAATGGGCGTGGAGTAATAGGCAACTAATCTCGAGTGTGGAAGAATATGGGATAAACTTAAACATGTGTCAAGAATACGTCATTCTAGGCCTGTCCTTCGTTCTGACAACTGCTCTAGGTGTATGCACTGACGCTCATTCAATATTGGTGTATTTTAAGGTTGCAACACACACTATTGCATGTCTATAATGTGTTTCATTTTCGTATCACATTCACACATTCAAACCCTGCTTTTATTAATCTGTTCTGTTCATGCACCAATGCGAGGAAAAAACTGAACAGATAATTACTAAAAGATATTGCATATTGAAGTTTTTGTCTAATGTAGGTTGGCATGTTTTCGTGGAACTGCGTCGAATGATTTCTCACAACCTTTGCAATAAAATTCACACCACTAAAATTATGTCACTTCGTCCAAGTATGGTCAAAATAGACTTAACGTGTAAAATGTACGGCCATATGGTTCTTCATTGTACATTAATAACGTAAGTATTACAAAACAATGCCAATTGCAAGCAATCAGTTAAAAAAATATCAGTTGGTTAGATTGCGAGTCATAATAATTAGGGCTGACACAACCGGAATCGCGAAATATATTCTTAATCCTGAAATACTGGTAGGAAAAAGTGTGAAATCCCGGGATATTTGGATGAAGATTCGATTTTTTTAGAAGTAGGTACTTAATATATTTTCATTATTAACCGATGTCGATTTATTGATTAATGAAGGCACCATTAACTCTACTTACAGTCTTCTTAGTCCCTAGTCATTAGCTTATAGGTACGTACTTCCACCGAACATAACAAGTCCGTCGATCAAACAGGTTCTAGAGCGGTCATGTGGTCATGTAGTGTCCCTCGGATAGCACTATTATATGACAGAATTAAATTTCCATTTCATAAGCCAAGCGACCTTTATTGCATGGATGTAAGCAATGTCAGGCCTCGGGACTAAATAGTGAATTTCGATCGTAGCGTTAGTTATTGCGTATTCTACGAATGCAATACTGCATGTAGGAAACAAATTATTAGTATGTTAGTTTGAAAAATAATGGTAACATAAATTAGAGCGAATGGAATATACAATCTAAAATCTTCATTTACTGCAAAGTAGTTAGTGTAAGTATTAAATAATGGCACTACTATTGATAATATAAATTCACTCGTGCAGCAGCCTGTTTATAGATAGGCTTTTAAAGTAAAAAGTTTGATTAACCTTCCGTTTCTGAAATTGTATAACTTTTTTGTGTAATATTTTCTTTATCAACAATAGTTACGCCCACGCTACCGCGTCGGCTTATAATGTCGTGGGTCCGGGGTTTCACTTCGAATCCCAGATCTGAGAAATTCACCTATTTATTATGTTTATAATAGATTTAGCAAACGGCTATCATCAGTTTCTCATAAAACAAAAATCTGCAGAGATGATCTTCTTAGGATTAAACAATTAAAAAATATAATACAACTATGTAAGCGAATCAGGTGTCATAATTAAATATACTGAAACCAAGTAGTTAAGTTTATTAAATGTTTAATCTGTTAAAAATATTAAAAACAATATGCTTAAAAAAAACAACTAAGTACCTACATTATTTTAAACTAGACTTGTCATTATTAAAAATCTTTGTGGATTTTTTATTTAACTCAGTTTACGTTGCATACAAAATTTTGGCCAATTACAAACAAATATTTTGTTCACATGCATTTGTGTAGCGACAAAAGTTTACAAACAATTGTATAATTTGTTTGCAAACATATAATGAAGTATATTTTTCTCTACTTATAGCCGTTATTTTGCTTAATAGATTTGTCTTTAATAATTCAGGATTATACCTAGTTGACAATATTATATAGTGAATACGTTTTAATTTATACATATTTATGGAAATTATTAATCTATTTAAAGTTTATAAACAGTGGTATAATTTGTTTGCGAGACTGTGTATGTTGGTGTGTATGGCTTAATAAGTTACAAGATAAAATGACCGTGACTCGCAGGCAGGAGGATACTGGGTCACATCCATATAAGGAATGTGACTCATTATTTAACAATATGTCGATACCTACTTGGAAGGCAAACAGCAGTTTGATAATTAAGTGGATATAAATCGTTATGCCATGGATTTATTTATAGATTTACAATTATATACAAATAAACACATAGTAATTAATAATTTGTTTATTTTTTGCGTTTAAAAGAGAGGTCATTAATTTGAAAAAAAACTGTAATGTCGGTACGTCTTCAATTAAATGTAAGTAAAGGTTAAATTTAAATCAAAATCAATACGGTGCCTCGTTTGTCAGTTAAAATTAGCATAGATTTTTTTCTCACGTTCTTATATGGGTATTAAATTTTTAAATTGAATGCTCCGGAAAATACAAAGCTCTTGATTTAAAACAAATTTATTGATATTGTAAATTTTAAAGTGGTTTAATTATTAATATGTGTCTTAAAACACTAAACATATTATGTTTTTATTGAAAGTTAAACTTAACAATATTAAAAAAAAAACTATAAAATGTGAATTCGTTAAAGGATGCCATCTTATTATTACATAATAGTTTATATTTATGTTAATCATTAAAAATTAGTTACCTAAGGGTAATTAAGTTTTCTTTAATGCAGCGAAATTTATTTTGAATGATTCATTGTTTAAAAGTATGTATTTTACAATTATTTAAATAAATATATAAATGTTTATAACTTTAAATTCTTTTTATTTATATTATTCAATACGGTCGCCATACCGAAATAAGATTCGATATAAATAAAAAGAATTCACGGGAAAAGGAAGAAACAACAAAATATATATTTTAAACAAAATACACAGTAAGTACATCACTAAATATATTATTTATTACTCGCTAGCCGGTACATCGAGTCTGGGGATCGCCTTCACTATCCTCACAGTCACTGTGCTATTGGTACAAAATATATATTATGTTCTTCTTTTTGACACTACAACGTGTCACGAGGCCTAACGGGAGTAGTGTGGTAAAACAGTAGTGTAAAAGAAACAATTACAAACATCCAGACTTTGAGAAATTCGCATAGAAATTGTGACCTCGCCGAGATCGAACCCACAGTCCCCAGTTGAAAATCCAGCGCTTTGTGTGAGAAGACTAACACCAGGAAACAGTCTTGATCCAGACTACGTAATGACTGCGACTATGCCGTTGATAGGTGCATACAAATTCAAATTTTCAGAATACCGGGATTGAAAACCATCCCACGTGAGCCCAGGTTAATGCGTTAAGCGTAGAAGTGACTAGTTGCAAGAAAGTGGAAATCCTTGAGGAAAGATAGTTTATATAAATAAAAGGTACTTACTTGTTTGAAGAATTATCGTAAGGAAAACACTTTTAGGAAAACACTCAATTCAAATTTTTGTCGTTCGGATGTCTACGCCAACACGAAAATACCCGAATTCGACCGACATATTTACCAACCTAAATTTTCGCCGTATTACGAATTTACCAATTATTGGAGATAACCGTCAATCGCCGCCGATTTGTGTATAAAATGGCTTCCGAGTTAATTTGGACCAATGAAAATAACGTAAACGTGCTAAAGTGCTAACTGTAAAGAATAGCTGCGGTGACCTCCTAATAGAAACTTTACTGCAATTTTATAAAGATGCATACCCAGAGTTATGATTGACAAAGTCATGAAATTTTATTATCTCGTGTCTCTTTGTGTACATGAATTCATAAAATTGAATGTCAAATTCTTCGCTAATGTATCAAATACTTGTTCACATACAAATTTGTTGGCTGTATACTAAAGGACAGATGTTTCAAAGACCACCATCAATCACGTATATTGTAACATAAAACAATACGATATCATCTAATTTAATCACCTAGTTCTAGTAGATGCCAATTCTAGACACGTCTTTCACTTTGACTCAGAGTTTCTCAACTTAAGAAACTCGTAGGCAGTATGTGTCGTAACCAAACTAATCAAAACAATTTGTTTACATACATCTATAGTTATGTATCCACGTTATAAGTTCAGGATTATGTTTCCCTGGTAACCATCCAAAAATGAGGAGCATTCGCTGCCTGTTTATTTATTTTATTTATTTAAGATAACAAAACATTGTGGACATAGCAAATCTAAATCCAAGACGTTCACAACATGAATTTTAGAATATAACAGATATCACCCTCACAAGAGAGAAGAAACTATTATACTTATATAATAATAAAAACATAATTAAGTACAATTGTATACAGAAAAATTAAATTTAAAAAACAAGATAATATCGACTGTGTTTAGGAAAAAGGGCGTAGCCCTCGATTTTTCGAAGAGTGGTTTTATTAGAATATATTAACAATGTGTACAACTAAATACATGTTCTGTAAAAAGAAAGTTAGCCGCAAATGCCAAATTATTATCTAAATTCAGGTTTTAATTGAGGAAAAAAGCATTTACACTCAATTTTAATCATTTTTCTGTAATAACTTCTTTAATTATTGTTAGATCAAAAAGATATTACACCAAATCATCAATCATCATGCACTCAATGTATGTGTCTATTTTTTTTTAATATTAAACCAAAATCATTCAAAAAACGTTTTTTGCCCCTCCTGTAAAATTTGTTCTGTAAGGGTTATGCCCTTTTCCCTAAACACGGTCGATATGAAAATGTCTGTCTTTGTGGAGCGCATTGACTGGTTTTGCACCCTTCGCTAATGGTGCCCGGTAAGCTTGACACGAGGAAACGGTTCCGATCCAGAATAGATCATGGCTGCGACCACGTAGGTAATTGACAGGCACATGTTAAAATTCTTTAGGACATCAGGATTGGAAACCATGCCTCGCGATAACAGTCAAAAATGTCTCAAGAGCAGAAAAGTAACCTACGATATTCAAGAGAGTGAAAAGTAAGCATGCCTTCCAAGGTACAAAACTAACCTAACTTAGGATATGCTGTGCTCAACGAAATTTGTTTCAGAAATATATATATTCCACTTATATGAGGGTGAATTTAGGTAGGCTTTGATTTACATACCTACATATTATTAAAATAAGATATATTTAGCTCATCTGATGTACATTCTTGTGCCTTATGTATTCATATCATTTGGTGTACCTAATCGTTTTTTCCTACTGTTTTTATTGTGTTATTTATTTTTATAAATATGTTTCATATAACGTTTTGAGCTTGTAGCTTGTGATGTTCATTCATGAAAAAAAAGCATTTTAAATTAATCATTATCCATGCAAGGTCGCACAATAAATTAAGTATAGATATTTTTTATAAACAAGTACTTAAGAAAATAATTGTTTTCAATATGATTTTAAACATGAATTACTTAATTAGGTAGGTAGGTGTAGGTACGTATCCTAACTGGCGTTTGAGTGGAAGATCTCTTTTATAGTTCTCTAAAAGATTTTGTTAATTATTATATGTGATTTGTATTGTTGTTTATGGCTCTATTAATTCGAACTACAAACCATTATCAAATATCTATTAATATTTGCCTAATTTAAAAATGAAATGTGTTTTTGTCAATAATTAGAAATAGTTATATGGTTAATTAGATAATTTTAATGTAACCAGTCATATTATAACCTTTATAGAAGCAAAAATACAACTGCGCCACAATTGAAAATATCTTCGTTTAAAAACAATCGTAATTTAATTCACTCACTACACATGGCGGCAGGTTTTATATGGCAAATGAAACAAAATAAAAACAATAATATGATCAATTTGATAGTACCTTATATATTTTGCCTGTGTTATTGTACATTTTCTAAATTATTTAACCGGGAGATTTTAATAAACGTTTTTAATAAAAATTATATTAAAACCATGTCATAGTATTGTTGCCACCATCACTGACCTTCGGTATGTCTGTTTCAAGTGATGCTTGGCTGAGACCGCTAATTATTTATAATCTCTATGTAACAGTTATGGTATATTGAGAACCATTTTACATACAATGTCATAATTACATCGTTGACAAAAATCAATCCGATCTCGTGCAAACGAGCTTGGATATTTTCCAAGACATTTAAGAGGTTTTGCAAAACGCATAGTCAAAACAGTCGATTATGACACTTTACTAATTGTATTTAAGAGAGATCTCTGTGTGAGAATGTTCTCTGCAATAAGTTTTTTACTTAATTATAACATCAATAATTTTCATAAGAACTATTTAGGTACCTATTTGTATTATTATTATTAAGTATTAACTTTATAGAAATTTACTTAACTTTGGGTTCAATTTTATCTTCCTCTTCTTCTTTAATTTTGTTTACATAATAACGGCTGGACGTTACATTGCTGGCAACAATTCTGCTGAATAAACCGCGAAATTTGAATATCTTTGGTTCCATTATTGGCGACAATAACTGAGCAAAACTGGATGAATAAATTTTGAAATATGAATGTTTGAAATATAATATTGAAGTGGTGACAATACGTTTTCGCGTTTATGTTAAGCGTTGCGAAGTCCCTCGTGACATCAAATATACATTGACCTTTCAGCATTTGTATCTTTGTTCTTATATAACCACAGAACGGATTAATAAATATAATTCAGATTGGACATAGCCGCAATACACTACATTTCGAGGGAGGGTTTTGAATGTGTGAGTGTCCTGCGAAAATGAAACATATATTATATACGTGCAATAGTGTGTGTTTCAACCTTCAAATACACCAATATTGAATGAGCGTCAGTGCATAAACCAAAAGCAGTTGTCAGAACGAAGGACAAGCTTTGAATGACGTATTCTTGCTTAAGTTTATCCCATATTCTTCCACACTCGAGATCGGTTGCCTGTTACTCCATACCCGTTAGGTATTTCAGTTCCTATTAATTCTGTGTTCCCTGGATATAACTATAAAAAAATATTACCTAGATAGGTACGAATATTGATGAAACTTGCACAGGTTATGGTGTACTTACGTCACTGTTAGCAACGAGTTACCAGTTACATATTTCATCTCAACATCTATCTAAAAAGATTTGGAAGTTAAAATAAAACTTTTCGATAATACTACAATTGCAACAATTCGTCACGAGTAGTTAAAATGGTCATATAGCCCCGGTAGAATGGTGATGTGAGGTACGGGTAGAGATTCGCACACCTAGACCAACCGTTATTAATGTCATCGTTTTGAAAAATTCCAATCGAAACAGTATATTTCTTCATTTTGTCAATCTGTCTACCTTATATTTTCGTATTTTCCTCGGACGAAGTAGTGAGCTATCTTAAGTTGTACTACTTAATAAATATGTTTTTATTATATATTTTTAAAAATCTTCCATGCCTTAGTTTCATTGCCAGTAAAATAAATAATACACGAAAGCCAGTATTAACACCACAGTTCCTTTTTTGTGTAATGATTCTAATGAATTATCCTGAGTCATTATTATTCAATTCTGATTTAGTCAACTTATTTTTTTATATCAGACTTAAATCAAAAATTAAAAAAAAATCGATACTGAGTAGGTTTCTGTACCTACAAGGACAAATAGTATTTATTTATTTTCGATTAATAATTTTAATTACTAGAAAAAGAGGTCGACGTCACGGTTCATCGAGTACAAAATAGTAAATAAACATTCGACTTGAGTAGTTACCCAGTGGCGGCCGGTGGTTTCCAAAATTGTTCTTATTGGGCGTGCACTAAATACTTTAGTAAGTATATCCACGATTCGGCGTGTGTTCCCCGTATTCTATTGTGGTACCTACGCATTTTTTGATGATTATTCAGTATTCTGTACGAGTGTATGCTGTTGGTATATGGCGTAAATTTCGAGAAGTGAATGATAAGTTATGAATAGTATTTGTACCTACACATTGAGTGATGTTATAAATATGTGAAGGAGTGCAGTGCACTTGAATAATGTTAGAGCAGCTGCCACTAGTTACATGGTTACAATATAGTATTGATGTATTCTGACGATCAAATAAATAATCATAAAATAAATTACTTCCCCTACAGATTAAAACCACTACGGAGAGGTTTTTGGCCGGGGGTGCTGCTTGCATACCTCCGGAGTTTTTCACCCCTCCGCGGCTCAATTTTTGATGAGTAACCGGGTTAAGAACCTGGCAGTAGCAGACGAATAAGATGCGATTTTTGCTGACTACGATAGATACTGATTAACCACGAGCCACTCTTCCGGTCTTCTCGGATCTCACTCCCCTAACCTGAAGGAAATGACCTCGGAACCGAAAACAAAGCTGGATCGAGCGCAGGACAACACGAGACCAGAAAAAAGCGAGGGTGGAGATGAAGATGGCGACAATGGCACAAGACGGTGCTGAGAAGAGACGGACAAACCTAATTATTTTTTTTTAACCTAACATTGCAACACACCACTAGAAATTGCATAAGAGAACTCTTTATCATAAGAGATTAAATTAAATTAAATTAAAATCGCACACAGTAAACTCAAACAAACCTATAAATAATCTTCTTCTTTCTTTTTCTTTCGACCATGTCCGATCCTAATAGGATCATATGGGCCTCCACAGAGTAGAGGTTTGTATTGACAGATTTTGTTTTTTACGAGAAATGGATGTCAGCCACTTGCTCAACCTATTAGGTCCATACTCTGACACACACAAATTGAAAAACAATATGTGTACTTGCCAGACCCAGGATTCGAACCTGGGACCCACGGCGTTATAGTCCAACGCTTAAGCCGCGCGGCCACCGTGGGCGTGATAATCCAGATCATTAACTTCAGACGAAGGGGACGACGCAATTGCATATGTGCCCCATAAAAATAGGAATATCCCAAGTCAAGTCAAGGTATTTACTATAATTACTATTGTGATAAATTATAAATAATCGTTGCATTCTAATTTTTTTAATAATATCTACAGTTAACTTGTAATTGACAATATAATTAAAATAACAATACGCTGAATATTTTATTATTTTTTTCCATAATGATAGTAAAGGGCCTTATGTACCATTATTTTTATTGCTTACAAAGACATCGTGATGTGTTTGCTTTTAAACTCTTGTGTTTTCATACATACTTAGCTAATATATTATCATGATTTTTTATATTGTTGTTTTTATTAAATAAAACGCATTTTTTTTATATATAGTACTCATTCCACTTTAATTAATATATTAGGACCGGTTTCGTCCGCCTCAGTGGCACATTTTCAACTTTCCACTGAGGCGGACGAAACCGGTCCTAATATATTAATTAAAGTGGAATAAGTACTATAAAAAAAATGCGTTTTATTAAATAAAAACAACAATACAATGCAGTTCCACCATGAATTGACAGTTAACAAATTTGCTAATGGACATAATTACTATATTATTTTAAGGCTAATGAGAGAAAATTTTACTTGCCACATTATTTTCGTTTTGCTAATCTTGTTTTACGTAAGCTCTGCTAATTGCTGCTTAAAATACCTCGTCATAATAATATAAAAATGTACCTATTACCTACCTATCATTATTTTATTTTGTTTTAACATATCCATTTAAAGTAAACGAGACTCTGTATTAACAATATAACAATTATAATCAGTACTTACCTAGATTTTAAGAAATATAAACAATAATTCAGTAAATATAAAAAACAGAGCGTGAGGCTTTAATTAATGAAAATAAAACATTCAATCGACAATATGATTACCGATAGAAAGCTATATCGGAGATGGCGCGTTTGAAAAAGGTAAGTCATTGATAATGTATCTATTTAGCCAATACTGTACATATCATAGAACAGATCGATACAATATAAATGTGAAAGCCAGTCGCCATGGACCAAAGTTTTTGAAGCAGGATTCACTTTATAACGTTCGACAAAAAAAAAACCAAGAGACACAAAGCGCGCTGACTGTCCTCAAATATTGAATGTGTGTTTTGTTTACGTGAAAAAATTTAATGCTTACTATGAGACAGACGTATTGAAAATATCGCGTGCTTAAGTTTATTCCATATTTTTCCACACTCAAGATTCGTACCCTGCTAACTATGTATAACCTGGAAATACACGGCCGTGTAGTATTGAGATCGAATTTATGTCTAAATAAAATATTAAAAAATATGTAGGTTCATAATAAAAACTACAGGAATACAAGGGAAATATCTTGCAGATAATATTTATTATTGCATAAGAAGGAAATATTATAATAGAAATACAATCATACCTACATATTTTACATAAAATCCTGGTAGATGCTCGTAAGTCTCAAGTCGTGCCTATCAAATAGTTGACAATAATAACAGCGTTATTATCAGATATATGATACAAATCAATATTATTTTTCTAACATTATTGTCTGCATTATCCCATGAACAACGCATTTTTTTATCTCAATGCTATACGGCTATCTCTTTCCGGAATGACAAGTCACAGTGAAAATGTAATAAGTATGTACAATTTACGTGTAACCTGGCTGATACATTAGTACAGGGGTGGGCAAACTTTTTGGATGGAGGGCCAAATTCAAGAATTCAAAATGAGCGGCGGGCCGCAAGTAAAATACCATTTTTAGATATACACTATTTATTATCACGAAAAATAAACATTACAAAAAAATTAATGAGAAGAATGAAAGTGTTGTACATTTTTCAACATTTTTTCAAATTCAGGTGTTAATTTTGTGGTTGATATTTTCAAAACTGCTTGTAAATGGGCATCGGAGATATTTGATCGTAAAGAATTTTTATTAAGGTTCATGATCAAAAATGTTTGTTCACATATATAGGTTGATCCAAAAACAACAAACATTTTTCTTGCATAATCTTTAAGTTGTTCGAATTTGTCTGAATTAAGGGCATTGTAAAATTTGGATATATCTTCGCGACGATGCAATTCTCTTAATTCAGTGTCACACTGCAGACCAATAATCTCAAGTTGTAGCTCTGTCAGTACACTATCAATATCTATTGAAAATGGATCGCGTACTGTTGCTAAACTTGTCTCAATTTTTCGGAAGTCACCAAATCTTTGTAAAAAATCGTCATTCAGAGCTTTAATAATTTTACCATATTCTCCAAATTTATATTCTGGTATATTCAGCAACTTCAAAGTTGGAAAGTGGTCCACGTTCTTATTCGATATTTGTCGAAGGAACAACTTGAGTTTTAATTGAAATCCATTCAAACTCTTCACCATATCGTGGGCATATATTTTTTTCCCTGCAACGCAGAGTTAAAAGTATTTAAATGTGTCACGATGTTCAACATAGAAAATAGTGTTTACATAGTGTGAGACGAGACGCAAGGAAGACGTACTGAGATAATACATTAACGAAACAACAAATTCTTCAAATTTTAATCTATTGTCAATATTTTTTTTAAAAAATATAAAAAAAGTTATTCGTAATCAGAAGTACAATTAATGTTGGCGGGCCGCAAAAAAATACCCGGCGGGCCACAGTTTGCCCTCCCCTGCATGAGTGAAAGGCTTGAGTTCGTTTAAATCTTGAAAGAAAAGAAAACCCACTCTGTGTAGACTGTAGTTCATAATTTACATAATAGTGTATGTGTTCATAATTTTGAACACTTCCACAAATCAGAAACAAAATTTATACTGACCTAGAAGCTGTATGTTTTATTTTACATCCATTTTATTATCATATTAGATAAATCATTGTGAGTTAAAATACCGTTTGGTAGTGATTCATTTTCTGCAATTCGCCCAAGATGGCGTTTACTAAATTTAATAATATCATCGAAACAAATCGTTAATCGATTCGCTTCAAGTCCTTACAAGATCGTGTGACAAAGCGCAATGCACCAAACTACAGTGGGCGGGTGACATTCTTCGAAATTCGGAATAAACACACTGACGTTGGGCAGGCTAGCGAGCAGGCTTAGTCACGCAGGAGGTGCTAGTGTAACCTGAATGGCGTGGTAATTATCTTGAAGGAATAATGATTCAGTTATCTTATGACATATCTATAATAATTTATACACCGAAGGGTGCAGTAGAAAACTATCTGGCCCAATCATTTCTAATAAAAAATATTGGATAACAGATTATAGCATAGTATACTTAGTATTTAGAAAAAATTATATGTTCATCATAGATGTCGTAAACTATGGATGCAGTGAAAAATATATATTACCTACAATAAATTGAAAATTGTTTAGAATTACAAGTCAATGAAAAGGTTATCCAATTAGTAGATACTATAGATTTTTGAAATTATTGATTTTCTGATTCCCATCAAAATTCAAATTGTTGTTCAATATTGTTTGGCAAATCATTATGGAAAGATATACAGTTGTACAACGTACATACATTGTTAAAATATATTACAAAAATAATGAATCTATTCGACCTACGTTTCGTAATTTAATTGGAAAATTCGTATCAAATGGTAATGTTTGTGACCCGTCAAAAACGTAAACGTACTGCTGAAAGTATCGATGTTGTGAATCAAAGTATGGATGAAAATCCGGAACCATTAATATCACGTCGTTCTCGAGAGCTTGGACTTTCTTAGTGCACTACATGAAATATTCTTCATAAAGATCTGAGTTTGTACCCGTATAAAATACAGTTAACTCGAGAACTTAAACTGAATGATCTTTTGGTGCGTCGAAATTTGACTAGCAAGTTGAAAAAGACTCATTATTTCATGAAAAAATAATCTTCAGCGACGAAGCTCATTTTTGGTTATATGACTTAATAAATAAGCACAATTGTCGCATTTTGAGTAATGAAAACCCATATGCTATTCCTAAAACACCTTTAAATCTACAAAAACTATCAGTTTGGTGTGGTTTATGGTCTGGAGGTGTCTTTGGACTGTATTTTTTGAAAACGAAAATGGCAATGCAGTTACTGTCAACGGAGAACGCTACAGAAAGATGATTGATTTTTTCTGGCATGAATTTAGATGACTTTGCTATGGACGATATTATGTAGTTCCAATAAGATGGTGCAACATGCCATACAGCTCGTGATACAAACCACTTATTGAGAGAAAAGTTCAGTACCTATATTATATCTCTTATTTGATAACCATATACAAACGTCAATATAAAGTTTTATTACTCGGAGGCCCATAATATAATATGATCTTATTAGGATCGGACATGGTTTAATTTCAATCTGTATTTAGTAAACAATGTTTAGGGAACGTTAAATTACATAATATATAATGCGCGTGGTGATAAAATCATAATTTGAAAATATAATAGTGAACAACGAAATAAATTTAGATAAACGAGTTTTAAAATAATGCAATTTTGTGGCTAAAACTACTTACCATATAATGATCATTATAATATTATGTTTATTTTCATAATGTGACTATATAGGTCATAGAGGATTGTAATGGCACATAGGTACTATGTATATCTACCGAACTAAGTTTAAGGGTAGCTAAGTATTATAGTAGCAATAGTGCGAATTTTAAACTATCGTGACAATAACTGTTTACACGTAAAAGTGCTGACTGTCTCTCCAATCTCATTCTTCAAGTGTAAGCGAGTCGCGATGTTGTCATTTTATAGTAGGTACCTACTATTTGACAGGTAGTGAAAAAAAAACCTTAAATGAGAATAGTTCGTTTTTTTGCCGGCAGGTTCGCCACTATCGTTCTACTACGCAGGCGCAGATCGGAAAAATTCATACTGTCTCATTTAAAAGCTTCCAAACTTTTTTGATTCGTACATCCTATCTTGCCAACTGCAGTTTACCCATACAACAGTCAACAGTAAACGGGGTATAAGACTATCTAACGTACGTAAGCCTTTTACGTATGTTAAAGAGGTTTACCGTTTTTTTTGCTTAATTTTATCCAGATAATTTTAGCGAGAATATTACATAACTTTATACCTAACTTATGATTATTATAACTAAGTCAGGAAGGAAGATAGTTTAGATGCACTTGCATTTTTAATGCCATCTCCGAGCTGTGGATTTATCAGTGAAAAAAGTGAAGTTAACTCGGGCACTATTATTTAAAGTTTGCCCAGGTGGACGTTGAGAGGTAGTTTTCCGCATATAAACAAGATACTGACAGATACTGCGGACAAATTTAGGTAATGCCAGAGCATAATATTGAAAAAAATAATGTATTTTTTTTCGGGCAAAAAACAGAAAATAGTATTTAGGAATAGTTAAGTGTGTCGTTTTTGTTTTTTAAGTTATGTTTGGTTTACATTGCATTTAATATTCAATTGTTTGTAGGTACTTGTGAAAAAACTATTTTGAAAATTGTAATTGATTAACTTTATATTCTTTGTTTGTGTTTTTTGTTCTGATATCGTATTATGTTCAAAAATTATTAACTAGTTATTCGATTTTTTGTCAGTAATATTGGGTAAAGTGGGTATTTACATTTTTTTCCCGCAAAAAATGTTAATTTTTAACTGCATATTTATTCGGTTTTAGTGTATATTTTATTGATTTTAAGTGTATGCATATAATCATGTTTTTTGTTGCATACAAATCCGGGCCCTACTTATAAATTATGAAACCCCGGATTGTTTTATTCGTTCTGCCATTTGGATAAGTAAGACATATTATTATAATATAATATGATAATGTTGTCGTGCTTAATACACTGTATGTGGGTTGTCAGTTTCGTGCACATTGTTGTTTGCGATCGGTAGTCGATTTTTTTTTACACAGCATCCTAGAACAACGTAGGAGTACTTTTAATAAGTTATGAATATAATTAAAATGAGTAACAGATTAATTTGTTTCTAAACAGACAACGAAGCAGGAAGTGAATACATATTATGAACTTAATAATTTTGTTGAAATAACACGCACATAATATTTTGTGTTTTTCAGAATTTTCTAGTTAGATTTCCGTTAATTTTAAATTAGTATGATTGTACTAATACAGGGGGGAGGGGCAAACTGCGACCCACCGGGTATTTTTTTTGCGGCCCGCCATCATTAATTGTAGTTATGATTACGAATAACTTTTTTATATATTTTTTTTAAATATTGACAATAGATTAAAATTTGTTTAGCAATAGTACGCGATCCATTTTCATTAGATATTGATAGTGTACCGACAGAGGTACAACTTGAGATTATTGATCTGCAGTGTGACACTGATTTAAGAGAATTGCATCGTCGTGAAGAAATCTCCAAATTTTACAATGCCCTTAATTCAGACAAATTCGACCGATTTAAAGATTATGCACGAAAAACGTTCGTTATTTTTGGATCAACCTATATAAGTGAACAAACATTTTCGATCATGAACCTCAATAAAAAATCTTTACGATCAAAAATCTCCGATGCCGATTTACAAGCAGTTTTGAGAATATCAACTACAAAATTAACACCTGGATTTAAAAAATGTTAAAATATGTACAACAGTTTCATTCTTCACATTATTTTTTTTTGTAATATTTATTTTTCGTGATAATAAATAGTGTATATCTAAAAATGGTATTTTACTTGCGGCCCGCCGCTCATTTTGAATTCTTGAATTTGGCCCTCCATCCAAAAAGTTTGCCCTCCCCTGTACTAATATATAGTTGCATACAAGGCTGCAGTGAAAGATGCAACTGTCTTTGTGCAAAATAAAAAGTTCAAAATCGTCTAATACAGGCACGTTCAACTTCAACAGTGACGTCCCGTGGGGGTAGGCAGATAGAGCGTCGCTTGGAGGCGGCAGTCACTTGAAGGGTGGCAAATCGAGGAGAATTAATAGGTATATTATATAGAAATATATACCTAAACTTAGTACCTAATAACGAAAATATCTTTCGATTAAAAAAATCAGCTCACTGGTTGGAAACAAAATGTATTAACATAAAAGGTTTAACAGGACTGTATTGTTTTTGTCGGTTTCGCGATGTCTAGTTAACTTCTGTTGTCCTTGGACGTCACGTCCTTGATGACCAGAAATGACACGTGCAGATTTGCGAATTATATTATGAATTATAGGTAGGTACCTACATAGGTACTTACCTAGCTCGCGTGTTTTGAAATTTGTCAGGTGTATTTTTAAATGTATCTGAAACTGTGGACTCGCATTATTGTTTATTGAAGTAGAGATGGCATTTAAATTGGATTTAGCGGTATATATTTTGTTAGTAATGTATCCATACAACATATTTCATAAATATTGGGGTCATGTAAGGATGATAAAAAATACTGTATAAAAATGGGGCGGCACTTTAGCGCTGCCTAGGGGCGGCATTTTGTCTAGGGACGTCACTAAACCTCAAGCATACATTGGTCTACTATACAGTATCAAAACTGGTAGTAGTTATTTACCATACACTCCTACTGGAATTCTTCAACTTGAATAGACGTATTATAGTTGACTGAGGGACAATAATTAAATTAAACAACTACACAAAGCAATACTCAATTTCCCATTCGTCTTGAAAATGGTAAGATTGGTCTCATTGGGAACTCATTGCGTTTATCTTAAAATTATTCTCATACTGTACCAAGAGCTTACTGCGCAAGGTTATACCTCAGTTTAAAGCTAGATAAATCACATATTCACTTTCTATCACTCATGTGGCAGGTTGTGAGTTATGCAATACGAATCAAGTAATATACCGAGGTGACGCGGCCTTCCTCGTGGTTAATTTAAAAAAAACTTTCACCTAAGCTGGACAAGAAAATTAAAAGTATGAGTCGTTAAAGTTTCCCTTAAAACTCTCAATGAAATCATATTTGTAGTACACGCTTTTTATATTCTCACTACTAAATTCCTATTGGCGCGATCGACTAAGATCCATCCCGTTATCGACGCGTTGGACATGTCTGGTCTAATGCATTATTATACTAAAAGACGCCAGTTTAATCAGTTAATTATTTATTACTAAATCCGATACATGAGTGATAAACGCACATTACTAAACATTAACATCGCGCACTTTAATAATTCCAATTTTGTTTATATTTAGACTGTCGTAATATTATCAAGTATCAATTCAGAACAATCTATTTATAGCGACCACATAATATGTTGATGCTGATAACCCATGTACTATAATAAATTATCTGAAACCCTCCTCAAAATCCTACCGTCCATGCCACCTATATCAATATTACAATATGTAAATCAATCAATTGACTCACCTGTCTTGCCTCTCCTTTCTCTTTTCTTGTTCAAGAATATCCTCCTCCTGAGTCGCATAAGGACTTTATCAGCTTCGTCAACAGTTTCTGAAGACGAGGAGACAGCACCTTCAGAGTGCCGCCTCTCGTTTTCTTGATAACTCGATTCCTTCTTCCACGTCCAGTAATCACTACACGAATTAACTCTTTGGTATTTTCTTAGCCTTCTTTGAATCTCATGCTCCACAGCACTTTCTAAATCTTCTTCATCATAAAATAACTCAGGATCAACGGTAAAGTTGGAGTCATCACTGATGATCATGCCTCTCCTCCATGTATCATTAGGAATGCTTTTCGATTTCTCCCTGAGTTTTACGTTATTAATAATTTCTTCGAGCCATGCTGGATTCTCTTTGTTCCTGGATGGCAAACTTTTGAGATATATATCCAAAAATGACATTTTTCTAACCATTGCCGCGTTAAGCGGATTATTCTTAGTCGATGGAATGACGTCAGTATTTGATCTTCGAATACCCATGATAGGCGTTTTGCATTTTGGTTTGTGATACGAAGCAGATTTATGAATCGTATTAAAGAACTTAGCCCTTGGAGTTGTATGATCATTGTAAACATTTGAATTGCTAGTAAATATTGGAGTTCCATTGTATGTAAACAACTTTCTTTGAGATGTGTTCAGATTAAACAATGAGTTATTTGATCTGCGTGCTTCAGTAGTTTTATTTATGAATCCTTTCATGGATTCTGGCTCAGATCCACTTCTTTTAGCTGGTCGTCTTCTGCGAGTAGGATTATACCTAGAATCATTTTCGCATAGAAGTAAAGTTCCTGGCTTTCCAGACACGAACTTGTAGACAGCTGGAGGTGGAGCGCTACTGTCGTTATCGGAACTCTTATAACTACTATTCTCTACTTCACTAGTTTCCATTCCACTCGCGGGGGAGTAGAAACTTATCGGACTACTTAGAGTCCTTCTATATTGTGGTAGTGAAAGATTAGCTGCATCTTTCGACGTCGTTTCTTTATCATTTTGGACAGATGATTCTGAATCTTGCTGATTATCAAAGCTTGACGATAGTTCATCTGTCTTACTTATACTTCGTCTATAAAACCTTGTATAAACTTTATCACCTGAAACGCTGTTGTTTTTCTTTAAGGGAAAATTAATTTGACGTTTTGCAAAATCGGTAGCACCCATAGATTTGCAATGTCTTTTTGCAAAATTAGTTTTCTCAACGTCTGAGCTTTTAATGGATATATTATCGTCGTTTGTCTCGACCAGTAGGTTTCCATCGCAGTCGAAGAGTTGTATTGTCGGGAACACTCGTCCAGGTGAACAATTACGGGTGCACAGTTCCCATTTTCTGTTTCTAGGTTCACGTAACTGAATGCGAATGACATTCTCGTTGATGTGAGGTCCATCTTTATCGGTGACTTGATCCAAAAGCGGATTCTCAGGCATGTTTTGCTTCATCGTCTTCCACCCTCGACAAAATAAACATCCACCACTTTTTTTACAATACCGATTATAAAACAACAAACAACAAATAATTACCCTCTGTTGTTTATTATACAAGAATGCTGAATTGAATATTTCCACAGTGAAATGTTTCCGAATTTTGGACAATGGCCAAGGTCAGGAATTCTCCTTCAATTCACTGAATAGTGTCACATAAATATACAAAAATACTCGCCACCGTCCGATTTGGCACTGCAATAATAAACATCGATTTCTACAGTGAAATCGTGACCGTTCACTCACTCCTGAAAACTTTAAACTACAATGAATCTATAGAAAATTATTAATAAAATTTAATACAAAGTGAAATATATTATTTGAATTAAACTAAACTATGTGTAACTTGTAACTTTCACGATCATGTATTATTCACTTCGATCAATCGAGTCGTATTATAAGAAAACTATTGCACCTTTTATTATCGATTATAATCTATTCACTTTCTGATGCGGTCGCAACATTCGCCCGATTTACAATGCAGTCCGGTCGAAAGTGAATCTTTCTTTATTCTCAGGTAACAAGCGAGAGGCGTTTTTCGGTCCTCGGGAGATGAAACTCATCGCGATAAATTCGATCGTGTTTTTGTCGTTTCGTCATTATTGTTTACTTCGATTTCCGCGCACCGACGTCGGCCTCGGTTCGTGAGTAAAAGCGGTCCGGCACTACAAACTACGATCCGCGGAGATCGACTGATCTGAGATCTCTTCTAGCCGGCGACCACTCGCGGCTCTGACATTCCCGTCAGTGGTGAAAGACCAAAATAGATCGTTCGGTCGAAAATAATTCAACTTGGTGAGTTGGTGCATGCGGTCGCGTGCGTTTCTCTTCGCCTGGTCGGCGGTACCTCCCCAATGCACAGCTGGTGTGTCTAATTTTGTTCTGATAAGATAAGACGCAGGGAACGTAAGACGTTTTCCGGAAAATATCAATTGATAATCTAATCTGACAAGGGACAAACATAATAATAATATAATTTGTTCGGCACTAATGTACGAAAGCCTATCCCTTGATTTCTAGCCGGTACACAATGAAAACTATCAACCTCCACTTTTGACCATAGACAACTAAATTCTTGTAAGAATATTATTGAATATTAATTGTTTAACCAATAACTGTAAAGACTGATATTAATTTCATATATCAATAACTGATATCAATAATTCCCAACACGTTACCATTGTTCCCAGAATGGACAATTTTACACCCCTTGAGTATATTATTTTTATTGTTTATAAATGCTAATGATCTATTATTAGGTTTTGACGATTCATATACGCTTATCGAGTATGTATATTATTATTGATAAGGTAGGGAGTAGGGAGGGTTATGGACGCTAAATATGAAAGCAGCTGAAATGGTGGACTGCTTTGAGAGAAAGATCCTGAGGCGGATATACGGACCCATGAATGATGGTGGAGAGTCGAGAATTAGGTACAACACGGAACTATACCTCTTATACCAAGATTCAAAACTCTCCACCTTCATAAAACTCCAGAGGCTAAACTGGGCAGGCCATGTCCAGCGCATGCCTGAGTCACGGATACCGAAAAATACCCTCGAAGGAAACCCAGGGGGGAAAAGGCCAGTGGGAAAGCCATGCACACGATGGGGTGACAACATTACAAAAGATGCCAACCAGCTGCTAAAAATCATGAACTGGAAAAGACGTGCGGAGGACCGTTCCGGCTGGAGGATGGCGGTGGAGGAGGCCAGGGCTCGACTTGAGCTGTAGCGCCATCGAAGAAGAAGAAAAAAGGAGTTTTTTTACAAACACTTCAACTATTCATAATTTATATTTTTTTTTTTGTGTTCCTTGACTTAATAGAGAAGTGATAAAGTTTTTACCTAGTTTATTGTATTGATTTGTTAAAGTTAGAGTTAATTGTATTCGTTGTCAGTGTATATTTGCCTTATTGTGAGTGTAGTCATCGCAAAAAATGACTCAAATGGAATAGTACAAAACTTAAATCCTTTAGAATTATATAGAATAGTATTAATATTAAAATTATTGTGTTGTGTTATTATTGTATTAAATAGTGATGTGGACAGTTTTATCTTGGCTGTTTGGACGGGGCCATTTTGTTTTTGTTGGGTTAATTTATCTTCAAATAGTGTGACTAGAAACTTTTAGAACATTATTTTCAACATTGTATTGTCTTGGCTATATATGGTCAAAAGTGGAGGTTGATAGTTATCAATGTGTAACGTCCAGAATCTGACGGGTAGGCTTTCGTACATTAGAGCCATTTGTTCTTATAAAATACACTATATGCCAAACTTTTCATTTTTTTTAGTTATCTATGTAAATCACATTGAAAACATACTCGTAAAATATCTTACACACTGTTACCATCATAATAATAATATATCAATACCTGGGAACGGATGTGTTATTATAATTTTAAGCGATTGATCAAAGGAGGTCCAGTTTGATTTTATTTGAAATTGGCGCGTTTCAGCACGCTTTCTCCCTGCGAAAGTACTCTAGCATAACTACTTTGATTCCAGACAGGTAGAGGAAAAAAGATCTGTCGCCATCCGCCTACATTAACAAGACAGTAACCGATCCATTGTAACTTCCTTATTCTTGTTTTTCCGGCCCGAAAAAGTATGTCGCGATCTCGGCCAATAAGTTAAAAATAAATCAATTCTATAACTATGTGTATTGTATTAGTATTATAAAAATGTGTACTTAATTAATTAGTAAGTAGATACTGAATTATGTACGTTTGTTTGAAAATGTGGTGCCGGTTGTCTTTTACCTCCCCTCGCTTCAAGATTGTATCCAGTTTTCTGCCACTCCCCGAAAAGTACCATAAACCTTAGTATCACAATAGGTAGATACCTAAATATTATGTAAACCAGGGAACTCAGAAATAATGGGAACTGAGATACCCAACGGGTAAGGCGATAACAGGTAACCGTCTCGAGTAAGGAAGAATCCGGGTTAAACTTACACACGTTGTACGTCGAATACTAAAAACTGCTCTCGGTTTATGCATTTACGCTCAGTTAATGTTGGCGTATTACACACACTATTGCACGTGCATAATGCGTGCTTCATTTTCGTAGGACACTCATACATTCAAAAACCCTGCTTCAACGTGCGGAGTATTGAATATAGCATATCGGTATTCTATTTATTATCTGTCCTGTGATGTAAACAGTGCTCGAAACGGGAAATCTAACGATTCCAAAATATCAAAGTAAGCGTGTTGGATTTTTTGTTATACCAACTTTAAAGCTTTGTCCAGAACAATCTAATTAATAATATCTAATCAAATCAAACAACCATCAACAAACAAACCAAATCAAAGGTAAATAAATAATAAAATAGATAATATTATGAAAATTGGAATTACTAATTAAAGTTGCATTAATAATTAAGATACTGTCACGTTGTGGATACCTACATATATACCTAAATTCAAAGTAGGTAAATGCTGACCAAGATAAGAAGATGCAAGATTGGTTGTGTCTTTCACATCAACCTCCACCCTGCGGCAGGACGAGACCCTACTTTGTACTTTGGCGGCAATTTTACCCTGACGTTTCAACTGGAAGGAAGGAGCTCTCCACTTAATTTACTTTGTTCACGGCTGGTACGGACGCCGGTCACATTAAATATCAATATTGCTTTCGCTTAATTTGAACTTTCTTTAACATTCGTAAAAACAGTGTCTTCAACTTCAAATGAACCAGCAGATGAGTACCCCTATTTTTGTATTATAATGTTCTTGTAAAATTGTATATGTTCGCATAGCAAAGATCACGAGTCTCCTTAATTTCATGTCTCTATATTATTACTTGTTTAAATAAATTCAATGTTTTCTAGCCTATAATAAACAATTATTGTTTTCTCTAAATAAGTGTTTTCCTTATTTATATGGTATTTCGTTATGTACATACGTAGAAAGCATTTGGCGCCGTAATCATTAATCAATTTTATCATACACTTACAACTCTTGTTTATACACATTTTCCTTAGTCTATACTTAAATTCCTTTTTTATTATATTCCATAGATAAAAGTTCACTGATAGTCACATCCATTTGTCAGCGCAATCACATGCCCTGAACTATTTAGTAACTATATAGTAACATATTTTACTCTTTACTCTTACATCCTAATCATGCTCTACTCTTAACTTTCAATTTCTCTAATCTCTTTTATTCACATCTCTCTCTTCTGTTTTATCACGATTACAATACTTCCCTATTTCACTTATACAAAAATAAACTATTTTAAAAATGTTTTATTTTTTTCTGTAATATAATGCTAACTCGTCTCGTCTACCGCACAACCATAAATCAAACCTTCCAAGAACGTCGATCCGGTGTTGCATATGAAGACCGCGTACATCTACCTATCGACAGCTGCACGTACCAAACCTTCAAAACGTTTGGATACGGCGATCAGCAAGCCGGTATAGGAATGACCAATTCGTAGGTGTTCGTATGCGTCCTGGCATCTTCGACTCGCAGCCCGAGAAGCATGCAACAGTAGATGTTTTTTTCAAACTAAAAAGTAGCATTAGACCAATATGCGGAGCTCTTTTTTGCAACGTGTGTTCTGTGAATAACGATGACGTCACATCGACGTATTTTTGAATGAAAGATTCTCATTTATAAAAAAATACTTAGTTTTACATTTTTATTTGTATTTTTTTTCATTCAATCGCCGTTCAAAATATAATATGGAAGCCACGCACTTACACGATCATAAAACTGAGTTTTTTCATGTATTCACGTGTCCTTTGAAAAATGATATTTCTACAGCATAAGAGACACTATCTATAGGTACCTACACAAACTTTGTAGCAACGACCTTAAAATGAAAATATCTAACCACTATAACTCTATAATCTATGCCTTTTTAGTATAGGTACATAATTATATGGAGTGGAGGCGTTGAGGACACTCATAGAAAACATAAGTTCACTCAGAAAACTTAAAGCTTTCGAAATGTAGGTGTACAGACGCAAGCTCTGATCAGGTGACGTTTGATGTGAGGCATCAGTAATTTTTACGTCTGGGAATATCTCAGGAGCAGCTACCCAAGACGTCACGTACTCATCAAGCGTGCTTCGACTGAGCTTAAACTGAGTTCTTAAAAAAAATGTGCCCATGGGAGAGAAAATCAAGATTAAACTTATTAACAAAAATATATATTTAAATAAACTATATAAAACAAGCCTAATTTAAAACTGTCGAACATCCTATAAAAAGAGATTTTTACGTCCACAGTAAGACGTCCCAATTTAAAAAAAATGCTGGCCTTTGTGGCAACCAGGTCCGACGTTGTACCCAATAATTGGTTGAGTGACTTGAGTGTACACATTTCAGGACTTACCCAAATGATGTAGTTTCCATCCTGTATTTCTCCGCCACATGGACTTGTTGGTCGGGTAACAAGTCCAAGCTTATTATAAAGCTTGGCAGCAAATCCACTGTGTTAAGTCAAAAAGAAGAAACAGAAAGAGGAAGAGAAAATTCAACAGTAAACTAGTAAATTGCCGCCTGTAACCACCCGTTTCACATGCAGCGAATTATATTTCGTGATTCTTGTCCGCTGACGGCGGTAGAAGGTTGCAACACAACAGAACAGAAAATAAATGGAATACCGATAGGCCATATTCAATACACCGCACGTTGAAGCAGGGTTTTTGAATGTGTGAGTGTCCTACTAAAATGAAGCACGCATTATGCACGTGCAATAGTGTGTGTAATACACCAACATTAAATGAGCGTAAATGCATAGACCGAGAGCAGTTTTCAGTATTCAAAGTACAAGGTATTCTTGACACGTGTGTAAGTTTAACCCGGATTCTTCCAGGGTCCGTCCTCACACGGGCCCAATTGGTCATGGAGATCTGGTAGCAACCGAGGCCAACTTTGCGGCATTTGAGAAATTTGCAGCGTCGTATGGGGAGCGGGATAGTCCCGACTCTTCTGTAGACTCATCCATTTCAATTCGTGACACTCAGTATGCGGGTACACAAAGCGCTTAACGTCAGCGGACAGCAGAGCCAGTCCAAAAACAAACATTTTCTTTCTTAACTTTCTTCTTTAAGCACTACGGTGCATGGTTGCAGCATCAGTCCCGTGCGGCTCCGTCTCGGGACGGAATGAGCACTTAAAATCACTTCTTTCAGACACGTTTAAAGCGTCATAGAAAGCGGCCGTGCATATCCACGGTTGTGCATATATGACGGGTGGTGGTGGGCACTTAAAAAGGCCATATTCAATACACCGCACGTTGAAGCAGGGTTTTTGAATGTGTGAGTGTCCTACTAAAATGAAGCACGCATTATGCACGTGCAATAGTGTGTGTAATATACCAAGATTAAATGAGCGTAAATGCATAGACCGAGAGCAGTTTTCAGTATTCAAAGTACAACGTATTCTTGACACGTGTGTAAGTTTAACCCGGATTCTTCCTTACCCGAGACTGTTACCTGCTATCGCCTTACCCGTTGGGTATTTCAGTTCCCATTATTTTTGAGTTCCCTAGTTGTAACACACACTATTGCACCCATAGAGGTATTAAATATAAAAAGAGGCAAGAAATCGGCTTTCTCATACAACTGAATGAAGCAGGCCAACAATAGCCGACAACTTACGAGAAATAGCGACTCGATAAAAAAAATGCAGGGCATCACAGAGGATTTACTTAAGTCAACATTATGTAATCATATGATATAATGTTAATGTGGAAATCTTGCCGCAAATTGATTACCAGCCTGCCTCACCATACTTTTCCCCCATACTTGCCTGCTTCACCATACTTTTATATAACCTGCCGCCCCTCGATTGCACTACTTACACTCACACATTCAAGGCCCTGTTTCAAAATGTAGTGTATTGGGATATAGTCTATCTGAATTATATTTATTGATCTGTTCTGTGATGAGAACCAATGACAGTAGGTAGTGTTGTTAGTAATAGAAGTGAGACAATCACAAACACCCAGACTTTGAGAAAATCACATAAATATAATATTATTGTGATCTTAACGGCGAATTAAGAGCCTCCGGGTGAAAGGCGAGCACCTTACACACTGGACTACGAAAGCCTGTTAAATATGTATTTCCCGTAAGAATATGTGTCCAAGTGTGCACTAATCTTTTCCCTTTTCCGTTACGCATCGTTCAACTTTTTTCAACAGGCACACTTTGGCGATGATTTTGTGGGACGCACTATGGATATATCGTAATACCTATTATTTGTAACATAATATATTACAATAATATGATGATAATATAACTAATAAAAAAGCCCAACGAATGTAAGGTTTTACACTTACAGGCTCGAGACGGTTTGGAGGGCTATTTGCAAAAAAAAAAACATATGCAATAACCAGGTGTACAGTGTTACAAATAGGTACACCAATAGTTAAGTTGAATTTCTTTACACTATCATGGTTTCTGACGATGCGACTGCCTCATCTACTTTGTGATAAACTTTTCATGTTTTCCGGTGCAAGCATGAAACCTGTCCTAGTAAAAATATCACGTGATTTGTGACTCGTGTGGTATAAATTTAGTATGACGTCACGTGAGCACTGAAATTAACGAGTTGTATTTTTTCAGGATTCTACTATGGACATTTGGTTTGCCTGTCTACCCACTCACACGACATTTTTACCTAGATCTTTACAAAGAATTCTTGTATCTCAATTAGATGTAGGTGGATAGTGGGAAACATAGTTAAAAATAGTGTTTTTACGTATCAACCATCGCGAAAAACTGTTCTCCATAAGTATCAGTAATATCAAAGCAGTGAAACAGTGACGCTTTTTTTAAAACTCATTCGCTCTTGACTAGATAATGATTTTTTTAATTACCACCTTTAAAATGCATGTTAATTACATCGATCGGCCGCCTGGTCATTACGCGCCAGGTGCGTCTTCAGCGTCCAAAGTATTAATAACCATATTCTTGCTTTTTCGTACAAGGTGGTTGTTAGTAATTTTGAACAATCACAAACACCCAGGCTTTGAGAAAAACACATTATTGTGTCCTCGCCGGGAATCGAACCCAGAACTCTCGGGTGGAAGGCCAGCGCCTTACCCACTGCACACGAGAGCCGCCTGAAACAGTGACGTTACGCAGAGGTAGGCAGATTCGCTTAACGGTGGAATATCTAGGTGAATTATTTGATCTAGGTACCTAAACTTAGTAATCACGAAAATATTTTCCATTGAAAAATGCAGCTCACTGGTTGGAAACAAAATGCAATAATTAACATAAAGGGTTTAACAGGACTGTATTTTTTGTCGGGTTACGCGATGTCTGGTTTACTTCCGTTGCCCTTCGACGTCCTTCGTCACCAGCAAAGATACGTGCAGATTTGCGAATTACGTTTGAATTATAGGTAGCTCCATACTTACCTGATTTGAAATTTATCCAAATATTTTCGCAAGTCAGAAGAAGTTGTCAGGTGTATTTTTAAATGTAGGTACTGAAATTGTCGTTAAATTTTGATACTGTTCGGATGTATAATCATTAGCAACATTAGCCCTTGGCAAATATTTTATGATAAAATATTAATTATACAATATTATAATGGTTTTGCCTGTGCCTAATTTTTGATGTTTATCTACTAAAAAGTAGCTTATAATATTATATATAATAATGGATAAATATATTTTTTTGAACAAAAAGTGAGCAATTATATTGTTTTTGGTTTTACTTCTTACGGGATAAAAAAATGCAATAAAGAAATAAAGTATTTGGTGGAATTACCAGTGGGGTACATGCACATCTAAAAACACTAAACTTCATAATATTATAAATTTTATTGAAAAATCATTTGATGAAGGAAGTGCCAATAGTTCAATTACTAGGTATTTGTAAACAGCAGCATACATTACCTTTACCTATTAAAGATTTACACATGTTTAGAGTTGGGTATTTCCCGAGAAAACCTCAATCTCGAGATTCGGGATTTCCAGAAAAGGATTCTCGAAAATTCTCGAGATATCGGGCAATTTAAAAAAAACCTGTAAAAATCAGTGTAAAAACAGACAAATTCCAAAAAAATATGCTTTTTTTATTTATTATTATTAAGGAAACAAAAATAATTCAAAACATTACTTATTAAAAAAGAATTTCAAAAAACACAGACTGTCAATCGCTGCGTCTGACAATCGCATACGTTTTTGAGACACGAATTGAGAAAAATTGGTCTCATTTTGGGTCGACGTTGGCTTAATTGTGTTGAATGCCCCGATCAGTCTTTGAACATTTTGTGTTTTCTGTCCACTTTTTTCATATAGAAAATCGTTTTTTCAATTAATATTTGATAATAAAGAAATCCCGAATCCCGAAGAAAGATTCTCGAGATCCGGGATTTCCCGAAATTGTAAAAATTTCAATTCTCGAGATACGGGATGGAAAATTTCGAAAAATTCTCGAGAATTCCCGTCGGGAAATTCTCGAAACCCAACTCTACACATGTTTACACATTAGATATATATAGTAAATTGAATTCGAACTCAGCATTGACTCAATTCCTGAAATTAATCATATTTACAATTATTTGTCAGAATTTTCTATGTAGATACAGAAACATGGAAATATTGTTGAGCGATTTATTAAATTCATTCCAATTCCAGTATGGTGCAGGGCTCGAAATGGACCGGAACGCACCGGAGCGCCGTTCCTGTTCGTGAAATCGGTAAAATTATCGCTCCGTCTCGTGGAATAAATAATTTGACCGTCTGAGCTGGATAGGCCATATGATAGAAAATCTAACACACTTATTTTTATGGAAAAAAAACACATAAACTTTGATAACTTTAATATGTAAAAATCTTCGGAAAACTGTCGAGCACTCCGGTTCGTAATTTTTTTCCATTTCGAGCGCTGGTATGGTGTAGGCACTAAAAAGTTCGTAGGCCGTAGGCACTCTGCCTATTATACCTTATAGATAAGCAGTGACGTCTGGTGGAAGTAGGCAGGTCGTGCGTTACTTAGAGGCGGCAAATTGTTAAGTCAGTGACGTCCCTAGACAAAATGCCGCCCCTAGGCAGTGCCAAAATGCCGCCACATTTTTTTATACAGTACTTTTTATCATCCTTTCATGACTCCAATATCTAAGAATTGTGTTGTATGGATTCATTACTAACAAGATATAGGTACCTATACTACTAAATCTAACTTAAATGCCATCTCTGCTTCAATAGACAATATCGCGGTCTACGGTTTCAGATAGGTACATTTAAAAATACACCAGACAACTTCCATAACTCGCGAGTGACTGTGAAGAACGTGACGTCCAAGGACAACGGAAGTAAACTAGACAACGCGAACCCGACAAAAAAAGTCCTGTTGAAAATTGTATAGTACTTACCTAATTAATAGATAGGTATATTTTGTTTCCAACCAGTGAGCTGATTTTTTTTAATGGGAAGATATTTACGTTATTACTAAGTTTAGGTAGCTTTCTATATATACCTAATGATTCTCCTCGATTTGCCGCCCTTTGAGTAACTGCCGCCCCCAAGCGACGGTCAATCTGCCTACCCCCACGGGACGTCACTGTGTTAAGTGCTGCAGACGAAGGAACGAATACGATCAATACAACTTTTGAAAGTAGTAGCGGTTTTATTAGTTTGAAAAAGTAAGTGGTCCCAAACTTGTCACCGCCTCAGGCATCCACGTACCTAAATGCATCGCCGTTTGAGCGTAAAGTTCGTACAAATGCTCTAATCCTCGACATACGATATGTAATTTTTTTGAAGATTTTTGTTGTATTTGTCTGCTTAAGAGTTTACGATAATACAATGCACAATATTATGCTTCATATTCATAGAATAAGGTTTTCTCCAACAACTTTGTTATAATGTCTGACTAAACACTCATAGCAACATGCTAATCCTCAACGCGAAACAAATAAATTGAACACAGAGAAATTACGAGATGTTTGTTTACTTCTCCGAGTAAAGATTTCATCAGAGTTCGAGTTGGCGAGTGCGGGTACGAATGGCGCGTGCCAAAATAGCGGCAGTGGGTATTTTTGCGCCACGTCACATGCCAAAATGGCTGGCCGCAGCGTGGAAAGCCCGCCAAAATTACTGTCATTTATTTTATCGATCAAAAAAAAAATATAATATCAACAAGATTGAACTAGGTACCTATCTACTAACATAGACAGAGTAATGTGACTTTTTATATTACGACTAGAAAGAATTGTCCGGTAGCAGTGCCACCTGTCAACATTCTTGTCGATGCGATCAATGAATTTTTAGAGTATAATATTATGTTCTAATATTTAATATCTTTACTATCAATAATATAATTCACTTTGTGTTCATTGCGTCCGGTCTTGTAAGCGCTTATAGTTGGAGACAGAGAAGCAGTGACGTCCCGTGGGGGTAGGCAGATTGAGCGTCGCTTGGGGGCGGCAGTTACTTGAAGGGCGGCAAATCGAGGAGAATCATTTGGTAATATCTACCTAAACTGAGTACTTAACAACGAAAAAATCTTTCTTTTAAAAAAATCAGCTCACTGGTTGGTCTAGTATACTTCCGTTGCCCTTCGACGTCTTTGGTGAGCAGAAACGACACGAATACCGATGATAAAAAACATTGTTTACAAAAATAGGGCGGTATTATGGCACTGCCCAGGGGCGGCTGTTTGTCTAGGGACGTCACTGCAGAGAAGGTGTGTGTGTGCTATGTTGCGCTGTGTTAGGGCCTCAGAGTAATAATATAAAGAGTGTGTGTATTGTTCAGCTATATGAAACCGTGTTTCTTGCGTATAGCGCACAGTAGAACCTCAATTTTATTATTATTAACTTATAACTATGAAGCGTTATGTTAGTTATAATATCACCATGTTGCTTCTCAGTATGGCTACCAAAATTTAAACATAATGTAGGTAACCATATTTTCTACTAAATTAACTAAAAATAATTACATACCAATAACTTCATATTTAACACAACGTTTAACGCTTTTCAGCAATACATTCTCGCAGATGTTGAATGAATGGAGTCATTCAAACCATTATTTACCGGCGACGTGTACAAAAATATTTAATTCAGCCGTAGAAATTCTATCTCACTCGAACGCATATTGTGGAGAATATAGGCGTGCCGAATGCTTTCTCACTCGCACTTATGATTCGTTTTTGTTCAGGCCTTTTTTACAACTGGTGTATTACTGATAATTATTTACTTGGTACTCGCACTAATACCAACACATTGTAACAGAACAGTAACGTCCCGTGGGGGTAAGCCGATTGAGTGTCGCTTGGAGGTGGCAGTTACTCGAAGGGCGACAAATCGAGGAGAACCATTAGGTATATATAGAAATTGCTACCTAAACTTAGTAATAACGGAAATATCTTTCCATTAAAAAAATCAGCTCACTGGTTGGAAACAAAATAAGATACTAATAATTAACATTACTTCCGTTTACCTTGGACGTCACGTCCTTGGTGACCAGAAAATGACACGTGCAGATTTGTGAATTATAGGTAGGTACATACATTTATCCAAATATTTTTGCTAATCACTCGTGAGTTTTGGAAGTTATCAGGTGTATTTTTAAATATCTGAAACTGTGAACTCGCACTATTGTTCAGAGATGTATCAGAGATGGCATTTTAATTAAATTTGGATCACACATAGTTACTGAGTATGCAACAAAAAGGGCCAGGAAAGTTTTTTTATTTTGGTTGAGTGTTGAGACTATTAAAATAGTGTATTTATGATTAAAAGTAAGATATTGGAGTCATGAAAGGATGATTAAAAAATGGGGCGGCATTTTATCTAGGGACGTTACTATAACAGACCGACATGATTATTACTAATTCCGTTGTATGGTTGAATTGGTAACACAAAAAAGCCTTTAGATATCCAACAATGAACAGATTTGAGAAATTTGAGAATGTGGTTTGTTAAAGAAGATAAAGGAAATTTTGGAATATGCTAGAACCACTCATCATGATGCATGAAAAACCTGCGGCTGATAGACAGTTTTGACACATTGTGACAATTAACCGCCACCATACATAAATATGATAAACTACCCTCGATAGCAGTCTTGTGTATAGAATAGATGCTCTGGAGCAGCGCTAACCAACTTCTTTTAGGCTGCGGGCCATTTTTTCTTTAGCAAACATTTTGGGGCCAAAGAGGATAGGTAAATGAAAAGTCAGTTAAAATGTCAATTCAAAAGTAATTTTTTCATACAAAAAAAAAATCAAAAATAACACATACCTAACTAGAAATAATAAAAACAATAATATTATTAAGTTATTTAATTTTTTTTTTGTAAAATTTTTTATTGATCATAAATTAATTACGTTTACAAAACAAAGATTATACTTGTTGTTGTGGCCTTAGTTATTGAGCAACAATTTCTTTTATGTCATGATCAACAATAATTGTTGTGTCAAGTCTACTTATATTTTCAAGCGTGGAGTCCTTCAAGCTGTTTCTATATTTTGATTTTACGTATTTCATGTGAGAGAAGGCTCACAGATACATTCTGAACATAGAAATGATTTGAAGTCCAAAATCTCTCATTTTTGCAGTATATTTATTCGTTTTGAAAAAGTATTTTTAAATATTTAGAATTAAACTTAATGAAATGTTTTCATATTTTAATGTATGATGGGTAATTCTGAACACAATTTTATATATTCTTTCACCGGACATTTCACGTCAAATATTAATTCTGACAATGTTTTGTTCTCCAATGTTTGATAAAAAATTTTATGTACAGCTCGCAGGCCGCCAGTTCGACAGCGCTGCTCTGGAGTATTGATTCACTTTGGAAGTGATTTGTTAATATTTGAATTAGGTAAAGTGCATCCCAGGGTTCATCCGATTATAACTTTATATCAGTTTAAATATTGTAATTTTTATGATGTTTTTATGTAGCGTGTATTATTATAGTCAAATAAAAAATAAAATTGTCTTACAATAGACTTACTAGTTTTATTTCAATGGCACGCTGAGTGTCCAGTACTTTAAATTACCTGTTTTGTGGCACGCCAATGCATTTGGGTTGCCGACCGCTGCTATATAACACTAAAATTATTACAAGATAATTAATTAATGAAGCCACCATAACATGGCTCATTTTAAATAAGATGGTGTTAGGTACCTCCAATGTATTCATCACATCAGAGGTATTACAAACACTCACTGATGACGAGCCCCCCCCCCCCTCCACAATTTGTTATTTAAATTAAATCATGTTATTTAGACTCACAAAAAAGCAAATTGAATGTCTATCATCATTGTTGTGCTTATAAAGCAGATTTTTGTCACATCAAAATTGTAACAGATAAAAATAATGAATTTAGTGTTCATAATTATAGTATGTAAGTTGTATATTTCTTCCAACCTAAAAATAAACCGTCTATAAGATTTATGATAATCCGCAATTGACATTGCATTTAAAATATTTGAAAATATGTCTTGAAAAAAAGTCTTCAAGTAGCAGTAACTTTATACCACAGATTATTAGCACCATCATAATAATTGGCACCTAGTTTCCATCGGTTAGATACAGACCTTCACTCCCGTCTTTTCCTGTGCCGCTGTCTTCAATGTCCAAGGGGCGAACAAGAATAGTTAATTTTCCTGATAAGTCTTTTCTCGTCTTGTGTCTTGACAATTTAGACAAATTCGTTTAGGCAAATTGGATTATAAAAGAAAGGGAAGATAACAGGTTTTTTGTCTGTTAATGATTGCAATTCGTTCATTCAAAACATTCCAATCAATATGCATTTTAGCATTCAAGTCAAGTGAAAATAAATATACAAAAATGACCATGTAATATTTATTTCAAACCCTTGAATGACGTCACCAATGACATTGAGAATAAATAGATTAAAACAATTTTTAATAATGATTGCTTCTTTATAATATTTATTATCTAAAAAGGTTATTTTATATGCTTACAACCGAATATTAGGAATTTTTCTTTCAGTGCAGTTCTAACTAAATAAATCTCAGAGCACAAAAGTATGAACATGCTAGAAATGAATCTGCAATGTGAAATATTTTGCAGTAAACTTCATCAGTAGTCATTTTTCAGTTTCGCTTTCATAAATAATTATTATAATATTTTGGCTCAGTCAACAACCCAACCTACACAAATATTATACATATAGTGACATCTATGACTAAAATACGTAAATAGGAAATGTTGTGCAGGAAACTGCAATGTAATTTCTTATTTATAATAATAACTTGTAAAAAAAACCCTCTGGCGTTATCCAGAAAGCATAAAACTAAACTAATCTCTCTCTTAGAGTTTCTTCTTCATACCATCTGCCACATTACTGAGGATGGCGATCAATGAAATTACAGACAATACCAACAATGCTCCTTTGGATCAATTCTGTGCTGATCTTATTGTTTTCGATAGGAATTATTAGTAAAGTTATATAATGTTTGAGGCTTTCACGGTTGTTTTTTATCGTAGTATATTCTTGGGTTTTCACCGTGTCTCCTTCTTCCTTCTTTACTCGACGTTTCGGGCTCGTTGCAGAGGCCATTATCAAGAGATATGTTTTATGATGAAATGTGGTGTAGGTATGTGAATGTAAACTTCAAAAGTTGTAATGATTATTATTTTTATGAAAGATTTTTTCTAATAGATATCTGGGTGTTTTCAAATTATGTAGTACTTATATTCAACATAAATAATGTTAGGTTCTCTTCATCTTCTGAATTATTTGTTGAATAAATCAATAGTTTATGTATTTATAAGATAAATATCTGGGGAGAGAAAAAAACATAACAATGTGTATAAATTAATTAATTTTGGAAATTGACCATTATTAGAATGCAGTTCATTTTTCCATTACTTTCTTCTATTTATTATGAAAGAATAAAAAATAATATGGGATGATTCTGACAGACCAAACTTTTATACTCATTTTATGTTTCACATACTTCTAGGCCGTCAATGGAAACAGGCCAAAATGAACCGTTTATGACGGTCTCAACTTTCGCCGGAACCGTTTATTGCCGTAATAAAACTTGTCGAGTGTTCACCCACTTGCCTGCGAATTTATATATTCGGGTGCCGTCGTGTTCCATAATGCTCCATTCAAATAACGGTGTTTGTACATGCACGTCTATTTGAAACAAGTAGGTATTCCTTATATAAAAACAGAAAAATATTTTTCTGATTGTCACTTTTTGATGTCTATGGGTGCTTAACTGTCAAATAAATGATACATTTTCGCATTTTGCCCTAATAGTCCCTATTTGTTGAACTCGCTATTCCATACTTTAATATTATTTCTTTTATTTTTCGATTAATATTACATTATGGCCGGATAATCCGAATGCCAGATCTGTTATTGAATAAATATAATCATTACAATATAAACAAATAAAAGTAAATGGTTATCGTGATAGTATACCTACCTAGCATATAATTCTTATGCATAAATCGATTCCAGCACAATCATGTGAATTGAGTTGTTACAAATATAACATTATATTTATCAGATTTTTTAAATTAGAAAGCGTCGCCGCTTTTACGAAATTTGCGGCATTGTAGATTAGCTTCATCTACAAAAGCAAAGTTTAGTATAAATAAAGCATGATTGAATAAAATGAAGCACCAATTATAGGTTCAATTGTAAAATAGATAATAAATACAGACAATAATCAAAATAATTCACTGAATAATAATGAAATACGGAAGAAAACAAGTACCTATGATAATTATCAACAAACGTGGGCTGTCAGTTGCAATCTATCAAACATCGACTCGTAATCGTAACAATCGCTCAACAATAACTCGTAACAATCGCAAATTTTCCAATCGGTTCGCTAAACTTATGGTAGAGGGGCATTCTGTGCTCGGATTCGGCGAGATGCTTATATACAAAATCTCCATGAACGCAATTATACGTTTCGCACGCCATCTGGCGTAAAATCGCATTCGAAAATAATGGGTGGATAGGGTATTCGTTCATGTAATACATTATTTGTTTAATCCGCAAGAGCTCAATTGTTTTAGTCTGTAAGTAGATAAGTGGGTATTAAAATAAATATTTGATGAAAACACATTTAATGTTATGGAAAAGATTTATTAATACCACATTGTAGTCACTAGAGTAACAATGTTATTATTTTTATTCTATGCATAAACAAAGTTTTGCAATGGTTAGTTCATTAAAAAAGCAAACTTTTCAAGCTACAAAACAAAGCGACTTCTGCTAATTTTGTCAACATACTGATTTACAATGCCATGCTCAGTCTTATGTATTTTTATAGTAATTTTTTTAACTCGCTTTTTATAGCTGTATTTTATTATTGACAATTATTTTGATTAAGCAGTAAGGGACATACGACAAAAGAAAAACAATAATTGCTAGCATATTTCACAAAAAGTAAAAACAACTCTATTATGATTCAAAAACTTTATTAGGTATGTATACTGTGTGGTCAACCTCAACTGTCATACTTATTACTTATATCACTATAAAGTTGGCAATTATACCTACCGCAGAACTGATTAAATAAATACAATTCCGATAGACTGTACCCCAATACACTACATTTTGACGCAGGGTTTTGAATGTGTGATTGTCGTACAAAAATGAACCACACATTATAGATGTGCAATAGCGTGTGTTGCAACCTTGAATATACCAACATTGAATGAGCGTCAGTACATAAACCGAGGACAGTTGTCAAAATGAAGGACAAGCTTAGAATGGGGTATTCTTTGACATGTGTTTAAGTTTATCCCATATTTTTCCATACTCAAAATCTGTTGCCTGTCCCCATTAATTCTGTGATACTATTATAGTAATTTAACCTTAGGATAACTAGGATTGAAATATTTGCTTCCACAAATGCAATTGCAAATTCAGTCAATGCTAGATATGACTCTGAGAATAGTAGATAGCTGGTGGAAATATTACATAATAATAATATATTTTCAATATCTTTTTCCATATTGAAGGCTGGAGGTAGGCTGTTAAAATCTGACATAAATAGGGTACACTAAACTTTGTCAGTCATACATATTTGTTTTCATTGAACCAAGACTACAAATTCCAGATAGTGTTGGTTAGTTTTTAAAATTTAATTAAATCCTGTATAAACCAAGCCATAATAGATAATAGTCAAAAAATATTTGTCTATCTATAAAATATCTATATATACCTATAGAAGAATATTTTAAATCTATTATGGTTTGGTTTAGACAGGGCTTAATGAATTTAAAAAAACTAACCAACACCATCTGTAATATGTGTTCGTAATTCAATTAAAACAAATAAGTACGACTGAAAAAGTATAATACGCACTATTTATGTTGGATCTTAATAGCCTACCTCCACCCCTCATTATTCTAATACACACTATATTACTATTTGCATAGGTAGTAATTTAAAATAACTTTCTGTTTGATGAATTTCATAATCATATTCACTTTCTTTTACCATTGTCAATCCTAATATCATAATGACCCACCAGAATGTAGGTGTTGTATTAACAGATTTTAGTTTTTACAAGAAATAGATGTTAGGCACTTGCTCAACCTATTAGACCCATACTCTTGGCCAACATTAAAACACACATTGAAAAAAAACATGTAAATTTTTGCCAGACCTGGGATTCACTACCTACCTTTAGTTTAATAAATATTGAGTGCTTAATCCAAAAGTCCATATGAGTTCTGAAATATACTAATACTCTATTCAAACGCAATATGATCATGTAAATAAATCATCGGTCCCTATTAAAAAAGTCGGATCTGCAAAATGCTATTTTTCAGTACGAGCAATCAAAGATGTTTCATCAAATATCCTTTGTGACAAAATACGGGTTATAGAAACTTTTCTAAACGTTTATAAAAACATCCGTCTGTCCAGTGAACATAGCAGTAACTGTCAGATCCGACGCATCTTGCACACCCACGCCCAGCCAACAATGTCGGTTGGTAAGAACCGACATTGTTATTCGGACACTCTCGGTAGATCCGTCATTTTTAACTTGAATATCTCGAAATTTTTCAAACAAACAAAAAAAACTGTGATCGTGGTATAAATGTTTAAAGTGTTTAAATAACTTTTCGTAATAATCCGAAAATGACAAAATTTCAGATCCGACTTTTTTAATAGGGACCGACGAAATGTAAGTACTCTAGAATTTACATAGGTAGAAGTATTCTAAATATTGATGAAAGCTCATTTTATAGGTGGTATAATAACATGTCATGTTTTACAGAATTGCCAACTTTACAGTGTTGTATAAGTATTTGTTGGTAGTTCTCGTAATACGTAGGTACCATCACAGCAATGTTTTAAACGTCTAGGAAATAAACAAAAAACAATGAATTGGAAATAGTCATAGCAAGTATCTTGTAAATAATGATAATTTTAAATTGACAAAATGTAGGTAATCCTATCAATAGAATTGGATACATAGAGAAATAAAAAATAGCAATTTATTCTTACTAGCAGCTACAAAAGGGGTGGCAAAATAATCTAATGAAAAATATTCGGTTAAAAAAAGTATTGAGCTTATAATGCTATATAAATATAATATGACTGGCATAATATCAAAAACGTTTATTGTTCTTGAAGACATTGTATTATGGCTGCTTAAATAATGTATCAAAAGCATTAATCTTTGACTTAAAAATACAAACAAGTAATAAAATAATTTCCATTCAACATAACACATTAAATTTCTAATCATTACATTAGGATTAATAATAATTAGGTATAGCAGAGACAAAAATTAGTACTACTGCATACATATTATGTTGGCATTCTTTTGTGATTGTGTATCTGTATAAGTGTGATTAAGGTAAATTATTGACTCAATTCTCGTATAATATTCGCAAAAGAGAAAACATATTCAGCTCGATGCAACCATGATTATTAAACAACGCAAATTGATTACACTAGCAGGATACCTGTACAGCAACAGATTCTAGCCTGTATAAACCAAAAATGTTGCAAACACTTTGATTGGGTGTTTAATTAATTTTGGACTCAATTTATTCAAATAATAATTAGTACCCAAATGATGGGAGGAATAGAATTAAGTTAAATGATAATAAATTTGAGTCACATAATATTATGTATGCCTTCCCCGGAGGAGTTTCAGCCATACAGCAGGCCAAAACGAAAGTTATGGTGTGGATTGATGCTTTGCAGGTTCCAATGTCACCTGTTATATTACTACAGACATACAAACTTATCTATAGAATGGATGGGGGAGCTACCGTCGGAAACTACGCAATCAAAACTCGCAACTGGATAGAATCTGACATTCGAATGATGTCTTCAAAATGGCGTCCATATGGTAGTTCGTAGTTCCATTTTTGACCGTTCTTTATGCGTCAATAACATTGAGCTACTTTACGAGCTGTTTGTTGGCGAATTTAAAATCGGGCGATTCAGCTACTACAATTGTGATGATGACACACAAAACTTTCCATTCGCTGAGAAGCCAACAAGCTAGCGACTATTTTGACAGAACGTAATTCGTTTTTTACCGGGAGGTCACTACTACGCTCTACTGCGGAGACGCAGTAGGCCCACACGCTGGCGTGCAGTGTGTAAAGTTGACCGGCTTTCAACTTTTCTCGGTAGATTGTTTATAATCTACTTGTAAGCTTGTTCGATGATGACACTGGGCGACTTTACAGGCAGATTGTAAATTCGCCAACAAGCAGCTCGTAAAGTAGCTCAATGTAATTAACGCATTAGATAAGTTTGTAGGATTGTACTTCTGTGATTTTGTTATTGAATGTCTTTTTCTTTTTGAACAGATTTTTTTACTATCGCCATTTGATTATAATTAAGTATTGCAAATATAATAAATTATGTTTTTCTGGAATACTTGAACACTATTAATAGATAATGATCACTGGCACTTACAGAGCTGAGTTATTAGCCATAAAATGACAGATTATTAGCTGTCAAATTATATGGAACATTTTTCCAACCTATGTTTCATTTTAGTTCATAATTTTTAATCAATTATTATATTCTATAGCTTATAGAATGCCAATCTAGTAATTTATTATTATATGATTTTAATATTGGTGACTTGTAGATTTCTATTTATTGTAACTGTCAAGCGGGGTACCTATCGAATCAGCGATGACATTGAAAAATTGACAATTATTATGGAAATATAGGTACCTACTGACTATTATTTGAACATTAAATTTTTCAAAGTTGAGATGACCAGAAAAATGAATTATAATTCTCTTAGCACTTTACCTCAAGACATGTAATTATTTTTTTCATTCCATTACAGTCATTGTCAATTTTTATGAATGATATTCAGTAGGTAAGTAGGTAGGTAGATATATTATTAGGTATGTACTTAAGTATTTTTATTTTCATACCTACCAATTGATATAATTTAGGAAATTTAAAACATATTCACGGGTAGCAACTGTTATTTCAATATATTAATAATTTTAAATATCATACAGGTATCTAACTACGCTTAAAAGGCATTATTTGATCGAACAAAACATAATTATTATATTGACCGTGGAGACAGTGCATAAGAAACTATAGTTTTGTTAAATTAATTAATTGTTAAACAAATATCCCTATACCAAATCATTTCAAAATGGTAGGTACAGGTAAATAGTTTGCACAATACACAACTAAAAAGTCAGAGTAGAGCAAATACATACATAATATGAAAGAATTTCTCTGCACTCTTTAGCACTCCACATAGAAAAGGATTACTGCAATTATCTAACAGTGTTTTTAGTCAGGCTACAAAATATAGTGTAATATGAAAATGATCATTTTTTGAAAAATGTATAACAAATTATGTACCTACCTAAAAAAGTGTGCTTGTAAAAAACTCTTGTTTCAATTTACTTGACATCTATGTAAGTTTTATTTTCTATATGGGTACGCCACATTAATTAGTATAAAGATGCCCACAAACTTTTCCATCTTATTCTCCCCTTTACAATGGGTCAAGCGATGCAAACTGTTGGCGTCCTTTAATGCATGTGGAAACACCGAGACGGAGTTGAAGTACGGCCAACATTTGCCGGCCAAGGATCACACAGTACGTATGTCGGTCTCTACACAATGATGACACTTGTACATTCATTTGTATTGATTGGCCCATTGTGAAAGGGAGCATAAAAAGGAAAACCATTGTAGTAAATATGTATTGGTGACATATCTTACACATATTCACCAGAAATAATGAAACAATAGTTTTCATGTGAAGATCTGGTATAGGAATAAAAGTTTGCTGTAATGACAACTTAAAATATTAATGAATCTTCATAGATCCAATTCTATATAGCCATAAAAGCAATCATAGACAAGAATCAATATTAGTAAGGAAGACAAAAGCAACATGAAATAAATTTAAATAAACCTCTTGTTTAAAATATTCTGATCTTATGAAATAGGGATTAATTTTAAAATTAAATTGTTTCATTTCATAAATTTACTTATACAGAAAAAATGCTTTATTTGAATGTTTTAATTTTTTTATTTTTAAGACAATAATGTTTATTATTATTTCACTGAATAAGTGAGAAATTTAAGTGCTGTGAGCACTGCATTTAAATGTTTATTCTATTAATTCACAGTCAATGGTAAGTTACATCAGTGTATGTATACAGACATTAAGTTTAGTATATTATGTAACATTTATAAGACAACGTATGTATTCGAGAGTTTACGAAATCCGTTATACATTTTACGAAATACAGCGTATTCATCTTCCCAATTATCCGTTACGTCTGGTAACATATTGCATCCATGGCGAAAATGCCATCTTAAAAATATTCTGATAATATAAGATTTGTATAATCAAATCTACTAGGTTTATTATTTTAATGAAAATGGTAATGATTCTGCGGTCACTAGTTACATGTCTACCCATGAGATATCTAGTCAAAACTTAACAATCATCCTAACTATATATGTATTATTATAATCTATGATAAAACATTTTACACCGACAAATAGTTAAGACATTACAAATATTAAACACTCATGTTATTTGTTATTGGCACTTGAAACATTTAGAGAAATACTAGGAAGCTCTCAGTTATTGTTATATTACTGATCAGAATACCCTCGAATCACTTCAACCGTTCCTTAAAACAATCAAAAGATTAATCAAATCGTGTTCTTAAGTTGGTCCTTGTATTGTCAAACACTTGACAAAAATAGCCCTGTTACAAACTACGCTACATTTTAGAAATATCAGTAATTTTTGTGACAAACTTTCATGTATTTATTATGTATGAAAAAGTATAAAATCATATGGAACACTCGTTTTATCAAAAAACCATTCCAATCAATTTATTCCTCTGATCTGTTGTCATAAATTTAGGCCAAATTTACACACTAATCTACTTAATTTAATATAATTATCACATTCCAAGCAATTTGATGTACAAAAAGTTATCAAATGTCCAAATATACATCCATAATAATTATAATAATAGAAATACTGCGAGAAACAAGATCCCGAGTAAATTGTATTGTTAAATGTTTAAAAAAATCATATGAAAATTTGTTCATCATCCGAGAGGGTTTTCCCGTACACAAAATGAGGTGGAGTATCCGGAACTTCCTCAGTTCTTTTGGTGGAATTACCTGAACCGACTTTCGAAGGCGTCACCGGATACTTCAGCCGACCCATCCACTTTCTGCCGAAAACGTAATTCTTCTGAGGCCCGTTCTCTACCCTTTCATTGGAAGCGGTAAGCACACTTTTGATTGGTGTTAATTTAAGCTGACCCGTCGAATTAGCGTTACTAAGACCACTATTATTTGCTTTCAATACTGTAATATTATCACAGGACCTTGTGCGGAAACTAAAACTATTATCCAAGCTGTCGTTGGAGTCCAACGCTTCGAATAAATCTACATCGGATGGAATGTGCACGCTCAAAGGTCTTCGTTTGAGATTCTTGCTTTCTTGACTCATGCTGAACGAGTGATGTTTACTTTTGACATGCTTCTTCGAAGGGGTGCTCTCAGTTGATGAAGAATATTGGTACATATCATTATAATCCATATGTTTATCTATGGTGTTGCTATTCGTAGCTTCCTGATCACCGGTTTCATGAATATTTTTAAGGCTAGTTTTCCTTTCTATGTTGCGTTTTGTAAGTGCCAGCAAAACATTTATTGTCTTCAAAGCCTCTACATTCAAAAGATCATTATCAAATAACTGACTAGTGGATTTCGCCGACCGGTTATCTGAACGGCTCCTAACATGAGAATTATCGACTTGATCGATTTGTCCTGCATCTTGTGCCGACTTGTTATTACTATTATAAAGAGACAGTTTCGAAAATGTGCTACCGTTTAGTAATTTGGCGACTATGTTACTATCATTAATATCTGAAGAAAAGGATTGTTTTTTATAAACATCTCTGTACATGCTGTAAGAAGTGTTGCCCAATCTTCTCATTCCTTCATCCGCAGAAACCGATTGAAGTAAAATGATTTCAACTTGCTTCGGGGCATTTTGAAGCATCGATAATGCAGTGTTATAACTGAGATTCAACAATGTTTGACCGTTTAAAGAAATGATCTGATCTCCGGGAAAAATTTGCTTCAACCGAGATGCGGGACCCCCTGGAGTGATTGACTTCACATAAACGTTTCCTGAAACAGAAATAAAACACTTTATTGCGAAAACTCAAAAATTGGTTACAAGAAATTTAGTCAAAGTATTTGGTTTTTCATAAGAGTTACGAGTATAACTAAAGGGATTCATAATGAACTAATTATTGGGCCAGGTGATGAAAATTTCGTCCGAATCCCAGAATACAGTAATAAAATTGGTCACTGAATAGGTAGTAACAAATCACCCTTTGGCTCAGGATGAATATGAGGAGGAATTGCAGGAGAGAAGGGTGATATGTTTGTTGTGGGGGAGAGTATATTGAGGCAGAATAGAATTTACAAGAGAAGATAATATTTAGGTTTGATTACACAGTGCATGTGCGGAAAGACGTATTTTCTTAAGAACGCGTCTTCTTAATTCGACAGGGAGGTCAGAACTGAATTCAGAAACTATTTAAAAATCAAATGAGAATGAATGAACTTTATGAGTCCGGAGTAAGCGTAAACCGAAATGCGTGGTGAATTGGTTTTTATGCCTAGTAGTTACATTCATCTCACTACACGTTTAAACGAATTGTAAAATGAATATTAATGAATAGGTACAATAAATGTATTTACAAAGTTGTTAAATATTCATACTGACCATCAGAACCTTCAGCCACCTGCATTCCTAATGCTCCGTTTCCATCTCTGACGAGAGTGACAGTTCGAAAGCATCTTTCCGATTGCACACAACCCATTGAGTTCAACCTATCTTGAAGTGAGCAATTGAGCATAGTTTCATCATTATGAGGCTGATAAGCAAATGTGTTATTGTTTGCTTGCGGCGATTCTGTTGGGAATAAAGAAGAACATGTAGGTACCATTATCGTACAGAGACAATACTCTTTGGGAAGAAATAGCCCCAAATGACAAAACAATTTATATATTATGTTACGCCGAATATGCGAAATTGACTATTATATGAAATGGGCAAAATTTTGCCTAAATCATGAAAAATGCAAGCCTTATTCATGAATTAGACAAAATATCTGGCGAGTGCGTGAATTCAGCAGTAATTTTTCTGCCTAGTTCATGCATTGGACAAATTAGATAGTAGCGCTACGGTGGTGTTTTTTGCAACTAAACTAAATGTGTCAAATACTCATGCATTGGTCAATATGTACGTATATTATCTATGGTCAAAATAGATGGTCCGCTCCGGTGTTGTTTTTTGCAACTAATCAAACTAACCAAATGTGTCAAATGTCATTGATTATAATATAAAAATATACCAATCAATAACTACAATGACGTCCATATGCATTTACTATGCGCAAAAAAAATCTAGAACTATAATATGATAACGGAAGAATTTTATTAAAAGGTATTTTCGCAATTTGATTCGTGCTTGGGTATCAATCGTGCAATGGTCGATTGTATGTTTGTGATAGTTTCTTAACACTTATTAGCTAACCTCAAAATGGACATTCAGTTGAATAATTCAGAATTACAAAACCTAACCTAACCTAATAATAATAATATTATATTATGTCCAATTATAACTAATAAAACCATCCGTATTAAATTTACTTTTTCTACAGTTAAGTAACAATTTAATTTATTTTAAGCTTATTCTGGTAACAATAAGATAATTTATCTATTCAACAACATGTTGTTTAGGATTTTAATTATTGTATTCTGTTAGTTTAACTTAATTTATGACCAAATAGTTATTTTACTTTTAACATCCTCCTTACCTATTACGTACGCACTGTTAACATTGGCTGAACTTCTGCTCGCTTCTGTATTGTAATTTCTCTGCGGAATAATATTCATCCTGTCAACTTTGCATGTGCGTAACTTTCTACTAGTTGACGGATCATCAGAATCGCTAAGCGTAGATGCCAGCTCTATATCAGACTGAACGAGACGCTCTGGAGAGAAGTTAAGGCGATTCATTTGATCGGAAAATGTTGGTGACAACCCTGAAACATTCAAAATTTGGTTTGGATTATATAAACATGAGAAATACTATGTCAAATATACCTATAGCCTCGATGACATTGAGGTACTTTACAAGCTGCTTGTTGGCGAATTTACAATCTGCTTGTAAACTCGCCCAGTGTCATCATCGAACAAGCTAACAAGCAGATTGTAAACAATCTACCGAGAAATGTTGAAAGCCGGCCAACTTTACACGCTGGCCTACAGGGTCTGCGCAGAAGAGCGATGGTAGCGACCTCCCGGTAAAAAAATTAACTACTCAATACGTCCTGTCAAAATAGTACCAAAAATGACGGTTTCAACTCGCTAGCTTGTTGGCTTCTGAGCGAGTGGAGAGTTTTATGTGTCATCATCACAATCATACTAGCTGACTCGCCCGCTTTTAAATCCGTCAACAAGCAGCTTGTAAAGTAGCTCAAGGCCAGATAAATAAATCAAATAATGAATGTGAGACAGAACGAGAAAAAATCTTTGTTAATGACTGAATCATTTTTCGGGGCATTAAGATATCATCAGAGACAACTGTGGTGATCCGAGGCGAATGCATGGATAGCAAAAAATTAGATTTCCTGCCTCATTCTTTCTTCAACGTATCGGGCTTGTTGCAGAAGCCATTCTTAAGAGATAATAATTGAAGTGTTCTGTTATTTGAGGATGAATGCAAATGGCGCTCTGTGTCGTAAAAGGGTTATAAAACCACCAGGCATTATAGTTATAAATCTATTTATTAAATCTATCAGATAAGCTAGGTCCATTTTGAAGTGAAATAAATCTCCAACATGTACGTACGATTGATAGGTATAATTCTTGCGACGATGCATGTCTGTCAGGTGGATAAGAGGTTCAAAAATGTTAATAAACACAACCACTTTTTTTAGTGTCTTCTTTCTACATCCACATGCTTTCAATGTCCTCTTACTGCCCTTGGGGACAGTAACACACCCTAAGATTCCTTTAGCGCCCACAGGGAGGTGGAACGCCACTCTGAGAAACAGTGATCTGACATATTATGCTTAACAAATTAATTTTTCAAAAAAATAAACAAACCAAGCTGTGTCGCATCTAATGAATGAAATTGCTTGTGATGGAATGATGTAGAAGTGTTGGAACCATGATATGCTCTGGTTCCCATCTTCACTCCAAGTCTTCTGGGTAAGCTGCAACTCTCCGGCGATGACAGCACCTCGGAACTGCTTGCATTTGCGGCATCCATGGGATCGGGACACCAACATGTATCTTTATCTCTGAAATAATAAATTAAATGCCATTTTAATTCAGTCTATGCATTATTAAGACACTTAGTAAGTTAGCACATTTTTTTTTATATATCTGTATTAAATATTAAATTTTATTAAAGTAAAAAATGAGACAACATTTTACTTTATAGTTAACTAGGATTGCCGCCAGATGGTGGTGTATTAATAAAGTACACAAAAGTTTGTTCTTCTTTATTTACTCATATTCACATATTATTATGTAGATATTAAAGCATACATATTTTGAGAAACAAGTTAAACGTGCATTCAAACGAAAGATAAGTCCATGTGTTTTTCCATAAAGCCCGTTGTTATTATATTCCATAGAATAACAATGTTGTATTTAGTGTAATACAGTAGAATATAATTTTTGTTATTGTGAGTCTGATTTATTTACTCATAAAGTCTAAAACAAAATACCTAATATAGTTAGATTACACAGTGACTCCTTCAAAGGTGATTGTTTAATATTAAGTATACTTCGTTACGGTAACTATTTTCACTGTAAATTTGATTAGATGATGTTAGATAACTAGGTGACATGACCGGAATGAACGGAATATATTAGCATTGTAAAGGGGAGGTTAATAAGGGTTGATTTCTCATTTAATCTATACACATACCCGGATTGGTAACCGTTCTTGTATGGTTTTTCATTTTCTTTATTTTGAAACTCCTCCAGTCTTCCTTCATGCATCACATTGTCCTTAGACTTCCTCCGTGCCAAATTGAATTGGCCGCGCACAGCCAAGTTATAACTGTCCTGGTAATTACTGCACTCCTCTAACCATGCCTCTGGAGCCTGCAATCCCGACGGATTTGCAACAGCTTCTTTGGAGTGAATTGCTTTTGTGTTTTCGCCCATCTCGTTGTGGTCTGATTTTTGAAGTGGAATGCTGAACTCGTCCGAGATGTTCAAAAGGGAATTTATATCAGCATGAAGTCGCATATAGAATCGGTGATGGAGTGATGCCAACCAGAATGTAAAATAGCTCCTGTAATTAAAATAAAAGTAAATATGCAGAACGAGACAAATACTTATAGGAATATAAAAAAATACAGAGATATACTATAGATAGTATTTAGCAGCCTTCCAGGATGCCGGAATCCGGTTGATCCCGTGCCATCTCCCGCGATGTGTACCCCCAGGTATTTGAAGCTGTCGACGTTCTCGATGTTTTTCCCGTCGCTAATCACAGAGAAATCTGGATCAGAACAGGTGCTATTGCACAAAACATTGGTTTGAAAATCATTGTCATCAGTTTTAGTGGTCAACCGCTGGTCAGCCTCAAGTAGGTACATTGACACCAGTAGATGTGTCCATAGCACATGACCTCTGATCAATGCAGTGTCAGCTGTAGTTAAGTAGGGGGCGAAGGTCGAGTGACCGGCACCATAAAACTGGCATCTTGGCTAAAGGAAGGAAATCCCTGACAGAAAAACCCGGTTAAACCGACCTTCAAGGCCCTCGTGGCTCAGGGCTTGGGAGCTTTGGGCTAACCACCTAGTCTCCTTAAAAATAACCGATTAATAAAATATCATCAAAGCAGCCTCGTACGATATCTGGCTCTGTAAGCTGGCATCGACAGTAATTACCATTAAAGTGATTGATAAAACCGTAGCCGGATAGTGGTACATAATGAGATGTAGAGATAGTTCATTTTATTCATTCACTCATATGACGGCAGGTTATCAATGATAGCAGAAGTGAAAACACTTCTCAAGACACTGTAATTTTTGATTTGCACTGAACAAGATTTAAAACATTTTCCATCTTATTATAATATATTTGAATGATTAAATCCGAAAAAACTGTTCTATATCTGAGTAGCCACTTTTTTCAGTTAATCAGTGAATGGTTGACTAAAACCCACCCTTAAGTGATACCTCTTCACTATTCTTGTCCACCTACACGGGTAGGTAGGTCCTGTTCGACTGACTCTCTTTCATCTTAAGGTAGTTCGTGATATCATAGAGTGGAAGTTTGGATGTTGCTGCTTCATACCCCGTTTACACGTGCATGGATTTACTGCTAGTACGTATTATCGTGGCGATAAGAAAATGCACATGTAAACACATATTATCATGCAAGTTGCAAGATTGCATGCATGGTTAAAAAAATTTCAGAAGCTTCTGAATTTTTACGCAATAATTGGTACTTGCATGGTGGGTTCACATGCGCAGTAGAATGATAGTGGCGAACCTACCGGAAGAAATACGAACTACATCGCACAGAATATTTTGACGATTACCGATTATTTATGAACTTGTCCGAACTTGTCTGAATCAATAGCACTATAATATAGTTCATATTATGAGGACAACATCGCGTCTCGCTTACGCTTGAAGAATGAAATTAGAGACAGTCAGCACTTTTACGTGTAAATGGTCCTTCTGCTATAACCTGTTTTGAAATAGTAACTGACTGCCATTGGGCCCCATGACTTTCAAGTCATTTACGAACAACATAATATGTCTATTATCAAATCGTCTCTGTTCTGGCAGAACACACTAACTGGAGAATACTAGTTTTGAGTAATTTGACTTTGAAGTTGTTACAATGTTTGAAATAATGGTCTATCATGTCAGTTTATTAAGTAATCGTAAAAAGGGTGACTTTAAAATAAAGACTGTTTATTTATTAAGAAGGTTTCCCGACGGTAAAGTTTGAAATAAGGAACATTTTGGTACTAACTCAATGTGTCATTTTTTCGAATTAGTGTTTTCTGCCAGAACAGTGACGAAATAATGTTTAACAATGGATGTAATATCATGAAATCAAAAATACTCACTTGTTCGACTCCATTTTAAGCTTCAATTTCAATCCACCCTTGCTGGTATTCCCGGTACCAGCCTTGTCGTTCGGGACAACATACAGTGTGCGTTTATTGTAGCAGAGTGTATGAATGTGTTGCCATGCCAAGCTTTGAAGGAGCACCCTGCTGTTGGTGTTGCCAGCATACGTATCTCGAGGTAGGGCGGATATGCAAGTGTTGCGAGAATACAAAATCATCCCACGCGGGGATATTGACAGCCACACGTCTCTGGCGTATCCATCTCGGGTTGCCTGCAAATTTAATATAAAATTATGAATCCGTGTCTCTATAATATGTATAGCGCTTTTATTCTAACGACAGTATCAAAGATGTAGATAACAATAACCAAAAATCTTAGAAACAGGGTGTATTGCTTTCATAAGGCTTGTAAACAGAGATACATAGATCTTCCAGATTAATTTATTGGTTGCATGGAATATCTATAATTAAAATAAAGTGAATTCTTCAGTAAGAATGTAATATGAAAGTCAGAATATTGAAAGTAATTTAAAATCATGTATTAAATATCTACTGTTTTTTCTTGTACTGAATTCAAATTAATCGTAGTTTCTTATAGTTGTTGTCATACTTTATTTGTGTTACCGTATTTCTACCATTTATCAGCAATCAAGCACATAAAAAAATTCCAACATTTTAATACGGGTGTAATTTGACTGAGATATCTTACATAATTTCTATAATAATAATGAATCAAAAACAATGTAGTTTTATAGATAATTCAATATTACTGCGATATAGTTCGTATAAAACATCATGAAATTCATTTCATTTGACATGGTAAACAAAGAAAATTTTAAATAAACGAAAATTAATAATATTTAGTCACTATTCTTTGCTATAAAACAAAATTCTCTCGGAAAATGCTGGAATATTTTGTATTCCACCAGGCAAGCCTGATAGCCTTTCAACATCTTATTTTATCAATCATTTTACTGAAGACTGTCATATAAACAGAACATTTGATATTTTAAATAATAAACCAGAAGATATAAGCATAAATATTTGGTTCTATATTATCATGCATGCATATTTGCCGTGGCAAAGCTTTTAATTGTTAATAATTATCAAACTGCTGCCATATTCTGATTTATTAGTAGGGTGCAACTTGTAGAATAGGTTCAGTGAGATACATATGAAAAACAAAGACAGGAAATAGTAAAAACATGACAAACAAAATATAAACCCGTGTTTAAGAACAATAGATTCCTTACCCAAATAGCAGTGTAAAAATGTGATCCATAGTCTTTAAATGTTTGAACTATCGAGATGAACTTTTCCTTTGCCTCTTCAGATGTCATATTCTTGTGAGATTCATGGGCCTGAAAAATTAAGTAAATATAATATAATATATACCTACCCTTGTGTAACATTGATTTTTTATTATTGAAATATACTTGGACAGAGCATAATAGTCCGTTTACACAAGCACGGATTTACTATTAGCAGTAAAGTATACACTTCACAACCTGTCAAATAGCACCACACAATGACAACGAGTCTCGTTTATGCTGGAAGAATGAATCACTTTTGCGTGTAAGCAGTTATTGTCATGATAGTTTATTAATAGTTAAATTACACGCAGATAAATCCATAGATGTGTACAGGCGCTATAATAGACTAAATCTCAATATTGCAGTGGATACATTTGCAGAATTGAAAACACGATTGTGACTTTTCAATAAGTATCATCATTGGAATCTAGATAGACACCTACAACATAGTATGTATTACAATGTAATGTACTATATTGTATATGGAAATATTTATGTGAACTTGTGCTTGCAGAATATGCCAACAATAATCCAAAGGTATGAATGTGAATTTGCTATATTGAAAATTTTGCAATGCGTAGGAAGAGATCATTCTTGAACAGAGTCAACATACCTTATTGATCGATGTTATTCTTAGTAAGATGTCAATGAGAAGCGTCATTTATGAAATCACTTATATTAATTTTCAATTACATCGCATCCTCGCAACTAAACCGCCACAAGTCCAAAGTTACGTGTTTTGAGTTAATTACTACGTTTCTTGTCTATCGTTCATAGTATATGTACCGAAAATTTCATATCTCTAAGTCATCAAATTCAAGTCAAAACTTCATTCAATATCTAAACATATTTCAAAAACACAGTACAAAAATGCGAAAGGTAAAAACTTCAAAGCTGATTTTCTCTGTTTGACGATTTTGGATTGTGGCAGTTTAGTTGCGAGGGTGCGACATGTAGATTCCTTGATAGTTTTAGACATATTGCTATGATTGATTTTTTGAATAGTTTATGTTATTGAATTTAGTTGGAAGTAATGATTTCCTTGTATTCAATACAATACAACTTTTATATTTTAGTCTATACGTTATGAGCGATATGTAGTGAAGCAAGGGCCGAAGTATAGAGATATACGTGAAATGGAAGGATAATTTGCAGTAAGCGGAGCAATGAACACGAAACCAGGATGTGTCACGGAGAGTTAAGGCTTTCGACATGAGATGAAAATCAAAATTCCTTGGACTGACCATGTGTTGGGGGCTTTCAAACAAATGGGATGGGACTGAGAAGTTCTGCGTAATATCAAACTAGAAAACTACAGGACATTGCTTACATTATCAGAGAACAAAATTACAGTATTCTATAACTTGTTATCCAAAGAGATATTAATGGTAAATGTAGCAGAGGACCAGTGGCGGCCGGTGATTTTTTGGATTGTAATTTTTGAGGGTGCGCTGGAAACCTACCTTATTGAAAAATGAAATCAATTCGGTCTTATTTTTGATTTGACAAAACGTTATTGACATTTGGGAAATTACCTGTATATTTTATATTTTTAATAAAACATGTTGCGAGTTACTTAAATCTTTATTGGATTTGTTTTAAGAAACGATTGCATCTCTTATAGTAGATAAATACCTCTTACTTTCAACGTAAGCCATCTCATTCTATATACCTAAGTACATTATCTTTAGCAATTTGTACACTGTATGAATAATGATTATTATGAAACTGCACTTTGTGAAATAGTATTAAGATTTATTAGCTTATCACTAGAATTCATGAATTAATAATTTTCTATACCTATTTTAAATAACCGACATCATTTCGCATTTAGTCAACACACAGGATAATGAAATATTAATTTTCCAGAAATGCGGTAGGTACCAAAATTATTTTTATCTTCATTGATTTAATTTGCAGTACACATAAATCAAAATATCTTACCGACATTCTATTATATTTCTTATCCATTTTAAATTTATAAAATAATGAATTCTATTGTATTAAGTTTAACAGGCATTTTACATACGAGATTGCTAAATATGATACTAAACATATTTTGAGCATGAAATCGCGGCGTGAAGTCGCGTCGTCTATAATAACAAACCATAATTCAAATCTGTAATTGCTCTCTACTCAGAACAATATGATGTCATTTTACCCGGTCGGCGCTCGATATTCTGGAACTTACGCATGACGTAAATGATTAGCACGGTTTAAGTTGTTTTATAATGGCTTTTTAAGCTTTGGGTTCATTTTAAGTAAACAAAATTATTGCCGGAGCGCTAACGATTTCAGCGAGGATGGCGTACACGGTGCATAGTGCCTGTATTATCGCCGATTGGGAATGTGGGCACATCGGTTTGTGGTTTGCATTACAATAAGTGAGCGATAATATTAAAAACCTATGAAGAAAAAATATGATTTACGATTTTGAACGATGTTTCATAGCAATGCAAGCAGTGCGGTGCACTTGCATGATGTTAGACCAGCCGCCGCTGCAGAGGACAATGATGTATTTCGTGGCTAAAGAACTTCTGTGATTGGAATGAGTGCAACACCACCGAACTGTTCCATGAAGCACATGATAGAGCAAAGATAGTGGCCGACCTCCGATAGAGGATAGAACAATAGAAGAAGGAGGCATAAAAATGCCTATACAAGACTATGGAGAGATTTTTAACCCAACCGACCAAAACGCTCATAGTGCAAAAAATTTGTATCGTACTGAAATATATTTCAGTTTTGACCACTCTTAAGGTAGGACATGCGCCGCGTAGGTCAAAATGGAGATTTTATGCTATTTTAAAAGCATGATCCTGGACATGAGCGTAGTTTGATTTACCTGTTTCACCTGGACACGTACTTCAGCATCATCTTCAGAATACGATCCTTCGGGAAGATAATGCTCCATCAAATAATAGTCACCGGAACAGTGTTCCTGAAGGAATAGATAATAATATAAGATATCAATATGAACACTGCATATTAATAATACCATAGTGTTATAATTAGATTAACATACATGTTATATTGACAAGCATTTATAAAGTTTTTATACTAAAAAATGTTTCCATAATACAGAATCATTCTATATTATATATGCTACAAAATATTTCTATCTTCTAAGATGCTGTCATTAAAATTCGCGATGATATTTTTTGTCTTTTCTGTAGGGCGTTTCCAACATAGGGTTTGCCTTGCAGCTTTGAATATGCATCTAGCTTGTAAAATTCACATCTGGTGTATAATAGCGATAAATCTAATGTTTTTTGACAGCGCAAACACCTTAAAACTTCTCAGAAAAAGGCTAGAATACAACATAATATTAACTAGAAAATCAACACGCTGACATTTTGTACCTTATAACTAATACAATAAATATTACATAGAATATTTCTGTTATGACCAAATTTAGTAACTTTATTTAATGTTTAGTCTTGTCATTATTTTAGACTTATTTATTAGATGTGAAACAATATGCTTCTTCAATCTTAGTTGTCATAAAAATAATGACGATAATTTTACTCATGGAAATGTTCAGAATGAGGAAATTTCGCATATTTTTCTGTCACCTAGCTTTATTTTCTTAACCATTCTGGTATATTTTTGTAAATTTTGGCAACACTAGTTCTCAAAACACATGTAAATGAATGTAAAAAATGTTAAATTGGAGTAACTCTTACACTGTCAAGATAGTAATATCATTACCTTGATATGATTAAAATGAAGGTAGCTATTTCTTCACACAATTTAAAAGGGTGGGAATTAATCGCACAATGCAATAATCAAAATTCACAAAGAAAAAATTACTTTAACATTTGGAAAGTAGTTTTCACATATCGTCACCGTTTTAGCAAAACCATCTATGTGCACTTTCTCAAATTGTGCAGGAGAAGGATAAAACTGAATAAAAAAATAATGTTACATTTAAACATTAAAATTATGAAAAATGCTTTATTATAATCAGAAAATGGTCGAAGATTATTATTTTGTTTACAAAAATCTTTTATTTTTAATACAAAAATAATAAAAATACAGTTTGTGATGTCACATAAGTTGTTTTGACCGTTTTGTAAATACACATAGTTTAATTTATTCATCAAAATGTGAATAATAATAAACTCATGAAAAACTGTTACATAAATAATAGTTGAAATATACATAGTGCGTTAGTGATAAATAATTGCAATATCATTTTATTAATTATTAATGCAATAGTGAGATGATACTCGTATTATATTTATAAGTTCGTTTACTTTCTATTAGCAGGTTTAAATGTTAGGTTATCGTAGAAATAGTGGTGATCTTTCTCTATTACACTTTTTAATTCCTGAAGATGTATGTATTTCGACTGCGATATTGGCAATGATTCATTATATATATTACAAAGGCAGTCAAACGGTTGCACTGATAAAGTTGAGTTTGTAAAAGATTGTTCCATCTGGTAGATGCTGTAACATTTTAATATCATATACAACAGGATCTCCGATTCGTTTTCCTGGTCTTAATGAACTTAATCCAGATTTAATCTTATCCATAATTCTTAAAAATTAAAAATCAATGACATTAATTTTATAAGGTTGTTTTGGTCTTGCTAGCCGCATACGTGCTATATAATCAGACGGTGAATATATTGGAGGCTTAAAATACTTTTCCAAGGTGGCATGTGCACTATCGGCCTCCATCATGGTGTGGCCTCTTTCAAGAAAAAGCTGTTGAATCTCGATGTTTTTTCTCTCTAAAGATATAACTTAGAGCAGTAGCGAATAATTTATTTCGGTTTCGATATCCACACCCATCCGATTTTAGAATTATTTCATTGTATTGTCCTGCTTTCGATGAGATGAGACAAATTCATTAGAAGATACATTATGAAGAATGTATATGGTGAAATTGTGTAGTTGCAGCTTTTGTTTATAATACATTTGTGCCTGTTTTTTGGACATAGCAGCACACTTTGGAGATCCATTGTGATTACTAACCGTCCAGTAATACTTCTGGTACTCTCCTTCATTTAATTTTTGGTCTTCTTGCATCTTTTTTTTTTTTAATAATGTGGCTATTGTATTCCATTTCTGAAACATTCTTCATTTTATAACTACAGCAGATGGCAGTGATGGCACACTGATATTTACGTGGTTGGTGGATACTAATTTTTTGGTGGTAAATATACTGGAGTATATTCTGCTGCTGAATGACCATTTTCCAGAGACCATTTTTTATATTCATCATGCATTTGTATTTTGGATCGGAAACACGATTCCACATACACCCTGGAGGTATTTTCTCTGCAATAATGGCTGGGAACTTTGGAATTAGATCCAACCATAATGTAACATTTTTCCACAAATCTCTCCGTTTTGATTTTTGGTTGCACTACCAATTATTTATCTTCAGTCAGATTCTTATTACCTGTCATTGTTGCTTTCAATTGGCCACTGTCATCGAGACGTTTGTAGTTGTTTATCCAACTTTTAAATTAATTCTCGCCTATACCCTATTGACCATGTAGGCATCTTCCAGAAATTATTGAATATTTCCTGTCTCTCTTTTTGAGAAAGCATCTTTCAAACCGTCGTGCAAGACCATAATGCATAGCATATAACATAGAAACAAACTATGTGTAGCCAAACTGTAAAAAAACATTACACTCTCGATATCAAAATACCATCTATATGTTACTATAATATACACATAGTTGTTTTTGTGAACCGTGGTTTTTGAACCTTACACATAGCTGTTTTTATTTTTTGAAATAACTTCGGAGCGAGTTTACCCAACACATAGATCATTTTACTGGCCTATAGAGAAAAAAATAAGGAATGACTTGGTATTTAAAAGTCATTTTTGATAAAAGTGACACATAGATGGTTTTGCTAAAACGGTGACGATATATTAAATGATTTCACATATAAATAGATGAAATCACATAAAATAGTTTGTTTTACAAAACAAAAATCATAAATCACTCATTGTAAATATAAATTCACTCAATTTTGACAACTTCACATATTTGTAAAATTGTTTTCACCGATAAATAATATATCGCACAAGGAAAAGGTAGAAATTCACAAATGTCAAACTAATAATTGTAGCAGCAATTCAATTTATTAGAAGGCAATCGAAAAAATGATGCTTAGGTGTCAATATAATTAATGTTAAACGCAGTAATATAAATATGTAAATATGTTGCTATCGTTTATATATTATTTGATGTAAATCTACAATTAAATAACACCACCTAGATATATCTTTTTCGGTTCATCGATATAAATTTTGGTAAATGTGGCGCAGATGCCGTCATGAGATTGTATAAGTATCTTTTTTGAACTATACCTAACCTAACCTTACCTAACCTAACCTAAACTAACCTAACCTAATCTAACCTAACCCAACCTAATATTATTACCTAATATAATCTTAGTTTGTGATGCATCAAAATCTATAAGCATTTCAAATTTTAAATTAACAATTATTGGGTCGAAAAACCTATGCGCCGACAGAAAAGGGTATTTATTATAATTATCTACATGGAATAAACTGTTTTCGTAATAAAAATCATAAAAGCTCATGACGGCATCTGCGGCACAATTACCTAAGTTTTAATTAACGTCACTTTTTAAATAGGTACTTATAATATTATTTGAATCTGAAAGTAGGTACCTAATACATACTTATGTTTTGCCAAAATATTGTTTAAAATCATTAAACCTAATTTTCTTAGTGTTTGTATTATTTTACGATTAATTGGTTACAATAGTATATTGATACGTGAAGACTACTTTTTCCTTAGTGCAAATCGATCATTTGAGAGTTGTAGTTGATTTGTGAATATCATCCATTTCCGATGTGACGTAAGGTGCATTGGGGTAATTCCGACAGAAATTTCTATGAGATGACTAGAGGTTATATATTTCGGTTAATTATTCAAAGTGTTTTATATTTACTGCCATTATTGTTTTACCTCTGTGTACTTAAAGAAAAGATGTATGATAAATATATATTAGATTCTTGAATATATAGTTGGGTTCTTTAAATTGAGGATTTGAAATATTGAGTCATTTTTTTTTGCATTGGGGAAATTACGAACTATCTTGGGGTAATTCCGAAATTATTCAAAAGTTGATTTTATTGCACTTTGACCGAAGGTTTACCTTTCTTTTTTGACCGTAATTAATCCTAACACAAAATATCATCAATTTTGTTAATAGTATCCAAAATCCCTAACTTTTGATACTATTAGTTCGGAATTACCCCAAAAAAAGATAGTGGTTCTCAACATTTCAGTTAAGGACTTCGGATTAAAGGGATTGTGGAACGGGATGGAGCAGAGTAGGTTTATTCCCGGTTGTTACTACCAGTTTTGTTCCCACCGGTGACAAATAATGAGAAAAAATATCCCAATATGACACAAGTACCTACCACCTTAAATCATTAAAATAAAGACGAGGAAAATCAAAGAAGGTGATATTTTAACAATCAATTTTTATTTGAGTCTACATTCTTATTTGACTACCTTGATAGAACAATATTTTTTATAAAGATATCTTTTGTTTACTTACTGCTTTTTGCATAGCAAAATAAACTTTCTTCATACCCATACAATTAAATTAGTCAACATTAAAAATGTTAAATCAAAGTCGGAACTTGTGTTTTTAATCATTTTCATCTACTTTTATGGCATAAACTTATAATTTATTCCTGCTAGCAAACCTAAAACTAAAATGCGGGCTACACTTTTAAAAAAATATAACAGAATTGCTTAAGACATGGTCTGAAAGCCTCACATATACATAATAATGATCTATTGGTTTGGTACGCAATCAGTCAAATTAAATTCTATCTTTATCATTACATAAGTAATATTCTATTTCATCAGCACTTTTTTTGTATATCTATCTTCTTCACTATTAATGACTCTGGAACGTTGTCACTATCTTTTCTTTTGGTCGTAATAAAGGTTAGCTGCTGCTGTGGTCTCATAGTTTTAAGAAGTTGATAGAGAAGTATGTTTCCTCATGTTTTATTATTTCTTCTATGAACCCAATATAGTACCTCCATTTTTTCTGATTGAATATCTGACAAGCACTGAATCATTTAATTTGTAATTTTCCTTCATGGCAGGGTCCTTTTCTTGAGTTTTGTATACTTTATCTTTATTTTTCAGTTTTAGTAGCAGTTGTTCATCTTTGTCTTTTTCTTTTGAGTCTTCTCTAGTTGTCATATTTTTTCCTTTTATAAAAACATCAACGTTGTCTTTGTCATCTCTTTCAATGTGTCTTTTCTCTTCGTTTTTTTTTGTCTGTTTTATCCGCTTGATTTTCTTTACCTTCACTTTTTTTGCCAACACTTTTACTCTTAGTACAGAGAGAATTTGAATCGTTGTTGGTGAGTATCTTTTCGTCAGTTAAACTTTCACCATATTTCACATCTTTTGTTTTTTTTGTGACCTCGGTTCTTCCTTGTATATTTTCAATCATCTTCAGAGTATTCATCCATCAATTCTTCAAAATCAAGATAATCTATAATATCAGCATTGCTATATTCGCTCATGATATCGGATACACTAGTTATGCTGTTAAGTGAAGGCTGGCGTTACCGCACATACCCAAGATTATAATAGGGCCTGCGATAGCTTCTTATTAGGACGACGCTAAATTTACTTACTTTAATATTAATTTAATTAAGTATATTATGTACATCTAAATTAGATATAATTTTAGTTTCTTTACAGATTGAGAATCACTGCCAATTACTATGAAAAAGTTAAGTGGGCTATTGCGGAGTGAATATGTATCGGAATAACCCCAAAGGGGTATTTCCGAAAAAAATTAAAAACACAGTTAGGACGTTGTGCTCCTCTGACGAATTCGTAAAAAACGATAATCTATCGTAAAAGCAATCACTTATTCAAATAACTTACCAGAATTCCGAGATATGTAAGTTGGGGTAATTACGAATCAGCAAAAATGGCGCGAAAAACACTTCTCCGAAAAAACTTGATGGTATGCACGCATTGTTGACACTAGCGACTAGCGACGACTTACGAAGCGATCACAATGAATATGGCTTCTAGACTTAATGTTGCCAATAGGAAAATATCGCTTCGATTGGTAGAATTTTTGAACTTTCGGAATATACCCATATTCGGAATTACCCCAATGCACCTTACATCTTTTTAAATGTTGTCAGCGCTTTGTGAAAACAGTCTATTCAATTGTGCAAATATATATTCCCCAATTTAAAATAGCTCAGATAGTGAGGTCATCAAGAATTATCCGGATGAAGGACACAGGATCATCAGACCGTCAGTAGCTTACTAGGTTAACAGCACTTGCCCCATAAACTGTAGCATAAGGAAGATGTCTGTTTGAATCCCACTCAGCCAAAGAATTTTCAATTATGTATGTTTCTGAAGCCTTTCAAAATTATGTATATTTAATAATGTTTGATGCTGGCATATTATGGTAAATTATGGATTCTGTTTTCACCACTGACCTGACTTGACTTCATCTTACAGTGATGCTAATAAGAGCTACGTGTTGACATGGCATGACCTTATACCTGCTCTATGCTCTATATGAAGTAGTTGAGAAAGTGATATAAATATACCCTGTGACTGTAGTTTCCGAATTCAGCTTGCAATGCGAATCCGGCAAGTTCTACGAGCTGTGGTAGCTGCAATGTTATCTGCCCCTCTACCACCGAACGCCTCAGCTGCAAGTAAACCCAGCCCCGCCATGCTCCACCCCTGGAAATTCAAATTCAAGTGTTGATATCAAAGAAAAACATAATAATATGGATGTAGATGTCCGTGTAGATTCAAACCTTATTCACTTTTTTGTGTTTCTTCTACTATTTCTGTGTTTCCGGGGCAAAAGGTTTTATGTCACTTTTGAGAAAAATGAGATTTTTATCCTACATAGTGCTGCTTTTTTTGTATACAATTATGTCAAGTTAATAAATAAAAATGAAAACAAGCTAAAAATTCATTTTATTATTTCAAACAAAATTAAATACTTACATAATATCAAGGATTTATTAACTTGCATAAAAGAAATGCCAATGAACCACACAACAGCATTTTGAAAGTTACCTTTTCCCTAACACCACAGATTTTTTCGAGACTTAGAAGATTTTGAAACATAGGATATTTATATCAGACTTATTTACTTACTGATATAATTAAACTGAAGTTCATATCAACTAAGAATTAAAATTAAAATGCATATAATATAGGTACAGACTCCTTTGTATGTATGATTTAATCTCTTTTTCATGCGTTGATGAATGTTTAAAAATAGAACTTCATCGCTATTTGACCATTTCGAAGGTATACTGACAGAATGCATTATTTCAATTTTTGCTGTTTTTCTGTTTTAAATGCCAAAATGTATACAATTTTACGCTCTACGTCCTGGTAAAACGCACAAAGGCATAGGATATAATGGTGAGAAAATAGAAACATTATTAAATCATATTGTTATTTTTTTATTCTGATAGAAAGCATGATAATGACCTAATGTGTTCTGCGTATACAAAATACAGGACTTGTGACATATCGTATATTGTGTTTGGCCATAAAGGTTAGTCTTTATAATTGTTTGAATACCTAGTATGGTTTATGTGGTTTATGGTCGATTGAGTCATGTTTTTTATGGAGGGAAGTTTGTTTGGCATGATGGTTGGAAAATGTTAATAATTATGTAAGTCAATTCTGTATTGTTTTTTTTTCTTATGAATTCTTGGTTTACAATAAAATCATCAATTTCTTCTTCTTTTTTTTTAGAATTATTAATAACCATTTCCTTGCCCTTTTGTACAAGGTGGTTGTTAGTAATTTTGACAAATCACAAACACCCAGGCTTTAAGAAAAACACATAAATATTGTGTCCTGACTGACCGGGAAATCGAACCCAGAACTCTCGGGTGGAAGGCAAGTGCCTTACGCACTGCACCATGAGAGCCGCCCAATTTCTTCTACTATATTATTGTCAACCCCACACAATTATTTAGGTACTTATCGACAAATTCCAGGTTCATTAATAGTTTAGATGGGCAGTCTACAATATTGAAAGATAAACCATTTTCCATGATAGATAAAAAAATTGAAGAACTGTGTCAACAAATGAATATTAAATTGTGATGTTGCACATGAGGCTGAATGAAAAACATTATTTGAGATCCAATTCTATATTGAAATGTTTACCTTACAGCTTTTGACAAATTCGCCGGCATAAAGAACTTAATCCTCAAAAAGAGCGAAAGGTTTGCGTCATCTTCTGTCGGCAGTTTCTTGGGATTTTTCTTCTTCACAGAATTGCTTCCCAGCCAATTCTCTGGAGCAACTTTCTTGATCCTATATTCATCGGGCAGGAAAATAAAATCCCCACCAACCAAAGCCGATATTCCCAGCATAAAATTATGCTCGAACCGCTCCGATTGTATAATCGCCTGAAACATAAACGGTGATATTTTTGAAATACTAAATTATCTCCTATATATTATTATCCTACAGATTTGCCCGTTTTTGCGAGCGATTGTGTGCCTTATTCGTCACGTCCGATGGGTTCAAACGCCAAACACGCTAATTGAATGTTCGAAATTGAAATAGGTCATATAGAGTATGAAAGGAAGGGTTTTCCGAATTTAAGTTATCTTGCGATATAATATTGATGTTTCTCTAAAGCTTTCCGGCACATACGTCACATTATTGACAATATGGGAATTTATTTTTTCACAATGTTTGCAACACTCGAACCGACTAAACAAAAGATGGCCGCTTTAAATTTAAAATGCGTTTTAACCGATATATACAATCAATTTTCACAAACTAATCATAATAAGATTAATCGATAAACATATTAGAACTGATTTATTTAAATTTTTATGAATTAAGTTCTCTGTTTAAGTTAAGTTTCTACACCTCTGACGGAAATCAAGTCTTTTGACACTATAAATTTATTACGCTATGTATACTAACATACGGTATTTCAATTGACTCACCACATATTTACTTATGAGATGCATTCGAGTGACTGTAAGTTGAAGTGAGCACAATTTTATATAACTTAACACAGTCACAAAAAAATCACTTTTAAAAAATAGGTAACATCCGTCATTATTTGTTGTTTATGTAAAAAACGACAGGTGATATTATTTACGTCTCTTAATGATTTAAAAATGCACAGCACTATATAATAACTCACATTTATAACAAGCACCCATAGATAACTATAAATATTCAAATAAACAATAACATTTATACGAATTCCGATTAAAACTGAACATTTCATAGAAACGCGGGCCGCACGAAATATCGGCATTTTACATTCCCAATTTAATGTCATTTTTTTTTTTTTTGTACGGCTGTTGAATGATTTTTTTTAAACCAATGAAACTTATAGGTATACGTTTAATTAGCTCATTATATAACCCAAAAATATTAAAAAGGTATCAACCAGTGTTGCCAAGTAAAATTTTCAAAGTTCAGTAGATTTTATCTTCAAAATATCAGTAGATTGACAAAAATGTATGAAATTCAACGATTGTGTTTGGTGAAAGCGTGCATATTGACATAATCTCACAAGTGTCTTTTAAAAAATCATGTAAAAAGTGACTTTTGTTCATCACAAATATCATAATTAATTTCTTCTTTTCCTGACAAATATTTCAGTAGATCTAATGAAATTCCAGTATACATGGCAACACTGACTATGCGATCAACCCAGTGTTGCCAAGTCAAAATTTAAAATTCAGTAGATAGACATGGCAACACTGACTATGCGATCAACCCAGCAGTGTTGCCATGTCTACTGAAATTTGCCAATATACTGAATTTTTGATTTTTTTCGAAATTCAAGAAATCTACTGATATTTGTGTTTCTCCATAATTGTAAATTAACTGATGATTCTTTCAATAATAAACTTGAAATGATTTACGCATGACCTTTTTTGATGTTATACACTTCTAAATTGACATAAAAAGCATTGTAACTCTACCCAAGAGCGCCATTTTACCCATTAATATCATCATTGTTTACAGTAAATTAATATTATTAGTTATTGTTATTCTTATTAGTTTATATCATATCTAATAAACCACATTTTTCAAAATCTTCTGAAATTTTAAATTTTGACTTGGCTACACTGGGTTGCAGTGTTGCCAAGTCAAAATTTAAAAATTCAGTAGATAGACATGGCAACACTGACTATGCGATCAACCCAGTGTTCCAAAGTCAAAATTTAAAAAAAAAATCAGTAGATAGACATGGCAACACTGACTATGCGATCAACCCAGTGTTGCCAAGTCAAAATTTAAAATTTCAGTAGATTTTGGCAAAAAATATCAGTTGATCTACTGAAATTTAAGTAGACATGGCAACACTGGATCAACCATAGAATATATGTCAGAATTTAATAACGTAACATTTTTTTTATGGCTGTTAAATGATAATTTTTTAAACCAATGAAACTTATAAACATTCAATTGAATTGGCTCATATAACCCAAAAATATTTAAAAGGTATTCAACAATAATTGATGTTATACATATTATTTAAATCATTATCAACGAGGATCAATCCACTGCTGGATAAAGGCCTCCCTAGCCTGATTCTATTCCTTTCTGTCATTTAAATTCCTGTATTTATCAAAATCGGTGATAATATATTTATCCTCATATTTATAACGTCATCATAATCATCGACTTGAACCAATCCACTGCTGGATAAAGGCCTCCTTATCCTGATTCTCCTCCTTTCTGTCATTTGAATTGCTGTGTTTATCAAAATCGGTGATATTATAATTATCTACATATTCGTATCGTTATCATCATCATCATCAACTAGGATCAATCCACTGCTGGATGAAGGGTTCCACAACCTGATTCTACTACTAGCAGTTAAACGAATTTGTGATACTATACCTATTTATATCATCCTTATCAACATCGACCTGAACCAATCCACTGCTGGATTAAGGCCTCCCTAGCCTGATTCTATACTTTTCTGCATTTTAATTGCTGTATTTATCAAAATCGGTGATATTATATTTATCTACATATTTATATTGTCATTATCATCATCGACCTGAACCAATCCACTGCTGGATAAAGCCCTCCCTAGCCTGATTCTACTCCTTTCTGTCTTTTGAATTGCTGTATTTATCAAAATCGGTGAAATTATATTTATCTACATATTCATATCGTTATCATCATATCATCATCAACTAGGATCAATCCACTGCTGGATGAAGGATTCCCTAGCCTGATTCTATTCCTTTCTGTCATTTGAATTGCTGTATTTATCAAAATCGGTGATATTATATTTATCTACATATTAATATCGTCATCGTCACCATCGACCTGATCTAATCCACTGCTGGATAAAGGCCTCCCTACCCATATTCTACTCCTTTCTGTCATTTGAATTGCTGTATTTATCAAAATTGGTGATATTATATTTATCTACATACTCATATCGTTATCATCATCAATCAAGGATCAATCCACTGCTGGATGAAGGATTCCGCAACCTCATTCTACTACTATCAGCGAAATGTCAAACTGTCTGACGTGAATAAAAAATCCATCCCGAAGAGAAAACTATGGCGCCATCTATGCATACTTCACAATTATAATAAAATCCAACACCGCCAAGCCGTCTGCAAGACCTAGCGAGACAGACTGGCGAGAGCCAGCTGGCTCAGCTAGTCAATATCAATATCGTAAACATAATTAATCTATAACAAGTTTATTTATTTTTGATATTCTAGCGCATAATCCTCACAATTCTGAAGATTGACTAATTAATTTTGAATCACACTAAATTCGGAAATATGTTTTCCCCATTGATTGATGATTTACATTTATGTGTCCACAATTGGTACGAAAAATCGTGATCCTACCCATTGCCGACTCAAGTAATAAGTTAATCTAAAGATGGCGGTATCCTACCACATTATGTCATAATAATATGCCCCTTGGAGAATTATTTATTTAAGTTATACATAATTGTATTTTAGGAACCACACAGGTAGACATATTATCATAGCTACGTAAGTTTTTTTAGCATAACCATGAGTTAGCTTGCTTGTTTATTTGGTTTGTTTGAGCCTCAGTATTGTGACTAGAGACGTCAAATAAATATTGATACTTTGAAGTATCGATACTTTCTTTCAATACAATACTGATACTTTTTCTTTCGATTTGACATCCCTAATTATTGTGGCAATGCCGAAATTTGATTTGATATAAAAAGAATTTCAATTTATAGTTAGGTATCTAGGTAGGTACCTACACATATTTTTTTTTTTATAAAAATTACGTTTTTTTTAAATAAATAAACATAAATATGAGTTACTTAGTCAAAATTATTTTTATTACATTCGAGCTAGCTGTTTAGCATTAAAAGAACATGTAAGTGAATTACAATCTTAATAAAGGTATCTTTATCATAGTAGATTTTTGGGTTTCCACCGTGTGACCTTCTTTCTTCGGCGATTCGGGCTCGTTGCAGAGGCCATTATCAAGAGATGAAGGAAGGATACAAGGTGGAAACCCAAAAATGTACTACGATAAAAAACAACAGTGAAAGCCTCAAAGATATAAGATATGTTTAATAAAATCTTTAAATATAGGTAAGTACTATAATATTATTAAAATTCCATGAAACCCCTTATATTTTTTTAGAAAATCACTACACAATGTAATGATTCTTCATAACAAATTATTGATTGTTATTTTGATTTGATTTGTCAATTTCATGAAAGAAACATTCTGTAATGGCGTCATAATAATTTATTCTTGCTTTAAATTGAACAGGTTTTGGAATAATTTCCAAATTCAAAAACAATATTTTTTGTCCGCATTTTTTTGTAATGTGTAATGGCTGATATTAGTTTTCGATTGTGTGCTGTAGACTCGACATTAATTAATAATATAATAATTATGCTAAAAAAGAAAGCGTAGAAAATTCTTTCAGCTTAAAATATCGTAGAGAAAACCGACGATAATTTATTTTAAAGCACTAATTACACGTTGCCGCGGTTGCGGCCGTGCATGTAACGAGCGTGCGAGGTCAAAATACGGAGAGCGATTTGCGAGAAAATATCAGGCGCACAGCCCGGCGCGAGAGGTATACAAATCGAGCTCGGCAAAAAAACGAATTAATACTAAGTGGGTGGGTATGTGTGTTTGTCCGTTTTTTAGTATAACAAAACTCTTGCCTGGAATACTTCGCCTGCTGTCGCGGTATTAGGGTCGCATGCCACATCGATTTTCTGACCGTTTAGCAGGATAACGACCACTGTTCTTCTGTCGCCCTGCTGCTGAAAAAATCGAATGACACAATCAATATCGATGATGGACATTAGAGAGGAAGCTGAAAATAAAATTCAACAAAGATAGACTGTCAAATCGTTTCAAATTGAATCAAAGACAGTAAGTTAGGGTCTTAAATATTAAATACACTAAAAATCAATGATTTTTACGGTTGTTTTTTTACAGCTGAAAACATTGTCGACAATTAAATTTAATAACCACTTATGAGACCAATATTTTTTTCTCAATTAATAGTCACCGAAAACTTATCTCTATATATATAAAAATCTCGTGTCACGATGTTTGTGGTCGAACTCCTCCGAAATGGCTCGACCGATTTTTATGATTTTTTTAATATATATTTGTTAGGTATGAGAATAGGTCAACAAGTATATTTCATACCGCTAGGTGATTAGGGTATCTCTATCCAGAAAATTTTTTCTTTTATTTTTTTGAAAATTTCTTTTTGTATTTTTTTTATTATTTGGCATCAAAAAATACCTATAACCCCAAATTTTCACCCTCCTACCCCCACCCTCCCATTTTTTAATCGCCATTTTATTATTTTGTATGAACAAATTTAATCGTCGTTCGTATTTCAAACAGAACGAAATTATTTATGTTGTTGAATGACAGATGGCACTACGTCCGAGAAGAATTCAAGAGAAGCGTCGCGTCATTTTGACATTTCATTCGGCATATCACAACGCAGTGCGTGCAAAATTTTGTACGATTTATTTTAATTTATCTATTTTTATGTGCGTGTATTACAAGCAAACAAACAAAAAGTGTAAAGCAACAAACATGCGAAATAGTAGAGCAGAAAGAACAGACGAACAAATCCAACAAGATAACAAAAACGTGCGTGTAAGCATGTTGCAATTGCGTGCATCCCAATCACAAGAGGCACGAGCTGAACGAAATCAACAACGACAATTGGAACGGAGCCAAGCGCGCCGGTTCGTAGTTAACACACGCAGAGCAAATGACCGACAACGCCAACAAGTACATCGAACATTTACATCCGCTTCGTTCCTTCGTTTCGCATTCGAGTACGAGCCAGATATTGCATATTCCGCTCATCCGAAAGTGCTGATTGGTGCTATGGACAAAGAATGTCCCAATTGTCATGCGCTCAAATTCAAACATGAGTCAGCCGGGATGTGTTGCGCATCAGGAAAAGTGCAACTACCAGAAATTGAGATACCACCAGAACCATTGAACGGCTTGCTCATCGGCACGGTTCCAGATTCAAACCTGTTCCTGAAGTCCATTCGCACTTTCAATCCATGCTTCCAAATGACTTCGTTCGGAGCAACAGAAATAGTTCACAATATTGCGGCAAATGGTCAACAATTCCATTCTACGTTCAAAATCAAAGGCCAAGTATACCACAAAGTAGGCTCATTGCTGCCAATGCCAAACGAACCACATAAATTTTTACAAATCTACTTCATGGGCGGTGAGGACATCAATCATATGGATGCACGTTGTGGCTACAATAGCCTCAATTTGCCTAATGCCAGGCGCATCATCGGCGAACTACACGCCCTTTTGAATGAGCACAATGAATTATTGAAATTCTTCAAAGCACACATGCACGAATTGCAAAGTGACAATCACGCTATTGTCATCAATCCTGATAAAACACCAGCTGGAGAGCACGTGCGTCGATTCAATGCGCATGTTGTTGACGACATTGCTGGAATCATGGTTGGCGACCGCACATCGACGCGAGAAATCGTGATTCAAAGAAGAAACAATAATATGGAGTTCATCGCTGACACACACCGTTCATACGACGCTCTCCAATATCCGCTAATTTTCTGGAAGGGACAAGACGGATATTGCATAAACATTAAACAACGAGATCCTGTCACAGGTAATTCATTCATTATGAACATCATTACTCATTTTGAATTGAGAAAATGAATGGTTGATGTTTTTTGTTTTTATCGGCGGTCATCGTCTACAGCGCTCTATTTCTCTTTCTGTCATAGATCCCATCCCCACACACTTACGATACATTCGTTATTTTTTTATTTAACAACCAAAATATTCACTAGAAATAATTTATATGGCAGAACAACGTTTGCCGGGTCAGCTAGTATCATTATGAAAATTAATACCCCTATATGATAGTACGTATTAACATGGCCATAACAAGAATATGCACGTGTAACCACGTATTATCTATATATACCACACAGAACATTTTGACGTTTACTGATTACAAAACTGTCCGAACCTGTCAAAGAATGCGATTGACAAGACAGTCTGCACTTTTACGTGTAAACAGTTGTTATCGCGATAGTTTAAAATACACACTATTGGTGCCAGTAAATCCATGCACGTGTAGAGTATAAATGCTTAATAACTTTGCACTCCGGCTCTAGGATGAAAATGATAAATATATTTTTTAAATATATTATCTAAGTATTTATTTATTTATTATACACAATATGTTAATTTAAGTGAATATCATTTGATTTAATTTTATGCGAGGGCATAACAGTGTAGTAAAAAGTGCAAAAAAGTGCAAAGTTATGAAACGTATAGGTACTCTACAGGCGCTATAAAATACACTCCCCGATCCCTCGATTTGACATCTGAAAAAATCTATGACTTTTACGGTTGTTTTTTTATAGCTGAAAACCTTGTTAAGATTTTAATAACCACTTAAGAGACCAATATTTTTCTCTCAACAGCCACCGAAAAATTATACCACATGAAAATTAAAAAAAAAAAACTTGATGCATAATATTTATTTCCGTAGGTACTTTCTTTCCTGCAATCCAATCAGCATAGCGAGTCGTGCGAATGACATAAACTTAAAAAAAGCGGGAGAAATGCCTCCGTGGCTGACATGGAAATTCATTGCGATAATTTAAATTTGCAGTCCCCCTCGTTGGGTTACTACTGTATGTGTGCGTGGTTCTATTTTATAAGCTGAAAAATAGAAACAACAATACCTCAGCGACAACGGAGTATACCTACACCCATTAAAATTATTTATATTGTCTATTATATATTTGTATTGCATCTTTACATCATGTCCCGTTTTATGATGCCAATCCATCAAAAGAGAGTATCATCAAAATTTGGGATTGTGGTATTGGTAGGTATCACGCGCCATTTTAAGCAAATTAAATATTATCACGCGCTGTTTTACATGATGTTTCAAAAAGAAAATCGCGAGCTGTCAAACATCTTCGTACTAATCAAATAAAATGGCTTAAAGCTGGCTTAGTGGACGGAATTCTCGTTTCTTAAAATAATTGGTAGGTCAAATCAAGTGGATATATCAAATTTATAAAAGAGAATGATTGGGCATTGAGATGATACCTAATAATAATTAATTAAACTAATTTATATTAATTAATTATATTATTAATTAATTATAATTAATTAATTAATTAATTATAATATTAATTTATACAGAATTATTTAAAAAACTGCTAAATACAGCTGTGTCCTTAATTTTAGAACGATGGCGTTTACAATAATACTCTTTACCCAGGATGACACGTAACATCACAAACATAATTAGAGCCGTCCAAACCAATCCGCCTAACACCACAATCGATCTTAATCGAGCATATCACGAAGCCTACGTTTGTTGGACGTATTAGCATTTTTACGGCCTAGGAATGTCTCAGGACTGATCTCCAAGAGGTCGCCACGCACTCAAGTGTGCTTTGACTAATTTTACTTGAACATAGAGAAATCCTCATTAACGGCGAATATCACAATATCACAATGTCTCGAAGGCAAAAGTAATGATAAGCTGGTTTACTGAACCAAAAGCGGCTCATTAATGACACAGATTGAGTGGATCAATAACTACGCGTATCTCGGACAACAAATGTCAATGTATGATGAGATTGCTTGCAGAACTAAACTGACAAGAAGCGCATTTGGGCGCCTGAATAGTATCTTCAAAAGTGACCTCTCATTGTGTCGAAAGCGTAAAGTGTTCAACCGATGTGTGCTACCAGTGCTCACCTATTCATGTGCAACATAGACCCTTGATGTAAGAGAAGTCCAAAAACTAAAAGTAGCGCAACGTGACATGAAAATGAACATGTTGGGCATAACGCGGAAAGACTACAAGATACACCAACGGACAAAGGTGTACGCGATAGGGACCAAGAATAGTGAAAAGAGTTATGGGAGGTGTTCAACCAGCAGTGGATTGACCTCGGTTAATGACGATGATATTGAAATATTTTATACGTTGATTCCCAGGATGAGAAAAAACAGGGCATCATAACGACATATACAAATTTCCTACAGAGTCTATTTCTCGATTGTCCTGGCTTAAATCACAACATAATATATCTCAAATCATTTTAAAAGGACATTATCATACAAGGTGTTTTTTAACATAATATTGTATGAACAAACAGTAGGGACCAAAAATGATAATTCCACAAATTTATTAGTTCGGTTGAATTGGTAGTCAGATAAAATAAATGGTAAGAAGCATTGCATTGTTAATAAATACACAAGATGTGACGTCTTTCTTTTGCTACTTACGTACGTACTGAAATTTACGTTTTTTTATTTAAATAAATTTTAAAAAGGTCACGGAAAAAAGTGCTAATACTAATTTTATCATTAGCCTTCTTCATTTTTAAATAATATTTAAGCTTTATTTGATAGAAAAAGGTTTTCTTTAACGCGTTTGGTTGAATCACAGGTTCAAAAAGTATAGGTAGGTCTCTGCCCTTTTCGTGTCTCTCTTTTGAGAGAGCGAGAGGTCTGTAACGAATAATTAATATAATTAAAAAGTTAAATAGACTAAGGGGGCCATTTTACATGTCGACGTAAAAAATTTGCAGCTCTGCTTTATTCGAGAAATTTCGACCGAGGCGAAAAACATCGCAAACAAAACGCGAAGAAAATTCGAGTGGTTATAATTTTTAATTGTGCCTATAAACAAGACGCGAGTGCGTTTAATGATTTCTAGAAGCGATTAATCGTTAAGTGTTGACTTATAATTGTGCGCAATGAACTTTTAAACGCTGCGTTTAAGGGCGGGTTTAAAATTGATTAATGGTTATTACGACAAACGCACATTTATCGTTTGAAAAATGAAATGTTAAAGAAAACCACAAGACGTTATCACTAAATAAATCACCTTTCATTGATTCGTTACATTTTTCATAAATCATTACGTATAAAGGTATAAAGATAATCATACGTACATATTTCTAGAATGTTGGTGTTTCAAACTATATTTTTGTGTGATTAAAATGTTATTTAAAAATCGGCAGTTCTCTGCATTGAACAAAGTGTGCATACAGAATAGTTTTAGATTTTATTCATAGATATCAATGTTTTTAAAACACTACATTTGACAGATTTATATTCTGAAAGTTAATTAAAGACGACTCCTTCACTAGGACTAGGCGATCCACGGAAGCAACAGCCGAAGAAAGTCAAAGGTTTAATTTTGGCAGACAGACGACTGAAGATTTTTCGAAATTGCTATCGCGGCAGGTACCTACGTTTCGGAAAATATTTCACGAAACTTTGAAATATCCAGGAGAGTGTTTGATGTAGTTCTTGTCATACCTATTTAGATTTAATGTTTTAGCAGGTACCTATAGCTTAGGGTGGACGTAAAGCTTTGGAGATTCGACATAAATAGTGCACACTATACTTTGTCAGTCGTAACTTATTTGTTTTCATTAAACTAAAAATGCAAATTGCAGATGGTGATGGTGAGTTTTTTAAATTTAATTAAACTCTGCCCAAGCCAAATCATAATAGTGGAGGTAGGCTGTGGAGATTCGACAAAAATAGTGCACACTTTGTCAGTAACCCTAATTTATTTTCATTGAACTAAGAATAACAATAAAAAAACCCTGCAATGTTTAGTGTGCACTATTTATTCCGGACCAACAGCCTACCTCCACCCTTCGCCACTGATATACCTATATATATATTTACATCAGAAGTGAGGATATTATATTATTTGGAAGCTTCAAAATATATATGAACAATTAAATTAATATACGAATATGTCTATTATTTTTAAGAATTTCAAAAAAATTTGAGCATCATGCATAATTCACAATAGTAAGTATTATAATATTATGTAACTTAGAAGTAATTTAAGACAACTTGGCTATCTATGCACCTAGACTCATTGTATCCTCGGTCTATCAGTTTATCACAGTGGCGAAGACTCCATACTAGGCGATTATTTAAAGCCTACCTTCTTAAGAAAAATAATTTTTATTTTCATGTTGACGTATTTATATAATCACAAATAATAATATATTCAATATGCCCAAAGACATCTATCGTATAATTGTCATAATTTTACGATCTTTTCACATATTTCAATAAGCACCATCTATGGAATCTCTCGAAAGTTTAAAAAAATAGAACACACCACGTTTCGCTTCACATATTGTATAGGATTATTTTCGCGTGAATCGACGGATTTTTCAATATGAAGTTTTTTTGTCATTATTTCAAAATGTCTGGCGTCCCGCATACAAATGTACAAGCTGTTTCGTTAGCGCTTATGTTGCGAGAGCACATTTATTCAAAATAATTAATAAGAAGATAATAAAAAAAATAATTTCTATGGGATTCAATCACGTAAATAAGTACTGATTGTTTATAAAAATATAAAATAATTTATCTCGTGATCTTTATTTATTTATTAGTTCACTCATTAGACAATTTAGATATCTGATATTGTACCTACCCAAGTCTGTGTTTTAAATATAGAAGTATTTTAAAATGTCTAGTTTTACGGGTTAAATTATATATTGTTATGGAACATAATATATATACAACAACGGATATTTTCATAGATGATAGGTAATATATTTTGAGCGTATGTTACGTTTATAAATGTTTAGGAAAATACATAAGTAATTCAAACTAACTGCTTATTTTTATGAACTAATTATAACAAACCAATTAAGCTTTTGAAATTTCTTCGTTTTAGCGTACCTATTCATCAGTAGTAATATTGGGTTATCTTCTTATTTCCCGCAAATATATCTGACAAGCATGGTTACTCCCACAGCCTACCTCTTTCAAAAAGTCACCCTTCGCCACTGGTTTATCAAGTATACTGGGTAAAAGGCATCAAAACCTGTCGCTGGCCATTAATTGAATAACTCTGAAATCTAATACAATCGTCGTTTACCGCTCGCTTAGATTGTAAAGTTAATTTATAAATTTGACAGCGCGCGGAAGCGGTATAATCAGACGCGAGAGGTGATTGATTTCCTTTTGATCTGGTATTTGGGGAACGGCGTACAAGAAATACAAAAACTAAATAAGATGGTATCGGTCCCCCGGCGAAGATTGATGGACCTTTGGGGTATCTTCTTCTTCGGATGGGGGCAATAAAAAGCAGCTTTTTTGACAAATCCACGTCACGCTATTTACGCGTTTAGTAGCGTTCGTTTATGCACAATAATAACAATTTTACATCTTTCGCTTATGTCTGTCGTAGGGATAATTTGGCGTTGTTGTTTTGTCAAATAGATCAGTGATTCTCGAGATTTATTAACGTCCATCCAGAGAACTGCGAAATATTTAGGTATTGCCACAAATAATATTTTATAAATACACACTACTGAACCATATTTAAAATAGATCATTTCGCTTTATTCCCTTTTAGGTAGAAAAAAAACGTTAGTTAATAATCACCGAATGAGATAAATTTAATATAGTTTATATCATGCACCCCACATCTTGAAGAGGTCCCCGAGGCCAAGATCTTTGCCGGCACCCTCTACCCATCGATAGAGTTAAAGGCAGTGGGTCACTTTACGGAATCGTTTTCAAAATGTGATTTCACGTAAAATTAAGGGTATACGGTGTATTTTTAGCGATTTTTTTTGTATGGTTAAATAAATTCACTTGAATTATGGAATATAGTACGTAGTCAAAAATTGCATTACATAACTAGACATTTTAAAATGCTAAGATTTTACAAATAAAATAGCGCCACAGGCGACTTTTTTCACGTTAGGGCAAATTTGTAATGTGTGTTTATCTCACTTATCAGGTCGACCCGTCACGCCGGCCCCCTCAGAGCACGGGTCCTCAGGCAAGAGCCCTGTCAGCTCCCCCCTTGTGGGGGCCATTGTTTATATATATTAATACTATCGACCGAGGGTAACTACTTGATGGAACTTGAATTTAAGTTTTGTACGCCTATACATTGTATTGTGATTAGTTGGTGATTAGTTATCTAATGATCTATTATATAGGGTTTTAGCGATTTATACGCATATTGAATGTTTTATTAATATTCTATACAATAGGATTTTTTAGTAGGATTTTTTACAAACACTTCAACTAGGTTTTCATAAATTCTTTGTCATATTTTTTATTTTGATACTTGATCTAATGGGTGGGTGATAAAGTTTTTACCTACTTTATTGCATTAATTTATTATTTAAGTTAGAATTAACTGTATTCGTTGTCAGTGTGTATTTACCATTGGTGAGTGCGCATCATGGCCCTCACAAGGGAGGGGGGGGGGGCTGACAGGGCTCTAGCCTGAGGGCTCGGGCTCAGGAGGGGCCCGGCGTGGCGAGTCGACCAGATAAGTGAGATAAATACACATAACAAATTTCCTCGAATAGTAAAAAAAGTCTAGCTTTTTTTAATTAATTATGTGGGTGTATGATGCATTTTTTAATTGTGTATCGATACTTGATAACTCCATAATTCAAATGGATGTATTAAAATATACAAAAAACACTAAATACCTATACGTACACATAAATTTTACCGCGTACACCATTTGGAAAATGCTACTATAGAGCGTCACACAGCCTTTATCCCTCACGATAGGTAGGGGAAGCTGCCAAAGATCCTAGCCAGGGGGCCCGCTTCAGGATGTGGGGGGCACGGTGCGCATAGTGCCTGAAAATGCCGAAAGGCGGAATCCGGGTCGCAAAAAAACAACTCAAATGGAATAGTACAAAATTTAAATTAATTAATAACTTAGAAATGCGTCATAAAATATTAGAAAAAATCTCGTGCTTGTGTGGTTTTTTGACAATTAAATCGGTAAGTATTATTCTTACAAATATTTTGTAATACCTACGAGAAGTTTACAATTTAGTAAAGATATTATGGCTATAATATTTTAAATTTGAATCAAGGTAGGTACATAATGATTAACACTATTCTTTATTCTATTATAAGTTATGTAAGTTAAATAAACAAGGGTATATTTTTAAATCGTGTGTATATACAGTATTGGATAAAAAATATAAAGTTATTAACAAGTACAGGATGTCACAACTAAAATGTTGTCCAATCCTGATGCTATCAATTATACAGATATGTGATTAAATGATAAAATGTAATAATATATCATTTGAAATCTTACCCCGGAACCCGTGATATCCAAGGTCTTGCTCGGATGTCCAGCGCGAACAATAAACTCAGGACCCACACACACGTCACCTGTCTTCCCTGTCACTCCACCAGACCTGTATAGCCTAGAAGCAGCTCTCTGAACCGGCTGCCTTCGAACCTTTAACCTAGTAGCCATGGGCCTTCTCACATTATAGTATCCCCTCGTCATTGCATTCCCTTGCTCAATCTGCGTACTTGACACGAGATCAATTGAAGAAAACGCATTAGTTAACCCTCCTCTACGAGACACATGGAGTTCTAATGGTTGGGGTCTATGCAAGTCTCCATGGCTGCTGGTGAGGTTAGGCTGGTTTTGTGGGAATATATGTGAGACTTGAGGTGTTGTTTTTAGGTTTGGCGGTGCTATTCTTGGATGCGAGTTGACTTGAAGAATTGGCGTTTGGTTAGCGTCCGTGTTGGTGCTGGCTTCTCTGGTGTGGGGGCGTCTTGGTGGAGGTGCTATCAAGGGGCGAAGCGCCGGATGGCGAGCCCCTTCGCCAGCGCCTGACCCCGCCGAGCAGGAACTGCGACCGGAGTCCGCATCGCTGGAAAAGATAGAAAACAATATTGTCAGTTGATTTCAAAAGCGACGATCATACATAATTAACGGAAAGTTCACCAGAGACATGGCGGCAGGAGAAAGAAAACTTTATCAAAACATGTGCATACTAAAATATATACAAACTTGTAGAAGATAGGAATCTAATTATCAGTATCATTCCAACGTCCAACAAATGGTAATTTTTCACATCGTTGTGAATTTTTAAAATACTTAGGAAAAGCTATTGGCTAAAAACGATCAAGTGAGCTCACTAGATTCTAGATTTAGTGTCTCGATTGTAAAATCTTAAACATAATAGATTTAAGTTTTTTTTAAATTAAATAATAATACGTTTTTAAGAACCCCTTATAAGTACTATCCAAGAGATCTTTCAAGTAAAAATCCGACCCTACATATCCCTGTCTTTTATAAGACATCCATACATTTAAAATAGAAATACGAGTAGGTAGGTGCAACACAAAAACACCTGATTTTTTTCAAATGGCATATACCTAGTAACTCCGACAGACAATAGAGAATAACACTGAACTAGTAAATACCTCCGTAAGCATAATTGTGTTCAATCAGAAGTTTTCTAAGTAACAGCGAGATTTTCACGAAGCGAATCTAAAAATACTTCTCAACCCAAGTATCATTAAGAGACAAACACATTAAGAAGAAAACAAAATAAAAACGGCTACATTTTTATATATTTACGAGTAAGTGGAGTTCGCAGTTACTGGGAAAAGTTTAACGAAGAATTCTCCAGGGGTCCAATCACTGAGAAAATTATTGGACAAGCTATAAGCGTGCAGCGGGAGAAATGAACTGTAAGCATGTCGTAGGTAATAAGCTGTTTTTCAAGTAACTGGACGATTTCATGAACACAGTTTTAAGATGTCTTATTTCAACGATGTTTACAAGGATTGGACCAACGTGTCGTGTATTCAATTAACGAGCAGTTTGTTTGGATGATACCCGTATCAAGGGATTCAGCTGCCCACTTGCGGGATCCTAAAAAGCCGACCCCAACATTAATATATATAATATAAACTTTCAAAAACTAACCACATTGCTTTAGATAAAAATTAACTTAGTAAACGTAACGTTATTTATATTACTAACAATTAAAAAACAAATTCATACAGAACAGACTAATAAATAGAATTCCAATAGGCTATAACATACACTACATTTTGACGAAGGGTTTTGAATGTGTGAGTGTCCTACGAAAATGAGCCACACATTATAGACGTACAATAGTGTGTGTTGCAACCTTAAAATACACAAATATTGAATGAGCGTCAGTGCATAAACCGAGAGCAGTTGTCGGAACAAATGACAAGCATATTTTAATACGTGTTTAAGATTATCCCATAGTCTTCCACACTCGAGATTGGTTGCATGTTACTCCACACCCGTTAGGTATTTCAGTTACCATTAATTATTCTGTCTTCCCTGATTTCGAAGTTTCGGTAACCTACTTATAGATTTTTTTTTACATCATTTTATACTATTATCGGTGTGGAATACTACTTTATGAAGTCTAAAAAAAATCGTGGAAGTTGCTTCGAAATATTTCAGAGAGCCAAAGTTCATTATCTATTATATGTGTTTATATCGGCCACCTTAATTTTAATAATTGTTATTTCTAAGTTCCCTGTAATTTAATGTACTTTGGTACAATATTAAGACGAGGACGTTCCAAATTAAAACAAATATGGTTATACAAAAATATTAACTAAAACAACGTTTAGAATCGTTGCATATTTGGTTTAAACGGAAATGGTTTCGTTGTAACTGTTAATATGAAAAGAGTTAGTTAAAATAAAACATTATAATATGTAGTGGGTACATATTCCACATAATTTAATAATTATCAGGACGATTTCTTCCGTTTCAATGGGACATTGTCAATTGATACAACATATACAATCGTACATCCACGTATGTTAATATATTTTAAAATATATTTATTGACTACATAATGTTGTGTTTAAATAATATAACACCATTAAAGAAAAAATATATATCCAATACGTTCTTAATTTTCTAGTTTTTTCGTTATATTTATTTTTGTAAATCAAGTAGGTATATAATTATTTTTATTAATTGAACTTTTTTGATGAACATTATTTTACAATATTACTATATTATATTGTAATTTAATAATTGTATAGATATATATATATTATTATTATTAATTATGTCATAGCTTATCTACAGCATGTTGTTTTCTTCACTATTAATAACACAGAACAGATTAATAAACATAATTCAGGTAGGCTATACCCCAATACACTACATTTTGACGAAGGGTTTTGAATGAGTGAATGTTCTACGAAAATTAACCACACATTATAGACGTAGGTACAATAGTGTGTGTTGCAACCTTAAAATACATCGATATTTAATGAGCGCTAGTGCATACACCGAGAGCAGTTGTCACAACGAAGGATAACTTAGAATAACGAATTATTGACACATGTTTAAGTTTATCCCATATTATTCCAAGCTCGAGATCGGTTGCCTGTTACTCCACACCCGTTAGGTATTTCAGTTACCATTCATTCTGTGTTCCCTGATTAATAAGTATTGCACACGCTGTCTTCACGTGTATCAAAGTGCATTAGTCAATCGCTATTATTTTATAATTTTTTGAATAAATAAACAGATACAAATCAAAAAGTTTTACGTCTGTCAGGATCACCACACACTCAATTTATATGATACTTGAAAATGTCCCATAAAAGGTAATGACACCGTTCCTAAGCGATATTAAAATAAATATAATAAGTATGTACATTACGGTTTGTTGTAATAATTAATGATATTAAATGAAGTTTATTCCAATATATGGATGAATGAAAACGTCTTCAGTGTATTGTCACCCAAGTATAAAGAGAGGTAGTTTGAGGAGAAGATACCGTCGATCAAGCAACTTGGCACAACGTGGAAACACTCTAATGAACGACAATTATTACTGCAGCACAGACGTGAGCGGGTTTACTGTACAGCTTTTAGTGGGAAGGGACGGCAATATCTCCTCTCAATTGACGGACGTTTGCCATATTAAAGTTACAAGTGTCGAGGCGGGCGCGCTGTAAAAAGTGAAAAAAAAGTGTAAGTAATTTCAAGACTGTGGAAAGCGAGCTTTCGTAGAGAGTCTACGCTGGCGTAGGCGGCAAATAACATTTTGTCGCTTTTTATTCTGACATTGACGCGGTATTTTCTCCTAACCATTAGCTGAAAGGGCATAGGCTGACGTATATTTTAAATTTGTACGCATATATTTTGTAGGTATTTATAACATTAATTTTAGTTTCACATGTTCAACACCAAACATAATAGCTGGTATTTTTAAGTAGTAGTAGAAATGTCATTAATTTACTGTACACCAGATAAATTCAACGTGTCGATCGTGGAATAGATTTTCGTCAATTGCACAATAGGCAAACAGAGAAGTAAGTACATATATGACCGAAATTTGTTTTGTTATTCCTAAGCTCGAAAAGTGTTTTGGTGACTTCTAAAAAAATGAATTGATTTTAGAGCAAGTGCCATAACATTTCCATTTCGACATTAAATAAATGACAGTAATTATAAATACAAATTACACATTGAACAATCTATCTCTTACAAATGAGATATTAACTGTCACATATAAACTGTCATTTTTATGGAGAACTGCGCAAAGGATGTAGTGAAATTCTACACTCTTCAGTAAAAGTTATTTATGTGAATATGCAGGTTCGTATCTAAAAATGAGTAAGCAACGTTCCAACACGACAGATGAATATCTTCAGGATTCTATTAAGCAGCCCCTTAACCAGTATTCGCTTAATATCCAAGAGATGTTGAACGAAATGTAGACCCTGATATCACATCATCTACGGATAGTCAGAGAAGCATGTATTTTCAATTGCATATTAATTTGTAGCTGCAGAATAACAGCGATTAGATATCTATTGTTTAATGTATCAAATTACTCTGCAGTAATATATTCCCAGCGAATCAATTTCCAGCAAACAACTCTTAGCTAGATCAGCAAGTTAATTGGCAATATTAAATACGGTATATTATTACATCATATCACAGCACATTATATCATTACGGTGTATTAGCCGAATAATCATTTTTCATGGTATCATATTTTTTACGACTGTAATAATAAATAATATTTCATTTCGCTACTCGATTTAAAACGCTTGACTCTATAATTAGTCCAATATGATTATGTACCTGAATTAAATGTTAATGTATTACTTTTTATTGTATAAATAACGAAGAATAATTTATCTAAATGTCACTCGAATCCAAGTACCTAGCTCGTAACTATCATGTATAATATACTATTGTACCGATACGCTGCTAATAAATCTCACCCTGCTACATCGTAGACTTCATTATCATCATCCTCAATCTACACATCGAACACCACACTAGTGACCCAACAAATTTATAACGAACCTTTTAAGTATGTGAAACCTGATATCATAATAATATTTTTACCATAAAGCCAATAAAAATATAAAACGTTTATTTAAATGTAGTACATCACAGGAAGATTTGATACTGGGTAGGTATATCACAGCCAACTTGAATTTGGACATGTCTGTTGTATATGATAGGCTTTCAGTTAATTTTGTATTGGTTAAATGAGCGGCCTATTTATATTGGGTAGTATGCATCTATCGAGGTGTATCTAATAGTCGCAACTGGAAAATGACACCTTACGATTTTTAGGTCTATAATACATGTTTTGAAATAATACGTATGCAAAATAATTCTCAATAATAATGTATTCAATTTTACTCTACTTTAATTAATACATATATGGGGATGAGGATAAGGATGAGGGTATGTGAGGTTATAATGATAGGATGAGTTTGGCTATATGAAATTACCCAGTTTATTCTTTCACATAAAAAAATTATAAACATTATAGACAGCGGATCAGAATTCATAGATAAGCAATACTATGAATGAATATAGTAAGAATGAATAACGCTGATATGGATTCTACAAATTTACGTAACGAGTGAAGTCGGTGCGACTCATTTGTAATGCTTGTATGGAGTGAAATGTCAATGTCTATGAGTGCATTATTTATGTACTGAAAATTTGCCGATGTGTTACTATTTTGCAATGACAATGAAAAGCATAGTTGATTTTTTGTTGTTTAGTCAGGTGTATTTTGTTTCATAAATTGTAATATTTTTTGCTAAATCAGCTTCCTTTGAAATTTAATTGGCCTACATAAATGGCTTGTTTCACCATACGCATTGTTTTCACAATTTTGAACAATATGATGTTGCGATATACATTATTGTTATGAAGTAATGATTTCCTGTCAAGTCATGCTGAATGGTAGGATGTCCAATTCCAACACATACTAACAAATGAATTTAATAAACTAGCGCGCTTGGGTAACTACACTATAAAACAGAAGAGAGATCTGTTGCTGTTAGATGACTCGAAAATAGCAACGGATTGTAACATAAACAAATTGCTCATGTTTTGTAGTCGACACTCTTCCAACAAACTTAATGTTTTCAATCTCAATCACTCAGTAAAGGGAATGGGACGACTGGCCTCCGGACAATTGGACGCCGCACTTTCGTAGACACGTATAAAGAACGTAGACGAGCTATTTTAATCAGTTTCTTTCTACTACTTAGTAGTTTGAATTCATTTTACTCTTAACATAATGTATTCTTTATCGCGGATTGAGAATTACCATGCCTAAGGCTTTATATAAAATAAAAAACTCTTTTTTCGCTGGAACGTAAACATATGCACGATTAAATCATTGTTTACGTGTGCATATTTACATTCTCACCAATTATTAAATACATTTTTTTTAAATACCTATAAGTACCTAACGTCTATTTATTTTCGAATTTCATGGCGTCCAGTTGTCCGGTGCTAAATTGTTCTAGACCCCTCAGTAAACGCCATCATTTTTAAATTGCATACCGGGTTTTCATAGAGAAATAAATAAGATTTTTTTTTTAAATATGGGAATAACACTATGTCATATTTCATTTCAACTATTCCCTGTATAAGCACAAGTAGTAGAGGTATCTTTATAAGGCAGCACATTTCACATTAAGACGGTTTCGTCTCCATTGTGATTCCAACCAGGCGTCGCGACGTCAATATTCGACGTCGTCATTTTTTTCAGACGCCGAGAACTTACCGTATCTCACAATGGATGTGCCTACTAAATATCTTGCCACTCTGAGCGCGAGAGGTTGGCGATTTGACAGGCTGACATGTTTATTACAATAAGAGATGTCAGTAAATATAAATAGTATCTCATAATAGTATACTGAAGCTAGGGTTATTATCATTGAGATGTTTTTTAAGTTCAACAAGTCGGGTTTATAAATAATGTGAGACTAAGGAAACAAGTGTTGGACAAATAAGTAATTAAGGTTGTTTTCTAGACTTCATATAGTATAATAAATATGTAAAATAATATATAATATATGCAAAAATTAATAACAAACAATTTGGCAAAACAATGCATTAAAGTAATTAAGTTCTCAGTTTGGTTTCTCTAGGCCACAATGCGTGAAAAAGAATAATTGTCTAGGGTCACAAATAAAATATGGAACGTAGATACTAATACCGGGAAGAATGGAGGGACTCACATGTATGCTGGCAGCATTCTTCAAAGGCATCACTTAATTTGAGGGAGGTGTGACATCACGAGGTTTAATTTATATAAAAACATATCTTTGATTCGACGGTTCCACGTGGAACTAAATTTATTTACGCTAGGGCATAGGTAAACATTGATAATATTACATCATTTACATCTAAGGAGGTCTTAAATTAGTCACCGCACTGTCTTTATATTAGGGGTCGGTTTATCATTATTATCCCGCGCACTAAGCACTGATTCACTTCTTCTCTCACTAGGGAATTGATTAACTTTCATTGGATTTTTGCGCGAGTCACCGATTGGTATTACAACGATTCCGGGTTATTAACGATTGATTTAAAAATGGTCCGGGAGCGCCATCGATACACTTTATCGGATACTTGTTATTTACCACAATATTTATTAATAATTAAAAGTTGATTTAGTAATTGGCTAGAAGCGCGGTTGATTTTTGCGATTTACGCGGGCGACGCCACCCGCCGGCGTAACACTTATTTTTGTTATCACTCCATTGTAGGGTAGATCTGGACTGACTTTATTTTTCGAAAGCATCTTTTAATTTTGCCGGGTCTATCCTACGGAGGGGAAGAGAAAGGGGAAGGTCACTGACTAACGGGAAAAACATTTCGGGACGGGCCGCTTCTGTCCTTGGGCCAGGTAATCAAATGCATCTTTTCTGAATGACCGTTTACGAAATGTTATTTGTAATATTTTCGTGTAAGTCAGGGGTTCTAAACATTCTACAGGGGAGCTGGATATTTTTGTTGTTAAATTGTTGATCTGGAATTTGAAACTGTCGGGCATCAGGGCCTTTTTTATGTCTGGTGACAATACGTAGTTCATGTATAAAAGTAACATTTGTTTACATTAAAATTAAAAGATAAGAGGGAAATATAAAACTAGAGTATTTTTTTTTTTTTGTAAAACAATGCATCAATGTGTGGTTCGATGGAAGTGGTTGATTTCTGTTACTCTTTATGTGCTTCATCCTTGAAAATAGTTATTCACAAACGTACGTGCTGCCATAAAATGATTACATGAATAGGGTGTGATTATAAAAATAGATATATAATATATAAAAGTATTGTTATTTGAGTTGAATCAGATCGCGAATATTTAAAAGCGTTGGTGATATTTCCTGGAAATTTGAAACGATTCTAATTTTTTTAAATATAATATTTTAATATACGTACCTATTTATTTTTTGATTTATATCGTCGTTATTGTGGGTCATATTATTGGATGTCTAAGACTGCATGCGGTTCGCGGGCCGTGGGTTAAACGCACCTGCTCAAAGCTTTACCAATTAATAGTCGAGACACTATCGAATAGTTCTATATATTTATTGACATTACTACTATTATAAAGACAGTACATCGACATTGTTGACAGCTTTAAAAAGTGGGGGTGTAAACAATCACAGGCGAATTAAAATTGCTGCGACAAAAATAACTCATTGTGGAATGTTTATAATTGTATTCAGAAACAAGGGCTGCTTTCTGGTATTGAGTCATAGCATATTATAAATACTCAAATCAACTTTGAGAATTCATACTAGTGGAGCGGTACTAGATGTACATTATCCAGTAACGAGGATATAAAAAAGCGCACTGCGTAGACCCTTGACATAATGCTGACATAGTGTCAACCTAGTTTGTCATTGAATTCTAAAATGTCGTTAAATACCATCCACATGGTGTATACGGTGGAGCAACGGAATACTGGTATATCTTGGAAAACGCATGAAGAGGTGGGGAGCTACAGAGATTCATGAAAGCAACACGTGGTATCCATATGTTACACATAACGAGCGGGGACATGGGGTGGGACGAAAAAAGATCATAAAAATATCCATAGGAATAAGTATATTACCATTTTTGCATCTAAGCGACATAAAAGCTACTACTACGCGAAGGTTATACATATTAACATACTTCTAATGAGTAATGGTTATACAATATACATTATACACCAATATTCAATAAACACATTGAAGTGATTATATTTTAATTCACGGTTTCGGAAATGCGTACTAGAGCACTGATAAATTTTGAGGGTTAATTTAACCGAAATATAACATAAATTATAGTTAACTGTTACCAATATCTATTTCCGCTGTCACATCTTATGATAAAACATCAAGGAATTTTCAATATTTTTTATTAATAAAATATATTCTTATTTTTTTCGACCATGTCCAATCCTAATAGGATCATATGGGCCTCCACAGAGTAGAGGTTTGCATTGACAGATTTTGTTTTTTACGATAAATGGATGTCAGCCACTTGCTCAACATATTAGGTCCATACCCTGACACACACAAATTGAAAAACAATATGTGTACTTGCCAGACCCAGAATTCGAACCTGGGACCCATGGCGTTATAGTCCAACGCTTAAGCCGCGCGGCCACCGTGGGCGTTAAAATATATAACCAATAGAAAAAATCTTCTTTGAAAAAAATACGACACCCAGCAGGAATCGAACCTGCATCTCTCGGGTTTCGCGCCCATGCACATAGACCAATATACTATAGGTATCATACGTAATTACGACAAATTGTAATTAATGGCTTTTAATACTCTCTGAAGCGCTTTCCAAATAGAGTTACTATTGGCGATCAGCTGTTGTATTATTAGGTATTAAGTATGTTATATTATTAAATCTCTTGAATTATTCGTTGAATAAAAAAATATCAATTAACCAAAAAATATATCGAACGTCTGAGACAGATAAATGCCAAATAATAGGAAGGAATTATTTATTATTAGTATAGTAATTAGTAAAATACTTAAGAAATTTTAAGAAGTTAGAAGAAGTCATGATTGACTATTAATTAAGATGAATGAATGTAAATGGAAAAAAAAACTACGTACAATAAGTAATAAGTAAGTGCAGCTTTAGTCAGAAGATTTAGATACCTATATAATATGTATAAGCTTTTAAAAGAATACAAGTTAGTAATAATATTTGAATATAGAATTCAAAAGTCCAACAAGAAAGCTGCATAAACAGAGCCTTCAAGACGAGAGTTATTTTAAAATACCGTCTTAAGAGTGATTTAGAATTTTCCTCGAGCAATCTACTATTCTCGGAAATAATACCCATGGTTTCATTTGATTGCTCTAAAACAATGGCAGTCCGTTCAATTGATTAATTTAAGACAATAAAAGGATAAGTTTTAGGGCGGAATTATAATAATGTGATTATAACGATGATTCGAATCGGTTAATTCGAATAATTTAAAAGCTTTAAGATTTTGTTTTGAGATTGCCTAATAAAGCTCTGGAAATTAAATTTAAGCTTACTCGCCTGGCCTAGAACGTTCGCAGGGGAGTCTTAACGAAATATTAAAAAGATAATATGTTGAAGCTCTTGAGATTTTGTTATTCTTACTGCGACAACTTCTACTGAATTAATGTAATAAAAGATTACGGCGTTAAATTGAGAAATGGAGATGTTTTTATCAAGTTACAGGGTTTTGTAGAATAAATATACCTTATAGTATTATCATTATAATAATTCTAGCGAAACTTATTTAAGGATTCAGTTCAATCATTCCAAAATAATGTCGACAGAGACACAGATGAGAAAATACGATTAAGTAAATCATTTTAATAAACTATTTCTTTTATTCAACGAATAATTCACAAGATATGCGAATGTAACATTATATAATTATGTTGAACATAGCATGTTATATTTTCAAATCTTGTGAAATATTCGTTGAATTAAAGAAATAGTTTATTTAATTAATAGCAAGTGGAAGTACGTTATAAAAAGTAAATATTTAGAGTGATCCATTGAGGTAATTAATTGTGTAACTGGCTTGATTTAATATACAAAAAACCGATGTAAGAACCACTAGTAAATTCCGTCGTAATTACGTGTCATGCCTGTGGCTTAATTGGAAAAGCATACTGGCGCGAAACGGTTACAGATTCAAGTCCTGTTGTATTTTTTCTCTCTAAAAAGATTTTATCGAGTGGGTACCTATATGCATGAGATATGTTCAATAAATCATTTTAATTAACCCATACATTATTAAAAAAAAGAAAATTAACTTCTTCTTTCTTCTTTTGCCATATCCGCCCCTTAACTGGAGCATATGGACACCACGCGGCGCCTCCAAGAATCCCTGTCGCTCGCCAGTCTTCTTGCTTCGTTCCAGGTCAAACCAGCATCCCGTAGCTCCGCCGTATACACTCTGTAGATTGTATTTAGCGGCCTTCCAGGACGCTGGAATCCGGTCGGCTTGCAGAACAGGCAAGCCAGGTTGTCCAAGTTCTCTTATCTCCTCGTTGCTCCTAAAGTCATACCACCGCACACCCAGTATTCGTCGCAAACATCTGTTTTCGAAGCTCAGTATACGGTTGCTCTGAGCCTTCGTAAGGTGCCATGATTCGCTACCGTAAAGCGGCACCGTCAGAATGCAAGCGTCGAATAGGCGGCATTTGGTTTTGACCGAGTACAATCGTGAGTCCCATACATTCCGCATCGAGTTGAATGTTGTTCCAGGCATTCCCATTCAGATAGCGAACTCTTTCTGCAAAATGCCATTTCCCGTGATGTGTACCCCCAGGTACTTGAAGCTGTCGACGCTCTCGATGTTTTGTCCGTCGCTAATCAGAAGGAAATCTGGATCAGGACAGGTGCTATTACACAAGACGTTGGTTTTCTTAACGTTGATTTTCAAACCAACGCGAGAGGAGTTGTTATGCAAGCTGTCGATTGTCTCTTGAATGCCCTCGATTGAGTTGTTGAATACGACAGCGTCATCGGCGTATTCCAGGTCGCATAGCTTCACCGTGGGGTAACAGGTATGCCTCGGTCGGGTGGTATTGACTTCCGTACTATGAAGTCAAAGAGAATGATGAAGAGAAATGGTGCAAGGACACAACCCTGTCTGACTCCGGTCGTGACCCCGAACCATTCTGTGACAGTGTCTCCAATTCTGACACAGCATTCGCTATTCTCGTGCAGGCTTTTGATTATGGCAATGATCTTGCAATTAACAATTGGTAGTTATTAAAAATAGACCAAACGTTCCCAATCATATTTATACCCCACCCCGCAACACTTTCTTGATAAATGTTTGTACACCATATAAAAATAATATTACAATTCAAGTAGAATAGGTAATTTTTATTTATAGAAACACAACAACTACAAAAACGATGAATAAGAATAAGCAGACATAAGTACGTAGAAGTAGTTTAACTGGCGAAATGGCAAATGGCCAGATATGTCGATATACGAGTGAACAACCGTTGGACAGTGCAGATCAGAGCTGGGGAGGCCTTAATTCAACAGTGCATCGATCCTGGCGGTGACGATATCAGTATGCATGTAAACTTTTCCTAACTAGCAAGATTTGAATAGAGACCACAATTTCGCCTTCATCTCAGATAATATATCTCTGCACTGGTAGACATAAAAAAATGATCAGTGTCCATGGCCTCTAAGCTATATATTCCAGATTGATTTTCTAAGCTATCATAAAAATAATAAAAATTCAAATTTAAAAGCATACCAACCGCCTACTGAATATTGAACAACTATCAGACTAAAACAACAAACCTAAATATAATAAGACAGAAAACAGTCAAAAGGTGTTCAGTTGACCTTTATGTAACAAGCCTGACTGTGTTTTCTTATAAATGTCTGATTGGATTTTTTGTCGTAAAGAAAATATATTTTTTTCTCTGTATTACATTTCAGGCGAACATAAAATAATATACTCTAGGGTAGATAGAAAACATGGCGAGAATAAATTCGGTAGAGCAAAAATGTACCTCAATTAAAATGCCGCGAAAATGCTTTGAAATATAATTTAAAATATGATGAAAATTCAGCGAAGCATAAATTTAACCGCAGTAATTAAAATAAGGCAAGTTATGTTTGAGTTTAAGCCCTAATGATAATAGTAAGACTTCATACATAAAAATACACAAAAATGGGAAACATTTGTACTTACTGCATTTATAATTACGGTTCTTATTATTGTGCCATCCCTACAGCCACCATCAGGGGCCAGGGAGATCTCCACTCTATCGTCAGCTATCTGGAATACTCCGGGTGGCTTTACATGAACTGGCAAATGAGGTTTTCACTTCATAAGAAATAGTAAAATCTTCTAAATATGTATATGTTTAGTTTGTAATAATAATAAATCAAAGATTTTCAAAAATTCTGGTGACATTACTCATAGTAATTGTAGTCTAGTCGCAGGAGGAGTTGGGGGACTTGTAATGTCGAGGGACAGAGGTTCATTTACTGATTATGACTTAGTTTTTTCGCTTTATTTTGAATACGAATTTGTTAAAGTTGAAGGATTTGAAAATTTCCCTCTGAGGCGGACGAAACCGGTCCAGATATAATTAATACAAGACGTGGAAAAAATACTATATAAATTTGCGTTTTATTAAATTAAATTGGAAATACAATGCATTTTCACCATGAATTCACGGTTAACACAATAAAAGAAATATTTTATTAATCGTTATCCCTACAGATATTTTATTTTTATACGAAATAAAGATCATTTAATTCTACACAAAAAGGTGTCTTAGTTAAGTTTTACCACAATAATGTTAGAATTTACCTGTAGGTATATACGTTTTTTTTATGAATTGCTTCTAGTATTGCTTTTGTAAATATTAAAATATTATTTTAATTTTCACAGTCGGGTACAGAAAAAAATACATTACGAAGAAAATCCGACATTATTTTTGTATTTTAAAGAATATACATGAGAGTTTTAGAATAAAAAGCAATTTTTACGTAACGTAACATGGAAGATATGAAATAGATGTCTACGTATTAGGAAAATACATATTTTCTAATCCAAATAATAATACTCTGTATTCTTAAATAATTTAAATTTTATGAATAAATATTATAAAATTATTCGAGAGTATAAAAACAGAACGTCAAACGAAAGAATGGAAGATATTTCGTGACCGTCGATAATGTCGAAAAAGTCGGAGGGTCGACGATGCCCCGGTAGACCACAACTCAGGTGGCTGAACGGACTAGAAAATTACCTTCAGACTATCGCCATGTACAACTAGCGATCTAATGTAAAGAAAAAGAGTTGATCGATAACGATATTTGATGCAGGCAGGGATCATTCCAGGTAGCAATACCAATATAAATTAATGGTGAATAGCACGGCCATGACATGACAAACAGCTGGAGTAGGTACCTAATTTATTTGCTTTATGTGAATCACATTTTATCAGTGTTTATTACATCGATTTAAATAAGCCGATAATAATCACCAAGCATCTAAATTACCTACCTGACCAATATTAATTATAGGTATTAGGAAATATCAGCTTAACATATCGAAAAGTACTTGTATTTTTGAGGGTTTTCTAAGTTTTATGTATAATTAAAAAATCAAAATATTAATCATTGTAGGTAATTTCACTTTGCAGATCTCAGAATCACTTGTCTTAATTTTATTCTACTTTTGGTAGCTCAGTACGTAGCCCAGTCGAGATTCAACCGTGATTTGCGATTATCGACCGAGGAAGGGAGTCGAAATTTGTCCCCTTCGATCTGATTTGGGACCATATGTAAATGTTTATAATGTTTCGCACTTATTTCGGCCTGTATTCGTTATATATGATTAACGTGGCCTAAAATTTTACTGATGGCTAGTAATTGATATATCAAACTAACGATGAAGAATCGAGTAGTTTTTCCGTGTATTATGTGGATAAATTAGCCTTATCTAACTTAACCTAACCTCCAGTACTTACTTAATGTAGGCATACTAAGCTTGGAAAAATAACTTAAGAAATTGAGAGGCAAACTTTTATATAAAAAATGGTAAGAAGTATAATTACGAGTGAAGCTAAAAATACCTTTTCATAAGACGCAGAGCTGAGTGCATTGACTCTTACAGTAATGTCGACATGAAGGAAAAATGTGCATTACTTAAATAAGTATGAGGGGTGACTGGCACAAGAATGAGAAGCTCGATTTTGAAACACTGCCGAGTGGCGTGTGTGAGAATACTTAGGCGCCGTTTTAATAATCGTAAAAGGCGTCGCAGGCGTCCCGACGCTGTACTTTCCTGGCGTGATAGTTGAAGTGTACTCAGGTAGTTGTTTAACTACCTACTACAGAATGTTCTGGAATCTAGGCAGAGTTGCTAAATTTACCAATTAGATTATATAATTACTAGTGAGAGTAACTGTATCCTTGTGCCATGCGTAGGTATACATATGAATATTGCTCAAAAGTTATTTATAAGAAATCTTTATTTACATATTTTCCCGATAAATTTGGAATACTGAGAATATGTTTATGCGGGGAAAATAAAGAATACAATTCTGGAATGCCTAATGCCTAGTACTGACAGTGAAATTGAATTGAAATTTATTTACTTAGAAAAGAGTATTATGGCGTTACAGCGATTGGCCAATGCGCCATAATACATAATAAATACAAATTACAAAAATTACTTAAATACAAATAACAACCAATATAACAAGAAAGTATGTGCTTATATAGAATATATTAAAGTAAAATGATACATACAATAATTATAAATTTAACCTATTTAACACGTCCACAAACATGATACAGTTAATAAAAAATTAATAAATCGTTATGGTGCTATCAAATAAGTTAATCACACGATACACAGCATCATGAAACGTCACTTCCGTCCTGCGACGGGGTATCATGAAGACGGTAGAGTTAAGAGTGATATTTGGTGGGAACATGAAAATCAATATTAAATTTGCCAGTATATACGGATTGTAAATGAACCCACGAAGAAGTAAAAAGAAATGCTTTAAAAGAGCAATCACTCTTTGAGTGGACAAGGATTCCATTGATAGCATACCCAGAAGAGAACTAGTCGGAAAATTAATTTTATTATGATTATCATAAAGAAAAAATCCGTATATCCTTAAGTAGAGAAATCTAAGAAATCTATTGTGGACTCGAACCAACTTAATTGCGTGGACGGACCTGTTAGGACTTCAAATAATGCTGGCATATTCAAGAATACTCAACACAAATGTTTTGACTTTTTGTTGGTTATTTGATGTTGTCCGTATATTCATATGTATGTACTACCAAATATTAACACGTCCTGTCAACATTCTCATTTACTCATGCTCACTGTCTCCCTCAAGGAACTTAGAAATAATGGGAACTGAAATACCTAACGGGTGTGGAGTAACAGCCAACCGATCTCGAGTATGGAAAAATATGGGATAAACTTAAACACGTATCAAAAATACGCTTGTCCTTCATTCTGTCAACTGCTCTCGGTTTATGCACTGACGCTCATTCAATATTGGTGTATTTGAAGGTTGCAACAAACACTATTGCACGTCTATATTGTGTAGTTCATTTTCATTGGACACTCACACATTCAAAGCCCTGCGTCAAAATGTAGTGTGTTGGGGTGGGGTATATAGTATCGGAATTCTATTTATTAATCTATTCTGTGGTCTCCCTATATCTAACAGGTTTATGTGTACATTCTGTCTTACTACTGTCTTTGATATGGTGTTTCAGACTCAATTAGTTGTCTGTGAGCTGCTACATCAGCCTTGGGGAGTCTTTGTAGTCTCCTGACTTTGTGGAACACGCGATCGCTGAACTCGTTCCTTTGTCAAGCGGCGACGCTTAGCTGATTGATGGTTCTTCCTCATCCATACAATTTCGATGTTTTGACCGATCGTGTATGTTTTTTTGTTATTATTATTTTTATTAACCTATGCCTTTGCTTTTTCGTACAAGGTGGTTGTTAGTAATTTGAATAATCAAAAAAACCAAGGCTTTGAGAAAATCACATAATTATATTGTGTCCTCATCGGTAATCGAACCTGGAGCTTCTGAATGGAAGACCAGCGCCTTCCGCACTGCACCACGAGAGCCGCCCGATTGTGTATGTTGCCTAAGGTAACAGTATGTTACTATAAGTACCCTTAAATCTTCGCGGCTGCATATACATGGCGGGTGGAGATGGGGTAACTCAAATCAAATACCCTTAAATCTCTTGGATACACTAATTTCTTATGTAAACGCCACTTTGTTCTTGTTTTTTTTTTTTAATACATTCACTAAATTTATTTAATCTTTTTAATTTGAATCGAGTATATTCTTATAGAAATTGACATTTTCATAGATATATAATTTTCAAAATCATTCATACATTCTATATACTCAATATGCTATTATCACACTGTAAGCGCCTGTCAAACTATTGTGAGAGTATCATTTGAATTTTTTTTCACGACTAAATTAAAATAAACGATTCCAGTCTGATTTATCAAATTTAGAATTTGCGTTTATATACTGTGTATGTTTAATACATCTTCTCCCTTTATCACTCTCTTACACATGTTTATATACTTTGTCTCATGCGTTACAGATAACGCAATACAAATATATTATATTATAAAGTAATATGGGGGAGAAATGAATCGCAATATGTAGCTGATAACCAAACCGCATAAGTGACATATTAACCCATAGCTTACGGGCCGCACAAAATTGTGTTTTTGCTAATTACTTTTCAAATGCAAATTAACACGTTAATTACAAAATTAATTAAAAGGGCCCGTAAGCATTGTGTTAAAAACAATATGCCTTCTAAGGTAATGGATTCGATGTTACAAAATATATGTTTTTAATATGAGATACACATACATAATGTATATACGCATACATAATTTATAATAATATATTTCTGTATGATTTTTAAAGATAATCATATAAAAATAAATATGAAAAATAAAATGTAAATGTAAATTATATTATAATTAAAACACAAATAAGTTTCGGTTTATATTTTCTATATTTTTGTATATTGTAGTCAGCCGGGGTTGATCAATTATTGTTGGATGCAGGGTTTCCCAAGGTTGCATCTACCCTCTTCGACCTACAATTTGTCCGCTGAACGTAGTCATTCAGTTCTCTAAGAACCTACTATCATACTGTCCACTCTATAGCGTTTTCTTATTTATTTGTTTTTTTATGATCTTATGTAAATAAGTAGACTATGTGCAACGCATAACGAATGGCAGGTGTCAAATAAATATTTATTGTAATCAAAAATCAAGGAAATACAGTATTTAATTTTATTTATTAATTTATTTTATTTATTTATTTATTTGAAAAAGACACGTTGAGTACATAACAAATTATTAATTCAGGACGTTCACAACATGACATTGGTTTCTTGTTTTCAACAATACCTACTAGCAGTGTGTATTAAAAAAAATATTATAATATTAGTAAATATTGTACATATTTGATACGCATGACGTGTCAACTAACGTAGTATGATATCAATATGATAAGGACACATATATTCGCAATACGTGCATTTATTTAAATAAACCAACCATAAAATAATTTTATTTACTATTTATTAATGATTCTTAGATTATTGTATGTTATTATAATATTTGGTACTGTTCGGTTATCAGGAATACAGCGGAAAACACATTTTGAAAATACCCGATATACTGGATTTTTTGTTAGTTTGGGTTAGTTTAGGTTAGTTTAGGTTAGGTTAGGTTAGGTTAGGTTAGGTTAGGTTAGGTTAGGTTAGGTTAGGTTAGGTTAGGTTAGGTTAGGTTAGGTTAGGTTAGGTTAGGTTAGGTTAGGTTAGGTAAGGTTAGGTTAGGTTAGGTTAGGTTAACCTAATAAATAATCCAGTTTATCGGCTATTTTCAAAATGTGTTTTTCGCTGTATTCCTGATAACCGAACAGTACCTAAATACAGGAAATAGTAATTTAAAAATGCAGCATTTTTAATCACTGAAAGCAACGTTGCAATGTTATTAATTAATGTTCTTTCTAAACTCTCAACTCCGCATAGGATTCATAGTTGGTTAGTTTTATATAACATCGATAACTTTGCGTTTGGCCCTAAGGGTACATGTTTCACATGCATACGTTAAAGCTATTAGCACTACAATATAAATATTTTTGTTCCTTCTAGTATAGTGGTTCAATATATTTGGTTAGTAGCCATAACAAATCAAATTGTTAGTGAAGTATTTGATACACTTGACTGCAGGACTAATATGCTGAAAATTATGGGTAAAATCTCAACTATGTCTAATTACTCCGTATGGAAGAGCATACTGTATAAAAACCTACGCTTGTCATTTTAGTAGGCAATTTTAATTTAAAATACATGTTCGAAATTTAAAAAAATAAAACAAAACACATTAATTAATTATTGTCTATACAAAAAGACAGCGATTTCTAATATTTAGGAGGTTTGCCACTTTTCCGTTATTTGGACGCTGTGGGTCGCAGATTGGTCAAAAAATAATGTATTTTTTTCAATGTGTATTTGATGCAGTGTAATGAGTTGGGCGAATAGCTAACAATTATTTATCGTAAAAATCTGCTAATACAACCTCCGCTATGTGGAGACTCATGTCCTGTTGTCTGGCACGGTAAATTATTTTTGAATTATTATTTTTAAATGTGACAAAATGATTTTGCATACAGTAAGTAAGTAGGGCTCAGTGAAAAAAACTGACGAATAAAAAAGCAAAGACAGGTTCAGTGGTAGTGTAGGAATTGGCCCGTGTAATAATAATAATGTGGCCACGGGCGTAGCTCCACGGGCAAACAATGCCACGCCATGATAGATGGGCCTGCGTACATATCTCGAGAGGCAGGGAGGATTTTTAGAATGAAAGAATAGTATATTAAATTTTTTTACCTCCGCTGCCACTGTCAAGTGATATTAAAGATTACATAACATGTTTGTGCATTTTAAGGTGAATGCAAATTGTATTTAATATTAAAGAATAAAAAAATAGAAATTTAGGGGCCTACGTCTGAATAATCTGTAAACTTGTGTCATTATGATGCCATATATTTTTTTGACACAAAGTATCACATATGATGATTAATTAAAAAAACTATTATGTCACATCCGTGTAATACATATTTTAAATTTCTTTCTTCAAACTTTTGGTTACTGGCTAATGTTATTTTTCAAATTATTCCTTTGGCATATTGACAATATACACTTAACTAAATTAAATCGATTGGAATTTCGGGATCCTACGATCCTGCACACCAGTAGCGAAGGGTGGATGTGGGCTGTTAAGATCCGACATAAATAGTACACATTAAACTTTGTTAGTCAACCGTATTTGTTTTTATTGAGCTAAGACTACAATTTATTTATAGATGGTATCGGATAGTTTTTAAAAATCAATTAACGGCCCACATGCCCAGCGTAGGTGAAAATAGAGATTTTATGGTATTTTCAAAGCATTGTAGCCTGAACATTCTTTAAACGTTGTAGATAATCTCTTTATATAATTTTGAAGCCTTATTATCCTTTATATTTATTTTAAACATTTGATGACTGCATAAAGTATTTTTATTACATACAATAGTATTCTTTTAAACCTCTAGATCTAATGTTTTTAGAAAATAGTCATATTTCATTACATCCATGTGCAGTGGTGTTAAGATTTTTTGGATTTATTAATTTTTAAACGCATTTAAAAAAACCATTATAAAATTGTTATTAACATTATATAGTGAAATATTTACGATAAATATATATATATATAATCTCCGTGATCCAAAATTTTTTGACGAGAATTAGGCATTTTATTATTCAAAAAATGGGCATGTCTTTGACCATTCAAATATGATAAAACATCCTACGAATATAATTTTTGAGGCTTTCACGGTTGTTTTTTATCGTAGTAGATTTTTGGGTTTCCACTGTGTATCTCTATTTTTCGATTCTATCGATTTTTGGGTTTTCACCGGGTATCTCTGGTCGTAACGATTGACAGATTACTCTGAGCAACGTTTGCTCTTAGCTAATCGGATTCCTTTTGACATTCTTAGAGCAACGTTTACATTCATATACCTACACTAAATTTTCATCATAAAACATATCATCTCTCGATAATGGCCTCTGCAACGATCCCGAAACGTCCACACGGTGGAAACCCAAAAATCTACTACCATCCTACGAATAATGATTGTTTTATTATAATTATTGACCTAAGAATAAGGTAGTATTTTTTGAAATACGCCATTTATATTGGCATTTCATTCCCGCAAAAGAAATTTGAGAAAATAAAATAAGCAGACAACAGTATGTATACAAATACCAAGAACGTAAAAGATTATTTTTTATTTATAAATATTTTCATTCAATTGACATAATGTATTGTTGGTATTTGTTTATTTCATTGTAATATTTTGTTTGGTAATACGCAATAAAAAATTGTAAACATGAATATTTTTTTTTCATATTTATTAAACAAGTGTACTATGAAAATATGTATCTAAAAACCTTGTTTACACAGATAGATAGCAGAAATGTCATGAATAAAATTCCGAAAATAACTGTCTTCACTTTATTGTCGTATTATTAAACGTTCAGAAAAAAATACAAAATTACTAATACCTTGACTGAAATATTCAAAACAACTTTGGACAATTTTGTGGCAACGGTTGAATATTTTAATTTTTACTAATTTCTTTATTTCTTTTCAGTTATAGTTTTCTATATGAAAACAAAAAAATATACTTATTTCTATGGTGGTAGAAATATAATAAAAATGTTGAGTTTTTTTTTTGAGAGAATCAGCGCTAATAAGATTTCAAGTGGGGGAAAATTTTCATAGAAAGAACTTTCTATAGAAAACTTTGAAGTGGCTGAAAAAAGCATCACATAAACTTTCAAAAGCTTTTTATAGGCTGAAAACGTTCAACGGAAAGTTTCATTCAATTTAAACGGTAACAAAGGAATCACTATCAATTCGCTTCAATACTAAGACAGATTCAATGGATAATTGTTGCTTGAATAATATATAAGTTTAGAAAGCATTTTAGTTAAGGATTGTAGCACTTCACTCTGTATGAATGAAGGTTTTTTGGTTTACAGAATTCCGTGTTAAGTACATAATAATATACGGTATTCTAAAGGAACTACTTTTCATAAAATAGAAGAAATAATTCAAAGTAATCTTCTAAACCGGTTATAGTGTAACCGCACGTAATTATTGTAACAGTCACTAGACCTAAATATTAATACGTAAATAATTAGGTAGATTTCCGAAAAAGTCAATGATAAAACAATGGTTTCGGATATTATAAGTATGCAGATGGGAATCTAACTTTTATAGCTCATTAATGCTCGAGAAATTATTATTTAAAATCTCATCAAATCGTAATGTGTCGTGTGCAAATATTCACATAGTGGACACATTATAATTTAAATATTTTATTTCCTATTTTTATCTACATAATGGTATACCTATGTGTACATTAAAAATGTATTATTTTTCACGTTTTTATTATAATAACTGGTTGGGCCATTTATGTTCCCATTCCACCCCTTATCTCCTCATCCACCTCCTAATCCCCAGTGTTATTGTTACCAGACAATCAATAAGCAATTACGGGTTATGAGAGACGGTGTTATAAATAACATTGAGTTGCATCTCGACAGCGGGTGTGTGCGGGCTTCTAATAGCTTTCCGTCGACTAAGTGATTGACTCAATAGATACAGACTCATTCATAATCTATCATCATCATTCATACACCCTCACTTATAATTCATTAAATTGTGTCACAAAGGGTGACCCAAAACAACAACACCGAGCGAGCGAATCATCACAAAGGTCAGTGTCTGGCATTCTCTTCCATCGCCTCCACCCCTAGATCCAACCTCCTCATCTTCCCACAAAATAATTACAGTCCACTTAGAAAGCTCAACCAATAACTAAACACAAGTAGGTATTAACTGGTTATTAATTCGCAGAATTAAAAATAACCAGGCAGTATTAATTCCTCAGTTAATGAAGCCCTAGTTTGACGTCTTATCTTTATAACGACGACATATTATAATACATATTCATCTGTAATATAGTAAAAATCAATCAACACGGAGCCGTATACTATATTTAACCATACTATTTTCTGATGTAAAATAATAATATGTGAATATATACTGTTTCTCTTGTTCTGTTTTATTATTTAGATTAATAACATATTTTTTCACCAAGAATTGAGTTATTAAAGTAGAGGTACATAGATGTCCCCTACTTTGAGAGTAAAAATACTTTCACGAAAAAGAACATTCTCTTGAGGTATTTCCTAGAAAAAAAACATCCTTCCACGTGTATCGCTTACCTCAAGCCAGGATTTTTTTAAATTTAATATTTACAATTTATAATTTATTAATTGAGACAATAAATAGGAATTATCTTACATACTTAAAACTATTTCCAATATTATGTAAGCTTCACTAACTATTTACTCTATATAAGACAATTACTCGCAAGCATTTATAACTATATTATTTATTTATAAGTAATTTACAACAGGTTCAAAATATTAAATACTTACAAGATAAAAAGAACTTTTTATATACCACGTTTTTAAATTGTCTGTTGAATCATATAAATTTGACAATTATGTGTATTAATAATTAAGGATAAATAAGGCAATTGTCAACAAATCATTTTTTTTTGCTATTTTGCAACAAATATAGAATACTAAAATGTCATTTAGATTTCCATAATAACGCATGTATATATTAATAATTTAGTTGCTAGAACCACCCCTTAGCAACCAATAATAGTGGATTCGATTACGGATTTCTTCCGAAATAACTTTTCATACTAAACAGAATTAACTGAAAATGAATTCAATTCTACTCAAAGATGGCTAAAAGTATTAAAAGAATGCATTGGCATCGTGTTCTGATATATTATAAAAGTTTCAAATGTCTAGCTAGTCGGGAAGTTAGTTAAAAATCGATTGCAAGATTTGTACTGGATAAACAACCACCGGACAAACAAGAATACGAGCTAATAAAAACGTTGTAAAATGGATTTATACTTGCGTGTCTATATATACACAAGGCTTCTATCGGCGGATAACGAGTGCTAAATCATATTTATATATTGCAGTGGTTAATTTTAACGGTTAAATTATTGTAACAATTATAATACATCAATACATAAATATGAAAAACTACCCTCGATAGCCGCCGATAGCAGCCTTGTGTATAGAATAGATGCGCAGATCCTTTACTTGGATACTAAGGTTTTTACCTTATTTTATCTATTTAATTTCTATATAAGCAATACTTAACTGTATTCGTTGTCAGTGTGTATTTTACATTGGTGAGTGCTCATGGTGGCTGAAAATGTCGAAAAGCGGAAGACAGGTCGGGTCGCAAAAATTACTCAAATAGGTACAAAACTTAAATGAAATAGATTTTTTTTAAACCATGTCATATCCTAATAGGTTCATATGGGCCTCCACAGAGTAGAGGTTTTATATTAGAGAAATGGATGTCAGCCACTTTCTCAACCTATTACGTCCATACCCTGACTCACACACAAATTGAAAAACAATATGTGTACTTGCGAGACCCAGGATTAGAACCTGGGACCCACGGCGTGATAGTACCACGCTTAAGCCGCGCGGCCACCGTGGGTGTGACATCATTACATCAATTGGGTATTAATTTTTTAATTACTGTTTCATTTTTAATACTTTACTAATTTTTTCCACTAATTTATTAATTATTATGAGTAAAATGGTAACAATGATGAGAAAATGGTAAAACAAATGAAATTATAAATACATCGTCTGCGGTAAATTTATTGTTGAGAAGGAAAAGTTTTCATGAACCAAGAAGTCAAAATATTCGTATGAAAATTAATACTTGATCGTATTAGTTGTAGTCCGTTGCCTAAATTTAATGTTCTTTGCATCGATAAATTTAACGGTCGATCGTCACATGATTGCAATGGAACATCACTCAAGAATATAATACGTTCAGTCTGAATTTTAATAAGGTTACAGATTCGGAAGGAAATTTGTGAATCACGGCCGTAATTAATAATGGGAAAGTTTAGTGAAAGCAGAAGGGAAGGCACAAACAAAAATGAATGAGTCCTGCATAACAAAATTTAGCTAAAAATAACATTTTAATGATTAAACTTCGCGCAGTTTACAGAGTCTATATTTATTACCAGGCTTTGAATTTAGGTATAAAATTATACGCTGGAGTTTTGTTAATTAAATTTGACGTATGAAATATCATTCCTAAGTTCAGTTCCCATTCGGTTCAAGATTTTATTGTAACAATTTAACGATACTTTTTTGCCAGTGATTGATAGTTATTAGTTTCAAAAGCCCCTAAAAAGGTTTTTGATTTTTTTTTAGTTAGATATGTATTTAGATAGATATTTTTGTTAGCTTGTATGATGGCCAAAAATTGATCTTTAAAAAACGCCAAAACCCATCAATACGTATGATCATAAATAAAGGTAAATTTCAAACCCGCTAAAAAGGTAGGGTGTGCTTTTCAAATACCTCTAAAATGGAAAGCCAGAATACTCTTTAGAATATAACGAATAAATACATAAAGTTCACAGATTTAATAGATATGATTTTTTCTCATTTTTTTCAAAACTACCTGAAATCGTTTTTCTCATTTTTCTCAGAACTACTTAAAATCGTTTTAGGGGCTTTTGAATCTGGGCGCTTCGTATGTTAAAAAAATATATATAGAAGAAATTGTGTAAATAGCAGATAAAAAATAAATTATTACAATTACCTCCCACATCCTGAAACAAGATGTTTGGGTGGCCAGGATGTTTGGCGGCCCCTCTACCTACCACTAAGGTTAAAAGCAGTGTGATGTTTTACAGTAGTGTACCTCAAATTCATTGGTATTCCGTGTTTTTAACGATGTCCTTGAATTGAACCACTGGTCGCTGCCTTGTGGTAGCCAATAAACATGCGAGACAACATCGATATTGAATAAATATTAATCTTTATTATCCAGGAAACACTACAAATAATTATAATATAAAATCATTCACGTAAATAAATTATCATTTAGTTATATCAAATTAAAAACTGTGGCGATATGATACTTTAATGAATAAACATATAAACAAACCAAGTAAATACTAATTGAATAAATCGGGGATGACAGTAAACCTCTTTTCAGCATTAAGCTAAGCCTCCGGTGTGCTAATCCAGTTAATCCACTGTTGAAATTTTACCAGCTGTGTAGCTAACTGTACAACTGACAAGCGCGATAGGAATCTCTAGACAAGAGAGTAGAAGATAATCTCAACACCACAAATGAACGGCATTGTTGCAAATATAATGGGAGACACGATAGCTGTGTATTATCAAAACGACACACATAGGAGATTTATTCCCCTTCAATTAATTACCGAACGCTAACGTATCTAGCATTCTATTATGTGGTCCATAATAGAATCTTCGAAATCAAGAAAAGCCTTTTGATATATCCCTCGGGTCAAATAAAGACTGTGTTTGTATATTTAATGCTCTATAAAGAGATAAATTCTGCTGTCTCACAGACCATTATTTTATTTATACTTACACCCCTTTTGAAATTTATTTCTTATCCCGATAGTATAATAATAGAAGTTCTATAGAATTTTGCAAAGGAGTCGTCAGTTAGTCAGTCAGAATAATTTTGAAATGTCAAAACTGTTTATCTTGGTCTAAATTTATCACGCAGAAGAGAGGTGCTGTTAAAACATAGCACTTATTGTAACAAGTATAACTAAATTATTGTAACTGTAACAATAAGTGTTAATAATTCGATACTTTCCTACCCTATTTAGCTGCCATAGCGGACCGAAAACAGCCTTGTGTATAGAATAGACCCGCTGATACAAATTAGTCAAAATCTCGAAGTCTGTAATACATTTGAAGTACAATGAAACGTGTTACATATTTTTAATAAAAATGTACCTATAATAATAATTAATGATAAATAAAGTACTGTTGGTCACTAAAGACTAAAATTTTTGGGAGGGAGCCTTGGATTTGTTTTTCTGATTTCGGGGGCCGTGGTATGAAAAAGTTTGAGAAGCACTGACGTAGATGACGTAAACGATTTGTCAGAAAATTTTAAACGAAGTTTTTATGCGACACCATTACATAAATAGTGCACACTGAATTTTGTCATTCATACTTATTTGTTTTCATTGAACTAAGAATACAATTTGCAGTGTCTGCCCAAAAAAACCATAATAGTTTAGGTGTACTGTAGGTGTCCGACAAAAAAAGTGCACACTTTTTCAGTCATACCTATTTATTTTCGTTGAATTAAGAATACATAATGCAGACGATGTTCGCCAGTTTTTTAAAATTCAATAAGCCCTGCCTGCCCAAACCATAATGGATAAAAAATATTCTAATATCTATAAAATATTTTTTTAATATTATCTATTATGGCTTGATTACGCAGGGTTTAATTTAATTTAAAAAAGTAGCAAACACTACCTATCTACACAGTGTAATTTTAGTTATATGAAAACAAATACGTGTGACTGACAACGTTTATTATGCACTTATGATCTTAACAACCTATCTCCACCCTTTGTCACTGAAATAGATATATTCTAATGGATATACTTCGGAGGTTTTCACTATTATATATTTTTAACTCCTATCTCATTTGGTTGATAAAAAAATCGATCTACATTAATTTATACTTGGATAAAAGTACACAAGTAATGAAAATCGCGTCGAATAAAAGACTCGTATCTCGTGGAGGCGATTGATTGGAAAAGCTCAATATGTTTTCCCCGCATACAACATAATAGTGTTATTACGTAATTAATGAAAATGAATGCCTCCGTAAACGTGTATAATTCTCCTCTAGTGTTAATAATATAATATGACGATCATATCAAAGCTCAATTTAATTAAACTCATGGGGTAAGCTTTGAAGACCGGAGCTTAGCGGGGTAGCTCAATGTGAATTTTACCTTGCGAAACTATTAAAAAAAAATAATACATGACATATTCACTGAACTGGAAAATATTTCATATACATACCTTATTTATGTAGGTATATTAAGTAATAATAGACGATAAAATCTAATGAAAAGTAATCATCACTATCAGGTGCTTATACGGTTTACTAAAGTAAAATAAATCAAAACAACTGTCCAGAAACACATGTATTATTTTTATAGAGTGTGATAAGTTATAAAGATTAGATTTAGGGAGGCCTTTTATGACTTTACAAAGGGTGACTGATTCCCTTGAGGCGGACAAGCTTGCTTCTGTATTTTGACTATAATATTCTAGCTTCAATATTTTGCAATCTTTTTGATTCGATTAGATATAAGGGGTCTAGAACGATTCGGCCGGACAACTGGGCTCCACGCAATCAAATGAATTTTGAAAATAAATGTACGTTCTTTTAAAATATATATTTAATATTATTATTTATATTTAAATTATTATATTATTATTTAATACTTGGTGAGAATTTAAATATGCACACGTAAATAAAGATTTAATTGTGCATATATTATGTTTAAACTCCAACGAAAAGAGAGTTCTTTTATTTTTATATAAAGCCTCAGGCATGATAATTCTCAATCCGTATTAAAAACATTATGTTTATAGTACAGTGAATTAAAACTACGAAGTAGTAGATAAAAACTGATTAAAATTCCTCGTCTACTTTCTATATAAAATCGTAACGAATGTTTATCTATTTCATTTGACATTGCGGCGCCCAATTGTCCTGGCGCCCAGTTGTCCCATTTCCGATTATAAGTTACCATACACTGAACACATTACCAATGAGGAGGTTTTAATATGAATCAATAAGCCAAGAGAACTTATTGCTACTATCAAAAGCAGCATACTTATATATTTTACGCAATGAGAATTATAATAAAATTGACGCCATTTCATAATGCAGAAGTCGAGGGCTGTATAAGTATGGATATAAAGAGATTTTCTTAGCTATGCAGCCACTGAAAGTGTATTAATGTACAATGCATTGGGATCTGACACGACTGGCCCAGGATAAGGATGTGTATGGCAATTTGGTCGCCAACCTTCGATAGAGAACGGCACCAAAAGAGGGAAAGGATACTCATGTTTAAATATGTTTTTAATACACTGATTGCAAGTGAACAACCCTTTTAATATGGATGTTACATCACAATGGCGATGGAAGCACCCTTAAAACACCGGTCACGTCGATGCAATCTATACAGCCAGCGTTAATTACTCTATTATTGTGTGCGGGCACTCGAAGCCTTAAGCGATATAGCCACATCATCGATGGGGGCTAATAAAAAGACTGCCATTTTGCACATTTTAAAAGAGGGGTGTGTATATACCATGGACGTTTATGGGTTGATTATATTTTATTACGTGAGATAAAACTAACAAGTAACTTTTACAGTATTACGGTTTTATAAATTAATCGGGATATTTTTACAAAAAAATAAAAATAAATACGAAATGGAAGTTAGTAGGTAAATTAAAAATAATAAATAAAGTTGGAAAATTTGTGAGTTATGTTATTCGACGCGATTATTCCGGAAACTACTGGCAACATCAGATCGGCAACTTTTCACACATATCTCTTATTTTTTTGATTTTCCAGACAATTTCTCGCGTTCTTATAATCACATATTATTGAATCAAAATTATGAATGAATATAGGATAACAGACATTGTAAAAGTAGCGGTGTACCTCAACTTAATATCTTATAACCTGATTAAATGACTCTTCAACGTAAATTAAGAGAACATTTTATGAAATACAAAAAAATGCCGCCAATATTAACGGAATTGAAAATAATCAAATACATAGTAATTGGGAAATAATACTGATAGTATGTATTTATATATGTAGTTTAACTATAAATAATTGCACTATACATTGCTTTAAGTGACAATATCTTTATCTATATAATATATTTCTAATAAGCATATTTGGTTTGGAGATTGTTCCAAACTATATACGTTCAATAAAGAATGAATGAGAATTAACTAGTAATTTAACATTTTTTTCGGTACAGTTCGGTTATGAGGAATACAGCGGCAAACACATTTTGAAAATAGCCGATATACTGGATTATTTATTAAATTAACCTAACCTAACCCAACCTAACCCAACCTAACCCAACCTAAACTAACCCAAACTAACAAATAATCCAATATATCGGGTATTTTCAAAATGTGTTTTCCGCTGTATTCCTCATAACCGAACTGTACCAACGGATTCGTAGAAAAAATATTTTGATACAATACCTACTTATAATAAAGGGCACATGAATCTAAGCCAATCTAGGGCATGTAATCGGTTTCTTTTAGCAAGGCATTTTAGGTGAAACTTGTTCGTTAGACCACGGTATACGCCCGAAAAGAATATGTGGATATGTGTATCGATAATAATATAGATATTTTAAAGTGTTCCTACCCCTAATAAAATTCAAGTGGAATGATGTTTTTATCTAAATGATTTTTTCTGGTTACGATCGTTGATTGAAACAAATTATTACAATTCAACAAAGTATAAAATATATATATATATACTATATAGGAAAATTTGAAATCTACTGTTATTTTTTTACGTAAAGTACGTAATACTTTGAAAGTTCAAACACTTACCGTGGTCTTTACAATAAATTATATTTATTTAAGGAATAATCAAGAAATTTAGAAAAAGCACGATTCTAAATTAGACGTCTTGGTGTAATTAATATCTTTTGTCTGACCTCAACTTTGGATTGAGGCTGATTCAAAGAGGTCTAGACTCCGGGCGGCGTAAAAAGAACTTTTAATTACCACGATCGCGATAATTACAGCGATACACTTCAAAATAAAAATTCGCACTTTCGAAAGAGCTTTTTATTGTTTTAATCCGTAAACTCACTAAAAGCCCTTTCATATCAAAATACTTAAATAGTTACTTCTGAAATTAAGGGTTTGCTTTTTTTGTATCGCCTTTATCAAAAACAGCACTTAATTAATATATTTTACTGATAATTTTAATTATAAATAATCAAGACGTATCTAGAAAGTTTTTTTTTTAATATTCTTTTTTCTGGTTGGTTGTCTCATGTTCGATTCTAATAAGACCACATGGACCTCCGTAGAGCTTCACAGATATTTTTACGTAAAATGATTCAAAGAAGAGGTAAGAACACGGATTCGAAGCAAGAAATATGCTTACAAAATAAAATAACCCTTTATAAAACGTGCATTCGTTGAATCAATTCGTCTTATTTTTACATATTATTTTGTGATTAATTTTGTTAAAATAATGTAGTGTAATAAATTCTCACGACTGCTGTAGGTATTAAAAAAAATAATACATAGTTTATTTATTTAATTTAAAAAAAGCCCACGATGGCCGAGCGGTTACATGGAAGGTGCCATGGGTTGATTGTAATCTCGGGTTCGGCCAATTCACATGTTATTTTTTAATGTGTGTTCAATGTACAGTGTGCATTGTATGCAAGTGGCTAACATTTATTTCTTGTAAGAAAATCTCTGCTCTGTGGACCACTATATGCTTCTCTTAGGATCGAACACGGTGATGTAAATTCAAAAAAAAAATACTTTTCAAAACTTTTCTATTTATATTAAACCGAGCTTTGATAGTCACAATACCAAATACTGTGGGGATCAATGCTGATTAACACATTATTAAAATTAAATATTATTATGTAACTAAAGTATATTTTTTTATGAAAATAGTGAACAGTTTGTAGTTGTACAAATTATATAGTTACTTACCTATCTAACCGGTTATAGCTTTGAATTTTTAGTAAAAAATTGTAATTTATTTTCTTTTTAAAATTAATTTAGTTATACAATATCAAATATACAATTATGCACAAGTACAATAAAAAAAAAACATTTTTAACAAATTAAAAACTTTTTGTTTTCAAAACATACAAAGGTTTCGCGTAGGTATATATACAAGAACGAAATATTTCAGACTGGCGGCAATATATCACGGCCACGCGAATAAAATATGCGGCGAAAATTTATTAACCGGCGGTTTTTCCAAGACCAGGAGTCGAAAAACTGCAGCTCGCGAGCCACATGTGGCTCTTTAATACAGCCGCTATTCTAATTTGAAAATACGAAAGAAACTAACGTTTATACTAACCAGTTACACTTGCCATTGTGAGGGCTATACCTTAGGGTTGAAGGGGATGATACCCGGTTACAATTAAACGAAAATAACGACAGAAAACAAACATATATAGTTTATATCAAATTAAACAAGAAAGTCAAACGGATTCTATTTGTTATTTTGCATGTGCCTACCTAACATGGATTAATTGCATTATTTATAACGGTAATGCCTTGGGCCTTAAATCATAGAATGAATTAGATTCGCGGAAAGTAAATGAATTAATACGGTTTCCAAGAAAGTGGGTATTGTTTTTGAATCTCTCATTCAATTCTCAGGGTGAGAGAGAGAGATCATTTCGTGTCATTCTATGAGTATAATACTTAAGCGTGGACAAGCCGTATATTTGTTCAGTCTTGATAATGGACAACCTAAATATCTATCAACATGTAGAAATTTATATAACCTATATTTGTAGAGGTTTTACTCAAGGAGCGAGTTTTTATTGCAGCGTAAACAGTCGGCACATGAGTTATGTTACAAGAGATATATTACTGGTCTGAGGTACGAGGCTCGGCGGATGAGATTCTGTGCGGAGCGATGCGGAGACTGACACGAAGATTACTGATCGGACTGAGATTACGATTGATACTAAGCCTACTGAACTGACTGATATTAAGAGTGAATCTACGACTGAGACTAACGCATTAACTATGACTCGCTTTTTATATACATGAATATTCGATAAATTGCAAGAGTCATTGTTGATATAGTTTACAATTGGGAAATCTGCTGGCCTCTGCATTATTGCAACTTCGAGCGTTCCGATGAGCAAGCCTGAGGCAATCGAAACCCATCGAAGAATGGCACGCATGTCGAATATTTTGACTGTATATGCGACGATTTTGTGATAGAATCGAAATAACTGATGAATTATTACATTGCCGAAATAATGCTGACAAGGCCCGAGGCCATTCATCGCTACATGTTTCTTGATAATTACACATAAAATATTTCCGTATTTTTATTGGATCTTTACCATATTTTAGATTGATTTGAAAATGGACATTTCATATACAATTTTAGATAGTTGTGCTACCTATTCATAATTTATTAGCTTTTTATGGCAAAAGTTTGCGAACCGCTATCCTAGGCAAGAGTGGCGGAATTACATACAATCTGCTCGGCAATGAAAAACAAATTTAATAAGAAAAATAAACAGTTTGCCACAATATTATTACTCGGGCGCCATAAGCGATTATTGTTTACCATGGAACATTTTTATTAGGAAAATAATATATTAACCCGGGAGTTCATACGTTTGAGGAGGCCATGTCAAACTTTTGAGATTGATGTAGTAAATTGAAAGTTTGTTTGCGAATAAATATCACGGGTGAGAAGTTTCTGGATCGGCGGAACGGCTTGCTTGATTATTATTTTCTTCTAATTTGGGCGCGTACAAAGTATCTGATCGACTTTATTATAATCGACTGCTTCTTTCGAAAAAGTTTCGACTTTTCAACGACTTATCGAATAAATATTTCTCACAAAAATAAACGAATAAAGTAAACGCACAACAAAAGAATAATTAGATGTAGACTTCAAAGAATTTCGTCTCTTTTATATCAAGTTAAATAATCCACAATTTATTTTCTAAAAATAGTGGGTTATCGCGTCTAGTAAAATATATATACATATATTGCTTATCATCGTACATTATTTTGACACTTCATTCCAGAGCATACCATATTTCCTCGCCTCTCCCATATAATGAAATAAAAATTATATGTTCGAAATTTAATTTAAAAAAAGAAGTATTCAACATAACATGCCACACTGGAAAAATAATTTAAATGAGGTGTTGGTACAGTTCGGTTATGAGGAATACAGCGGCAAACACATTTTGAAAATAGCCGATATACTAGATTATTTGTTAGTTTAACCTAACCTAACCTAACCCAAACTAACAAATAATCCAGTATATCGGGTATTTTCAAAATGTGTTTTCCGCTGTATTCCTCATAACCGAACTGAACCGAGATGTTTATTCTCCGAATCACCAAAATGATAATGTATTTAGTTGATGGCGAGAGTTAAGTTATTATAATCGAACTGCTTAACCAGTAATGCAGATGCGATTTCGTCTCGTACGTAATGTGTTTATTATTTATGGTTGCTATTGCTATGATCACGTCTGTTATATCGCCTTAGTGACCCTCTCAGTCTCTCTTGTTTCCTAACAAATTATCGAACATCACTGGTTATGTGTAAAGTTGTGGTAACATTGAGATGCACGTCGCGTACTCTCACGCTGTAACGGCGACAAATTTAGTCTATGGTTTCGTCATTTTGAAAAATATTTTGAACGATCACCATCTCTGTAAATTCAATGACGGAGTGTGCCAACTCTAATGCATTTTGTAGTATTTTGAATTATTATTCATGATAATTTCAATTAATTTTAACAGTTTCTACGTGTGCGTACGTTAAAATTACTTGCGATATTACATCCATAGATAATATTTTGAACAGAACCCAATAGACAGACCATAGATAATAGACAACATTCTTATAGAAAATACATAGTGCCAACCGCTAAAAACAAAGAAAAACACGCCATTTTGACATGAGTCGAAAATGTGTAGGTATGTATAAAATGATAAAAAACGTCAATTGAGTCATACGGGTGTCGATGCAGCGCGGTACGCGTGAGGATACCTCATTATTGGTCTGGTGATTTCGGCAGATTTTTGCTAGCTGACAATCTACGTTTAATGGTTCAAAGTGTGCTACGGGATGGGAGCATTAGTCTGATAACATTTTAAACACCAAGAAAAACGACGTTACACACTTTATTTCGTAGCGGCAGCTTACTGTGACGTCACATGATAGTACGCGACGTGCATCATAATATATTTGGCGCTTTACTTTTATAGTATTCTTTACCGATTTATACACATACTACCGTAACAATTTGATTGAAAATCAATTGTTTTAACCTAACAAAGGATGCCGAAAAGCAAAACCTAAGTAGCTAAAATAGATTGTTATAGAGTAAGCGGTATAAAATTTCATAAATAATAATTAAAATTATATTTTATAATATAACAGAACCTGGGGAAGCTATCATAATATTATTTAGTGTTTCACTATATTAACAGGAGCACAGACGTGTTGAGGAGGTATTTGTTTATTAATTTCATAGATAAATAATTACGGGGTTGTTATTATGCGCTGAAGCAGTAATGAATGGCATCACATTCGTGCACCCTCGCTCTGCAAAGCTGCGAGATACCAGGAACAAAGCCGAGAATGTTAATCTCGATTATCAGGAGCGCATATCTACGAGAAGCTCGTGCTAGTATTTTGATTCCCTTCAATAATGATTTACGTGTTTAGCTTTTGGCATGTTAGCGACGTATGTAGGAGCATGTCGCTGTTGGCGTTATCTCTAGCGAGCAGCTTTTAGAACACGATCGTCGCTAAACATCTTGTACAAATGCTGCTCTCCTATTACATTAAAATTATTATCACCTCGCATGGGTTCATCTCAAACAACGAGAATTGCCAAGGCAAGTGTTTACCAGTTAGTTTAGTGTTAAGCTAGTTTAAATTTCCTCAAACGAATTTTTCTATGTTTACACTTTAATGCCATTCATAATTGAATGAAACAATATCATTATTTGGTTCTCATACCTATATTATTTTCTGTCATTAAGTATATTTTTTCAGAAATCGTACATATTTTAATATGTATATTTTTTTGTATATTTCGAGTAATATCATCGAATATTTATAATAAAGCGCATAATAAATGCCACGCATACATGATAATTGTATCAGACGTATTATAGGTGCCACAGATCGCAATAACTCCAAGTTGAGAATTCTATAAATAGTATTAACATCTAAAGTAACAGCAAAAAGTGAGTTAAAAATAGTTCAAATATCAGTAATTGAAGACATGGAGACACTGTCACGGAATGGTTCGGGGTCACGACCGGTGTCAGATAGGGTTGTGTCCTTGCACCGTTTCTCTTCATCATTTTCTTTGACTTCATACTACGGAAGTCAATACCACCCGACCGAGGCATACTTGTTACCCCCACGGTGAAGCTATGCGACCTGGAATATGCCGATGACGCTGTCCTATTCGACAACTCAATCGAGGGCATTCAAGAGACAATCGACAGGTTGCATAACAACTCCTCTCGCGTTGGTTTGAAAATCAACGCGAAGAAAAACCAACGTCTTGTGTAATAGCACCTGTCCTGATCCAGATTTCCCTCTGATTAGCGACGGACAAAACATCGAGAGCGTCGACAGCTTCAAGTCATCACGGGAGATGGCATTTTGCATAAGGAGCTCGCTATCCGAATGGGAATGGCTGGAGCAACATTCAACTCGATGCGGAATGGCTGGGACTCACGATTGTACTTAAGGCTTTATATTAAATAAAAAACTCTTTTTTCGTTGGAACTTAAACATATGCACGATTAAATCATTGTTTACGTCTGCATATTTACATTCTTACCAACTTTTAAATCATAACATAATCATTAAAGTATAAATAATAATATTGAATATTTTTTTTAAAGTACCTATAAGTACCTAAAGTCTATTTATTTTTGAATTCTGTGGCGTCCAGTTGTCCGGTGCCAAATCGTCCTAAACCCGATATTACCTATACAGTTGTAAATAAATATTGTAAAGTTATTATCAGAGAAATACCGTGACCATGATTTATAATTACTACAATTAGTTCCTGAAAATGCCGAAAGACGAAATCTTGATCACAAAAAAACAATTCAGATGAAAAAGTACAAATCTTAAATTATTCAGAATAAACATATTTAAAAATAAGTAACTAAAATCTATTGTATTAGTAAACTATCTAAATTAGATATCTTCACATCATTGTTTTATATATTTTTTGACTATATTAACACTACGATAACACTACAAATGACAGTAGCGTAGTGAAACAGTAATATAGTATTTAACATGAAATAATCAAACACCCATTCTTTGAGAAATCACATAAATATATTGTCACTTCACCGGTATCGAATCCGAAGCCCCCAATGAAAGAGCCCCAGTCGCACTGGACTACGAGGACCTTCTAAATAAATTATCTTCATGGTATTATTTAAATTAAATAATGGTTTACATTTATTTATAGAGATAGTCTCTATAAATACTGTCTTTAAAAATAAATTGTTCAAAGATTTCAATTTAATTAGAATGGTATTTTATAAATTGCTGAAAATTTAATCATCACAATATCATAATGAACCAATTTAACGTAAAAGTTAGTCCCGAAATTGATTAAAAACGACAAATAGTAATTAGTTACGCTTCTTAAAACAATATTGTCGAGTAATAATAGAATTCTTACAGAGATTGACTGATGAAAAGAGAAATGATACAAACGTGTAATAGCAGTTAACTATTAATAGGAGTTGCTTTAAATCAGTAGGAAAAATATTAGGAAAATTAAAAATAATCGAATGAATTTAAACTCGCATTGATTTTAGTCTGTATTTACTAATGACATTATTAATGGACGACGCACTCAATACAGTAGCTAGCAAGTAAATTCGCGCAAAACGACATTCGCACACAGACGTCACGCAATTTCCATGATGCGATATCATGCATCGGGAATTTATAGCAATATCACCTTTATTGTAATGGCGTTAGAACAGTGTTTCTAGTGTCAATGTTCATTTGAGTGAACCCGTTCGAACCGAACCATTCGGCAGACCCGACAAAAAGTAAGTGTCATTTTTTTTCCAGATGCTTCGTCCATATTAATGTCATTAGTATTTACTATTCCATTTGAGTCAATTTTCCTGACCGGATTTCACCTGTCGGCATCTTTAGACACAATGCACATACCAATGAAAAATGCACATTGACGCAGAATATAATGAATTCTCGTACGAGTATATACAACAAATTAATGCATCAAACTAGCGTTTTCCAACCAGCGTGTCGCGATTTTCTTTTCACAATTAATATAGTATATGCAAATGCGTTATTATTTCAAGCATTACTTTTCAATTTCACAAATTTTTTCTTGTCACAAAATTCCAATTAGTAATTTGGAATAATTATGATTTGAGTTACCTTATCTCCACCCGTTATATATATGCAGCCGCGATTTGTGCACGGCTGCCTTCCATGACGCTATACAAGTGTCTGAATGAAAAGATTTTAGTGCCACACTTCCTTGTACCCAAACGAAGCTGCACGGGTCTGATACAGCAACCATGCACCGGTGCTTAAAGAGAGAGTTTTGAAAAAAAAACTTGATTTGCTCTGCCGTCATTTATTTTTAGCGACATGTGTCCTCTGTACCCGTGTACTGAAACTCTGCCGAAAAAGAGGAGTCAGGAGTTGAAAGTGATGAATCTAAATAGGGATCGGAATCGTATGTTACCAGAAATACACACTGATGATATATTACACAGTTCTATTAAAATTCCATTACTGATAAACTATTGCTAAATCCACGCATTCGTATAACAGTATCTTCGTACAGTGGTAAGTCCACAACATAAATATATTACGTAACTATAATAGCTTCTAGGGATTCCAATACCGGTATTGGTATTCCAGTATTTATCAATACCGAAATAACGGTTTTAAAAATCCAAAATACCGGAATTTTCGGTATTAAGAAAGCACACTCGTTTTCGTTTTTGAAAATGAATTATAAGACTATGTGCTGCTAAAATGCAAATATATTGAATCCAACAGAGGTGAAAAAATAATAAAACAAATTTCATCGAATATATTTATATAAGTAATTGTCGCGATGAATTATCATAATATTATTTCGAAATAGAAAACATCCGTGACAAAAATGTTCAATTATTCTATAATTATTGATGACTGTGCAAGCGTTGAATTTAAGAAGCTTTTCCTGCAGCCGGGAGTTATTTGCACTTGATGAGCTTCTGAGGGTTTTAGTTAAAATTATCAATATATTCAAATAATTCGTAAAAAAATTACTAGTTCTACAATTATGATCAATACATATTTTTAAATGGCAACATAATAAATGTAGGGTATGTAGGTTTTTGCTGTAATATAATATTTAAAAAAATAGCTATATTTATTGATAAGCACCTACCTACTTCTGTTTTTTTAAATGTTGAAGAAATACCGGTATTAATACCGATATTCAATAAGAAATACCGAAAAACCGGTATTGACATTTTCATTCGGTATTGCAATCCCGAATCGCGCCAAACGTCGTGGATACCGACGTTATACATGAAAGTCGAAATCCTAATGCCGCGTTCTCGTGTGGCGATTTTGGTCGTTCAACTGTTAGTTGAAAAATAGTTGAAAGCAATTAATAAGTAAGAATTTGAATAAAATAAATCAACTAGTAAGTTGAATTGAACGATGTTGAGGTCCTTCATGTTTTTGTCGATTCAACAATGACTCATCATTCGAGCAAACTGGATTCCTAGAGCAGTGGTACACAACCTATTTGAAAAAAGGTTCAATTTATTCATTTTCTAACTTTTCACGGGCCGCAGTGTAAAACTGTTGAAAAATAATGATATAATATAGTAGACGAGACATACATTTTGTTGTTTTAATTTAATATATGCATATCAGCTACTCTAATCACTCTCCACTCTGCATTTAGTACAATATAATATATATTATGTATGTGCACGATAGAACTTCTACCAACCCTCCTAACCTAACCAACCTAACTATCAACCCTAGTAATATTTCTGACACTGCATGCTGTATCCAATAAAAAAATTCGTGATGACGTACTTGTTATTCATAGCCGCGGTTTGTACATGATTGGCCGAAAGTAAACACGCTGATAACAACTCACATCGTGAAACCAAACTCTTAGACCCCGTAGTCTAGTGCATAAGGCTTTGGCTTTTAATTCGTGGCTATAGGTTCGATTCCCGGTGAACTCATAATATGTTTATGTGATTTTCTCAAAGCCAGGGTGCTTGTAACGGTTTTACTTATATTAATAATTATACTACTATGTTTTCATTATGTCGTATAGCATGTCGGAGTAATAAAAAAGAATATTATAAATAGTATGGAATATAAAAACATGTCTGTTTTACTTGATGCCACCTTGATTATGACTATCGTTCAACTGAAATAAATACGTGGAAACATTCCTTTTCATTTCTTGTTCAACATTCAACATACAGATGAACGACAAAAATCGGCACGTGAAAGCGCGGCTTAAATCCACCGGTTTGACGAATGAATTGAGGTCGACAGAAATACGATTAAAAAGCTGAAGAGCGAGGTGAGTATTTTTTTATAATAGTTAAGTAGGCGTTTTAAACGAATATTCACCCTCCTATAAAATATATTATTAAATTATGGATTCTTTCACAGTGTGACATTTGGTATTAAAGGGACTTCATAAATATAGATTAAGAGTCAGCGACCCCTAACCACATGCTAAAATGCCACGGTATCCTAGAAAGTTCTAGTGTCAATTTATATTTTGAGATTCTGATCCCCGGATAAGGCAGCAATATTATCCGGCCACGGAAAGCCGGGCCATACATCACGCAGTTTTTATTTTGTTATATAACACACGTAGAACGATGTATTTTGTCATTTCGAGTTGAATTTTTCTACTTTTCCCGCCAATTGTGTTGGGCGTAGGCGACCATTGCAAAATTGAATAGATACTAAGTCAATACAGAAAACGACATAGTAGAAAAAAAATGTATGCGAGTGTTGGTTTTAACAACTTGTGTGCATATCATGGTAAACTTACATAGCATTATTTCTTAATTTGCGATATTATTGATTGATTGAATTATTATATTATTTTGCTAAATTAGCTTTCTGTTGAAATTTGATTGACTCACATAAATCGCTTGTTTTGCAATTTTAACAATATTATGTTGCAAGTTATATTGTAGTTATAAATTAATGGTTTCCTGCCAAGTCATGCTGGATGGTAGGGTATTCACTCTACACCTCTAATATTCGTCACATCTCCACACGCTTGCATGCGTAGACAACGGCGTAAATAATGTTAGGCGCCCTTCAAAGATTTAAATATTACCCGAGATACCAAGTGTTTCTACGGATCATTTACAATATTATATATAAGGCGTACCGATAAAAGAAAGACAACTCTAGGGATTCAGTTACAGCATTGAATCACAACTTAATGCAGCTGTATCAAGGAACAACATGGGGGCGATGATTTATATCCTTCGACAAAAACGGAAACCATGATAAGAAGAAATACATACTTAATTATTACTGACGATGTACAGTAAAGTTCTAATTACCTTGGGCCAATTATGGGGAGTGGGAACGAAGACGGATAACTATTGAAAAACACGAATACTCCGACATATTTCTAACGTAGACTTATTAAGTGTTATTTATTAAGGAAATATGTAATTTTCGTTTATTTTTTAAATTTTCTTGAAAACCAGTACGAATTTTAGAGGCAGTATAAATATTCTATAAAATAAAATACTAAAACCTTGGTCATTTCATGGGTTATACGTAAATTGTACATATTATGCAATTTGCCATATCAGACTTCACCGTCAGCTGTTGTAACAGAAACAGATGACCATATAGTATTGAGATAAAAAAAGACGCAATGTTCGTCAAGCATCTACCTGTTAACATACTTTTTAATCATTTATAATTCTATATTAATAGATGTATACGATTTGATTATATTTATAATTTACTTATCTATCTATTTTCTTCTGATTTTCCCTTGTATTCCGATGGTTGTATTACATATTTTTAAAGTGTTTTATTTAGACGTGAATTTGAATATCAATGCTATACGGCCATCTGTTTCCGATACGACATTTCACGGTAAACTGTATACGTGCAACTTTCCGGATACGCATTCCACGCAAACCGGATGGTTGCGCCGATTGTGAGCGATTGTCATTCTTATTTCCCACCTACCCTGAATCCAGTATTATTGCCACAAGACCAAGTGACCTGCAGTTACGGGTCACTAATCGATAGTAGGTACGAAGGATAGGAGTGACTTTAAGACAGCCGTTGCGCATAGTCTGCTCAAGAGAACAAACGAGTGCGTGTTGCCGCATTGCGTTATACAAACTGATTCAGAAGTCATTCGTGGACCCCGGCCTGGTCAGCTTGATATAGTGTGACCGTCGTTCAAGCGATACTTGTGAATACCTGTCAAACCGTGATACCGGCTCTCATTATTTATATAACCAATCATCATCATTCATAAACCTCATATTATATCATCCATCAACAGTGTACCGTCAAGTGCCGCGCACCGGGTAACCCGACAAACAATAGCGCGCGAGTGATAGTGAAACCAGACCACAGTGCCATCATAAAGGTCAGTTTCTGGAATTCTGTTAAATCGCCCCCACCCCTAGATCTGGAATCCACATCATCCTTAAAATTACAGTTCACTTGCGAAAAGCGCCACCATCGGATAATCGAAAGTTTAATGTATTAACACGTATACTTTAACACTTACATAAGGAAATTGAATTGAGAGTCAAATAAATTTAGTATTCTGCGAGAAAACGTTTCGGTGTGTGGCGTAATATAAGAATGTACGGATACGCTACAAAGACACAAAGCCCGCAAATCTCCTCGTATGAATGCCCCGGCTTACGGTGAGACGGATAACCTGCCACACCACGGATAAAAGAACATACCGAACCCGGTTATTAGCGACAGACACGAGTGGTAACTAACAGAACGAGAGCAGGTAAAGATGTAATCATATTTAACCGTGCGTCGTCACTCTGAACGTAAAAATTAGTCGCTCTTTTACGATCCATTATGACGTAAAGTAAGCCGTGTAGTGCCGCAGTAGTTAAAACAACTTTAACTACTTTTCAGTTAAACTTAGTTACCTAAAGTTTATAGACATTTTCATGTATATTTTAATATTTAAATTAAGGTTTACTTAATACACACAGGACACTCGGCTAAATAATAGAACAAAAAATAATTACATTATTCTTATTTGACTATTCTTCAACAATATTAATTTGTAGGTGGTAACTACCAATGAAAATAGCTCAAGGATCAGATGCAAAGTTAAATTAACTTTTCTAAGGGCCTGATGCTTAGTAATACTTTATGCGCGTACCCACGTACATTGAATCTGGAAACACAAGTGGCAGATGTCAAAATAACTAAGTGAATCGTACCTAGACAGAATTCAAACAAATACTCTGTTAAGTTTAATTTATTTACATGCAAGATTAAATAAACCTGAATTTAGATTGAAATTCAAACGAAATATATTATAATTGTACCAATCTGCTTATATTTTTGCTTTAATGTATTAGACTATTTTTAGGTCTACAAATTACGTTTTTGAACTCTGCCAAAATTTAGTGGCATCATTAGACAGTAAACGACTGATTTCATTCGACTATGCGTAAAGCAGTAGTTAAGGTCACCGGACGTAAGTATAACTAATACATTGACTTAGTCTTAAATATTCATTACTGAATGTAATCGTAATTCAGAGGAGTATGAAAACTACTAACGCCGCACTACGGCATAATATAAGAACAATTCGACTAATTTCACATTTATCATTGTGTAGCGTATGTGTACTTTGGTATCTCGTCACTGTTCTGGCAGAAGACACTAATTCGAAAAAATGATTTATTGATTTAGTTATACCAAAATGTTCCTTATTTCAAACTTTACCGTCTGGAAACCTTCTTAATAAATAAACAGTCTTTATTTTAAGGTCATCCTTTTTACGATTACTTAATAAACTCACATGGTAGACCATTTCAAATATTTTAACAACTTCAAAGTCAAATTACTCAAAACTAGTATTCTCCAGTTAGTGTGTTCTGCCAGAACAGAGACGATCTAGAATTGATGATAATTCTTTTTATTTAACTATTTTTTATTGAACGAATAATTCGCAAGATTTATAAATGTAACGTTGTTTATTGAACATACATAATTTGGAAAAAAATAAGAATCGACTCAGTTGTATGACTACAAGATAGAATGCAGGTGGCTAAATTTGGTAAAGCACACTGGCCAGAATTTCGAGTCCTGTCCGACACCATATCGTCACCTCAATACTACAACGAGATAACTCTAATTCGGTCGTGGTTGGGAAAATAAAATTTAACCTTTACTTTATTAATGGAAAATTATGCTTGTCTATTTGGGAACAATTAAATAATGTTCAATTGTATGAAAAAATATTGTAGATATTTTATTGTATTTATTTAATGCATTTATGGTTTTAAAGTTATGTAATATTTTCAAACACAAAATTAATACAGTTCCCATTAACTTCTAACTTACATAGTTTTATCATTTAGTAGATAAGGAAATGTAGAATCATATTCAATAGCTATCTCAAAAACAGTGAAAATCAAGTGAGGTCAAGCTGACGATATTATATTTACATATACTTAAATATTTTTTCAAATCGGCATGTTTCCGAGTTGTATATAATTATTTTTGTTTAATCATCGTTAACTTTTGTCCGATAAAAACCGCTAAATCTGTTTGTCCAATAGAGACAGGGAAACATAAGTAATTGGGAGATACGAGGGTGGGTCAATAATTCCTTAGAAAAAAGCATTAAAACAGTTTTTATTTTTGTATTTTTTTTTTATTTCTCAACATAATCTCCTTGGAGCTCAATACACTTGGTTAGACGTTTCTCAATTTTTTTTAAACCGTCAGAAAATAAGTTTTCGGAAGGTCCTCAAAATAAGCATTTGTCCGATCGATGACTTCTTCATTTGAAAAAAACGTTGTCCACTTAGCCATTTTTTTAAGTTTGGGAAAAGGAAAAAGTCACTGGGGGGCTAAATCTGGCGAATACGGTGGGTGGTCGACCAATTCGAACTTCAATTCTTCAATTTTAGCCATTGATCGTAAACATGTGTGAACACGGGCATTGTCCTGATGAAGAGGATTTTTTTCCTGTTTAAATGAGGCCGTTTTTCTTCAATTTTGTTTTTTAGCTGGTCCAATAAAGATGCATAATAATCCCCTGTTATTTTTTTTCCTTTTTCAAAATAGTCAACGAAAATAATTTCACGTGCATCCCAAAATACAGTAGCCATAACCTTACCAGCTGATTTTACGGTTTTCGCCTTCTTTGGACATGGTTCGCCTTTCGCAATCCACTGCTTTGACTGTTCTTTCGTCTCGGGATTATAGTGGTATATCCATGTTTCATCTACAGTCACAAAGCGACGAAAAAATTCATCCGGATTGCGTTGCATGAGCGACAACAGGGCTTCAGAGGCCACCACCCTATTGCGTTTATTCTCGACTGTGAGCAAACGCGGCACCCATCTTGCAGAAATTTTTTTCATGCCCAATTTGTCATGTAAAATAGAAATGACGCTACCTTTTGAGATCCTGTAACCTCAATTATCTCACTCAACTTTAATCTTCGGTCACTTAACACCATATCGTGGATTTTATTGATCATTTTTGGTGTAGTCACCTCTACAGGACGTCCTGAGCGTGGTTCATCCTTTGTTGATGTACGACCACGTTTAAATTCATTTAACCAGTTATAAATGGTTGCAAGTGAAGGAGCAGATATGCCGTGAACTAAATCCAACTCATTTTTTATTTCCTTTGCTGTTAACCCTTTCATATTAAAATGTTTAATAATAGCTCTAAACTCAATTTTCTCCATTTTCCATTTTTCCATTTTCCACAAGCAAATTTTTTTTTAAAATGTACGAGAAACACACAACAACCCGACCAATCTGATTGAAACTTCGCAGCATACTGAATTGGTAGTGCCGCTGCATGAAAACAAACCGCTTACAGTACTAGTCGCGCCACCTGTCGGCTTTTCTAAGGACTTATTGACCCACCCTCGTACAAGAGACGACGACGCAAACATCCCATGACATAGTTAACATTGATGATGAGTGTTTGTCAAGCATAACCGAGCTAAAATGTTTGAATAAGTATCAAATATTGCGAATTTAATGATCCAAAAAATACCCATGTATTAGGGTCGCAGAGCACGCTGTCTTTTATTAAGTACCAACATAAAGATAAATTTATATTGACGTGCGTAAGAAAATGAATGTTGGGGCAATAAAAGAAATTGCCTACTTACGCGAATATGTCTTGCAAAATGACAGCACTCGAACGGGATTATTGGGGTTGCTATAATACATAGGTAGCTATAAAATAAAAGGCACCATGCTTGTTGCTAAATATACTCAAGTATTTTGTTAATGATATCAATATTATTACTTAAATTGAGTAAAGGGTTTAAAATGTATTTGAAGTAAGAGTCTCATAGTTTTAACCAGAGCTGGAAATGGAACCGGAACCCAAACTCTCGAACCCCTTTAAAATATAGGGGTTCTATAATTTAAAAATACCCACACAAAAATACGACGCCCAGCGGGACTCGAACACGCATGCACTGGATTTGCTCGAATGTGCTTTCTATCTAATAACGTTATTCAAATATTTTTTCTAGTAGGTATACATATTATATATATCATCATCATCATCATCAGCCTGAATCTATCCACGGATGAAGGCCTCTTCACTTCTCTCGGTCCTGTGCATTGCGTTGCCACGTACTCCCGCAGAACTTTATCATTTCATCGATCCAGCGGCCTCTAGGTCTACCTTGCGGACGTTTTGTACTTCTTGGATACCACTGGATGACTAGATTTGTCCAACGATTGTCTCTTCTTCGAGCTATGTGTCCAACCTATCTCCATTTAAGGCTTTTAATAAACTCTATTACACCGCAAACCCTTGTCTGCTTCCTTATTCACTCATTCCTCTTTTTGTCCTTTCGCGTTATGCCCAGCATGCACTTCTCCATACCACGTTGTACTACTCTAAGTTTCTGGATCTCTCTTTTATTTAGGGTCCATGTTTCACACGCATGTGCTCACGGGAAGCACACACTGGTTGAACACTTTGCGCTTTAGGCACAGTGGAAGGTCACTTTTGAAGACATTATTCAGGCAGCCAAAAGCACTCTAGCCTAGCTTTACTCTGCGATCAATTTCATCAAATATACATCCATCTATAGACACTTGTTGTCCCAGATGGATGTAGCTTTTCACCTGTTCGAGCTAAGTGCCATTGATGAGGATCTCTTTTTGGCCCGCAAAGCAGTTGAACATGACTTTCGTCTTTGTTACATTTATTCTTTCAAACCTACATTGTTGCTTACTTCAGCGAGTTCCTGCATTCTGCTTTGGAGGTCTACTGAATCTTGCGAGAAAATTACTATGTCATCGGCAAAACGCAGATGACTCAGGTATTCTCCATTTATGGGGATCCCTTTGTAATTCCAGTCAAGTTGCCTGAATAAAAGTCTTCAAGGGTAGCTGTAAATAGTTTAGGTGAGATTGTATCACCTTGTCGGACTCCTTTGCTGATAGGATTATGTATATAGCTTATAAACCTCTTAATCCATCGTATATTAACGTTACTGGCGTAATTAACAAATCTACATGATTTAAAAAAATAAAATCAATGAAAAATAAACTATTTTTATATTGAACGAATAATTCACAGAACTAAACATTTTTTAATGAACTTACATAATTTCAAAACACCTCAGCGGGTCTATTCTATACACAAGATCGCTAAACTGAAAATCGTGGGTTTTATTAAATTAATCAATAATACAATGCAGTTACACCATGAATTGACAGTTAACACAATAATAATTACAACATAAAAAGAACTTTTTCATCATATAAACTTGACTTAACTAGCTTAAACGATCAAAAAATTTTGTACTTATCATTTTGACACTTCATATTGATTTCCATAGTAACGCACGAATATATTAAGATTAATAATTAAGTTGCTAGGACCCACTTAGCAACCAATAATAGTTTTTTACTTTTTACGGATTTCTTCCGAAATAACTTTTTATACAAAACAGAATTTACTGAAAATGAAATCAATTCTACTTAAAGATGGCTAAAAGTATTTAAAAAAATGCATTGGCATCGTGTTCTGATATATTCTACAGGTTTCAAATGGCTAGCTAGTCGGGAAGTTAGTTAAAAATCGATTGCAAGATTTGTATCGGACAAACAACCACCGGACAATTAATAAGAATACGAGCTAAGAAAAACGTTGTAAAATACATTATTTCTACTTAAAACTTGATGACAACACATGTGAATGTAGCATTTGCTGCAATTGCTTGCATGTGAAGTCAGCAAGCTAAATAATTTTATTAAATTATTTGTTATTAGTAGTGATGTTTGATAATTGATAATAAATAATATTCCACTTTAATGTGACATCAAATAGCAAGTACCGTGCCATACTGAGGTGATATTATTTAATATAGGGACTACACTATTACATATCTCTATATATATAAAAATCTCGTGTCACGATGTTTGTGGTCGAACTCCTCCGAAATGGCTCGACCGATTTTTATGAATTATTTTATGTATATTTGTTAGGTATGAGAATAGGTCAACAAGTATATTTCATATCGCTAGAAGATTAGGGTATCTCTATCCAGAAAAATTTTCTTTTATTTTTTTGACAATTTTTTTTTGTATTTTTTTTATTATTTGGCATAAAAATACCTATAACCCCAAATTTTCACCCTCCCATTTTTTAATCGCGATTTTATTATTTTTGTATGAACAAATTTAATCGTCGTTCGTATTTCAAACAGAACGAAATTATTTATGTTGTTGAATGACAGATGGCGCTACGTCCGAGAAGAATTCAAGAGAAGCGTCGCGTCATTTTGACATTTAATTCGGCATATCACAACGCAGTGCGTGCAAAATTTTGTACGATTTATTTTAATTTATCTATTTTTATGTGCGTATATCAAAGTCACAATGCCAGCAAGACGAAAGGGGGCCATTTAGGCCGTCGAACGAATAAAGCAACAAACATGCGAAATAGTAGAGCAGAAAGAACAGACGAACAAATCCAACAAGATAACAAAAATGTGCGTGTAAGCATGTCGCAATTGCGTGCATCTCAATCACAAGAGGTACGAGCTGAACGAAATCAACAACGACAATTGGAACGGAGCCAAGCGCGCCGGTTCGTAGTTAACGCACGCAGAGCAAATGACCGACAACGCCAACAAGTACATCGAACATTTACATCCGCTTCGTTCCTTCGTCTCGCATTCGAGTACGAGCCAGATATTGAATATTCCGCTCATCCGAAAGTGCTGATTGGTGCTATGGACAAAGAATGTCTCTATTGTCATGCGCTCAAATTCAAACATGAGTCAGCCGGGATGTGTTGCACATCAGGAAAAGTGCAACTACCAGAAATTGAGATAACACCAGAACCGTTGAACGGCTTGCTCATCGGCACGGTTCCAGATTCAAACCTGTTCCTGAAGTCCATTCGCACATTCAATTCATGTTTCCAAATGACTTCGTTCGGAGCAACAGAAATAGTTCATAAATGGTCAACAATTCCATTCTACGTTCAAAATCAAAGGCCAGGTATACCACAAAGTAGGCTCATTGCTGCCAATGCCAAACGAACCACATATTTTTTTACAAATCTACTTCATGGGCGGTGAGGACATCAATCATGTGGATGCACGTTGCGGCTACAATGGCCTCAATTCGCCTATTTCCAGGCGCATCGTCGGCGAACTGGACGCCCTGTTGAATGAGCACAATGAATTATTGAAATTCTTCAAAGCACACATGCACAAATTGCAAAGTGACAATCACGCTATTGTCATCAATACTGATAAAACACCAGCTGGAGAGCACGTGCGTCGATTCAATGTGCCTGTTGTTGACGACATTGCTGGAATCATGGTTGGCGACCGCACATCGACGCGAGAAATCGTGATTCGAAGAAGAAACAATAATCTGGAGTTCATCGCTGACACACACCGTTCATACGAGGCTCTCCAATATCTGCTAATTTTCTGGAAGGGACAAGACGGATATTGCATAAACATTAAACAACGAGATCCTGTCACAGGTAATTCATTCATTATGAACATCACTACTCATTTTGAATTGAGAAAATGAATGGTTGATGTTTTTTTGTTTTTATCGGCGGTCATCGTCTACAGCGCTCTATTCATCTTTCTGTCACAGATCCCATCCCCACACACTTACGATACATTCGTTATTTTTTATTTAACAACCAAAATATTCACTAGAAATAATTTATATGGCAGATCAACGTTTGCCGGGTCAGCTAGTTATATTATAATAACAATAACATATGGAATGTTTTACGAAAGTTTATTACTAATGTGGTTGAATATAACTTATTGTAACTGTCATAGTATAATCATATATATACTCTTACTTCGTACTTTTTGATCTTTGGAATTACAGTTATATGTCTAAAATACTTTTTAGGTTATGTTTTTAATTTTCTACAAAATTTCACTGCTGATTAATGTATTTCACTTTTGCACTGATTTCGTAGGTCTGGTTTTTTTTTTTAGTCCGTCGATCTATGATCAAGTCCGTTAATACAGTGAATACTGGTGGACACTGGATATATACATTAGATATAGTCAATTCACTGCCATTTACTTTTTTTTTGTTTGTAAGAAATAAAAAGGCTTTTTTATTTTATTTTATTTTATCTAAAATACGCTTATAACCTAAATAAATAGGTATGTTAAGTTAGTAAGAATAATGGTTTTTTAGAGAATTGTATTCCATTGTTTGTACTTGAACCAAACCCCGAATCGAACCTTAAAAATATAATGGGTTTTAACAGTTGTGATTTCAATACAACTGATGTAAGAAATAATAACTGTATAACCTTTATAAAAATACGCCAATTTTTTCTTGTCGAGACCACAGGTTTTCCAAGTTATCACCCTTCCCGCGAGTTATATGGTCGCAGAACTAGACAGTCCGGTGTCTGTAAATAGAGTCTATTTTAAATGTCAAAACCATTGATGGTTGAATGGATTGTCCGCTTGGCCATCCAAATTCTATCAATATTCGCTTTCAGCACGATACTTTAAATGCGTTTAGTGTTACAAAATAGCAATGATTAAAATGCCAACAATATTATTTTAATATTGTATGGTTTAATTAGATCAATAATGGATGTATTAGGTACATGGTAGAATTCAATTTGAATGAAAAATATAGTTTGATTAAAAATTATTAAGTACGACGCATACGGGTTCATTTTTTCTCATATGTGTTCTAGAGGTGTGCCAAATTATGTAGGTACATAATTTATACTCACTGTAAGTGGCGCGAAAAATTCAAATGTCTTTGGCATAGAAGCCGCAAATTAGAATGGCGCCTTTATCCATACGGAATGCTCACATATTCTTATTACGAAATGTGGTAAAGTTTCATTTCAATGGTTAACTAGATTCAAATTTGTTCAGTGATTCCGGTGAAGATTATAAAACTATCAAAAATAAATATGCATACGTGAATATTGTTATTATTTGATTAAAACAAAAAAATCATAAAAATTGCAAATCGCCAGTAATTCAAATTTCTTTATTTATATACAGTGACCTTTACATATTACAAATCCAAGACGTTCACAATATGTCATAAAAAAAACATACAGTATTAGAAAAATACAATAAAAAATAAATACAAAGTATCTGAAATTATTCCGAATGAGCTAAGTAGACAGTTTTTATAGAAATTCATAAAACAACGGCAGTCCAAACTTATTATTATGTAGGTGTAATATATATTAATATGTAACAGACGCGATTTGGTGAACACAGTTATTGCTCGTCCAATTGGCATTACCAATGGCAAAATAGTTTTACATCTTGGGAAACAAACAACTGATGTTTATTATCAGGGACAATCATTATCTCAATAATGGTAGAATTTAAATTTACACTGCGTAGGTATAAGTAGGGAACAGTACGTAACTAAATATAGATCTGCTCTGACCTTGAGGCTCGGTTCAATTTGTACTAGCTTCTATATCCGCTAGTCAACCGCAAAAAAATGGATCCCGCGCGGAATCCGAAAGCTAGTATAAATTGACTCCGCGCGGTTAAAACCACGCGATCCCATACACACGGAATCCGCCGTGTCTGAACCGAGCCTTATACTACAGTATGTAAGCATACCGAAACCTGGGTAATTAACTATATTCTGTGTCAGGTAAATGTGCGTATTGCCAAAAGATGCTGAAAGACGAAACCCGGGTCGTAGAAAACGATTTAAATGGAAAAGTATAAAAATTAAATTAAATCAATTCAATTAAAATTTTATCAAGCACACTCGGTTGATAATATAATATATATTATAATCAACCAATTCATTTCCGCATAATTACGGATTATTTAGAATACGAGAGAGATACCGGAATCTTTAGTTGAATCAGTCCTGACAATACGGCTGTATGTATTTTAAAAATAGCAAGGCTTCAAAAAGCTTCCTCTGTTCGGTTGTGCACAAAGAATCGTGAGGACGAAACACAAAGGGATGTTCGGTTTGGTTTTACGCGGATGAAATGTATCCGTGTTTGCTAACATGTGATACCTACATAGAGCTTTTAAGTTTGTCAATGAGAAATGAGCTTGTGGGCCGTATTTTTTCCGGGTGTTTCCCACATCGCTAGCAACTGGAAAACCCGCCACATCTGAGTGATTTTTACACATATTCCAGATTATTACGTATTTGGAAATATTACTTTCACGAATTTAAACATTCTATAGTATATTATTGTTCTAGAATACAAAATAAATATACTGTAGTATATCTATTCCAAATACGTAACGACATAATACCCAATAACACGATTTCCGATATCCGAGTTAACTATGGGCTATGGACGTATTCGGTGTGCAAAACGGTTAACTACAGTTATTTAAAATATTAATCTTTCAGCTGGCATCCGAGTTTCATTCTTCGTCAATCTAGTGCGTGCTTAGTGTCTTTTTCGGGCGACGTCAATTGGGTTCGTGCACGCGAAATACACTATTACTAATGTCAAAACAAATGAAAGCTTGAGAATTTATCTAATTATAGCACCTGGCGGAGCCATTGTTAAAAGTGTTATTTTTGATGTTTCATACTAAGCGCATCCATGCTTTTGGTGATAGACCTTGGATAAAATAAAATTGCAGGTTAGAGGATATTATGTAAACGCAAAGCATGGAGTATATAAACTGTAAAGCATACTAGATACTTTGTCAGAAATTTCAACTCCAAAAATGGTATCACTGTTTAATTCTGGTAAAAGCTCAGTATCGTCAATACACAGAATTTACATTTTGTTTTGTCTTTAATAATACATTTTAAATAATCTAGAATATTTTTCTATGTGAGCTTTTTCTGTGTGTGCTTTATTCGACGACATAAGGGATGAAATAATGCTAAACTTTGGTGATAAATTAACGTATTAAAATGATATTTGAATTGATATTTGTTATCTTTTTTAGGCTGAGACCGTATATATTTCCTTCTCCATTTTCTTTTAAACATTTCAGTCTTATTACAGAGGCCATTCTCTAAAAATGAGATCCTATTAATATAAATAATATTTTCAATTAACTTCGATTCATAGGCGTTAAAATTGAAATTAAAATTCTCGGTGTCCTTGTAACACAGATTTTTTAAAACTTATATGTAATTAAAAAATAAACTACGATTTTATTAAGAGATACGAGGGTGGGTCAATAAGTCCTTAGAAAAGCCGACAGGTGGCGCGACTAGTACTGTAAGCGGTTTGTTTTCATGCAGCGGCACTACCGATTCAGTATGCTGCGAAGTTTCAATCAGATTGGTCGGGTTGTTGTGTGTTTCTCGTACATTTAAAAAAAAATTGCTTGTTTACAAAAAATGGAGAAAATTGAGTTTAGAGCTGTTATTAAACATTTTAATATAAAAGGGTTAACAGCAAAGGAAATAAAAAATGAGTTGGATTTAGTTCACGGTATATCTGCTCCTTCACTTGCAACTATTTATAACTGGTTAAATGAATTTAAACGTGGTCGTACATCAACAAAGGATGAACCACGCTCAGGGCGTCCTGTAGAGGTGACTACACCAGAAATGATCAATAAAATCCACGATATGGTGTTAAGTGACCGAAGATTAAAGTTGAGTGAGATAATTGAGGTTACAGGGATCTCAAAAGGTAGCGTCATTTCTATTTTACATGACAAATTGGGCATGAAAAATATTTCTGCAAGATGGTGCCGCGTTTGCTCACAGTCGACAATAAACGCAATAGGGTGGTGGCCTCTAAAGCCCTGTTGTCGCTCATGCAACGCAATCCGGATGAATTTTTTCGTCGCTTTGTGACTGTAGATAGAACATGGATACACCACTATACTCCCGAGACGAAAGAACAGTCAAAGCAGTGGATTGCGAAGGCAAACCATGTCCAAAGAAGGCGAAAATCGTAAAATCAGCTGGCAAGGTTATGGCTACTGTATTTTGGGATGCACGTGAAATTATTTTCGTTGACTATTTGGAAAAAGGAAAACAATAACAGGGGATTATTATGCATCTTTATTGGACCAGCTAAAAAACAAAATTGAAGAAAAACGGCCTCATTTAAACAGGAAAAAAATCCTCTTCATCAGGACAATGCCCGTGTTCACACATGTTTACGATCAATGGCTAAAATTGAAGAATTGAAGTTCGAATTGGTCGACCACCCACCGTATTCGCCAGATTTAGCCCCCAGTGACTTTTTCCTTTTCCCAAACTTAAAAAAATGGCTAAGTGGACAACGTTTTTTTTCAAATGAAGAAGCCATCGATCGGACAAATGCTTATTTTGAGGACCTTCCGAAAACTTATTTTTCTGACGGTTTAAAAAAAATTGAGAAACGTCTAACCAAGTGTATTGAGCTCCAAGGAAATTATGTTGAGAAATAAAAAAAAAAATACAAAAATAAAACCAGTTTTAATGCTTTTTTCTAAGGAATTATTGACCCACCCTCGTATATTGATGAGGCTTTTCCAAGTTTCACATTTATTATGTATATCGAAGCTGCTAAGCCTTAGGGTGAACAGGCAGTTTTCGTGAAAATTAGTTACTATTTATGAGGTAGATAGTATAGAATGTTATCTTCATGGTCCCATAAGTGCGTCGGTATGAGTTATTCTGTTGCAAAGTTAGGCCTTCCGCTCACGAGAATATTTAAAAAAGACGAGACTGAAACTAAAATTCCAGCCAGTATCTAGCTAATGTATTCCAATGGCGGTTCGCTCACGGCTAGACTGGAATATCTCAGTTTCAAAACGTTCGCGGCTAAACTGAAGAGACGCGACATGCTAGTCCCACAGTCTCTCAGTATCCAGTATCCCATAAAACAGTGGTGCCAATATCAGTAGATTCGATGAAAAATTATAATTTCTTACCAAAATTGGTAGCACTGAACTGAATTGAACAAGCCAAGACGTCAAAGGTTAAAGTTGAGAGAACCGATTTTCAATTTAAAATTTGTGGCAGAAGTTGAGAAATATCCCATATAATTACAGGCTGCCAGAATATTCCGGTAAAGTTGTTCCGGAAAAGGCTTGGAATGAAGTAGGAAAGACAATGAGTTTGACAGTTTGAGGTTATGATATTATTATTTCAAGTTGTAGCGCCATGTGCGAAACATGTCATTGGCAAGCTTATGAGTTCCATCAGCAACCGGTTTATCGGATTTTAGTTTCTCCGCGAGCGAACGACCTTACAGTAAATAACTATTTTTTGGTAGTGTGGTTAGAGAAAATGTATAAAGAATCCAATATAATTGTTATTATAAATTGCTGTTCTGTGAAGTTGTTTCTTTTTGACTTAACAAACTCGATATTAACCGTTCAAAACCACAAAGTGAGTATTACAAGGTTTTAATCAAAGCAAGCACAATAAATTAAAAATGCAATCTCTATTTAAAATGACATGATGTGATTGTTCATATAATAAGTGGAAAAAGCATAAAAGGAGACATTTTTACGATGTGATATGAAATATGTACAAGCAAATAAAATGATGAAATGTGATATAAAAGAACGAAATAATCACTTGCCTGGTGTGGCATTTCGATAGTGGATATATATTTTTAGTGGTTTTATAGAGACGTCTCGCGATGTGAAGTATAAGTATCAATTACCGACAGAGGGGAAAAAAATAAATGCCAGTCTACAATCTATCAAATAAAGAAACTAAACAATAAAGTGTTTAACATAAAAAGTACCCAATGATGAAGACATTCACGAATAGTGACCCCGACGTATGTATTATTCATCCGGGTACATTAATAAATTAACATGTATTATAGAAATGTAAAAACGAATGTAAAAAAAAATACTTGTAGTTTTCCAAATCATATCATAGTCTTCCATCAGGGATTATTAATACAATACCGATCGTGTTAAGATCGTTCAGCTGAGGCATGGTTTAAAAAGATAGTAACTACGCGACGCACAGATTGTGAAAATGACGCGTGCCAAACGAAATATAATTTGTCATAAAAATTCAATATGCGTCAATTTAATGTTATGTTTATTGTTATATTACTAATACTAATAGTATATTCATTGACATGTTTTCTTTTTCAAATACATACGTAAAGTTTTTTAGTCATCTTTACACGATTTAAGAATATATTCATCCGACGCTATGACAAAACAAATCGACGTGCGCACACCTCGACTGTCACCGATTGGTGACGAATGCGAAATTTCGTCGCACCTACTGTTGAAAATTATTTGCCGATTCACTGAAGTACGGCTCTTAAACACCTAGATCTTTTATAAATGAAAATATAATATACCTACGTACGTGTTTGGAAAACAGTTCACAGTTCACACTGAATAATACAATTAATGGGTGTTCGATAAGAAAACTTTCCCGATACTCAACGATCCTATAAAATAGAAATCGTTGGAAAACTTTTCGAATCTACAACTACCAGATAATTGATCAAGTTGAGAAACAAATCCAGTGGAAACTAGAGAGTGACAAGTTATAAATTATTTCCTAAGTTCTTGACCTTTCCGCATCAGCCATAATTGAAATTTCTAAGTGAAAACTCTAATCCCTGCTGACAATCGTTTGGTTACCGAAGTTTAATGTTAGATGCTAAGTACCTATGTCATTTATATACATCTTCAAATGACTTTGTAGACACATAAGTGGCGAATGGAGATAATAGCTCTGACTCCGGAATACCACACAAATCAATTCTAGACTGGTCATTGTGGGATCGCCGGCAAAATATTTTAGTATGGTCTTGAGCTATTTAAGTCGATCCAATTAGTTAGATCCAAGCTGTTTGTCCGATCGGGCCGCCCGAATTGGTTGTCACAAAGTCGATTTAAGTGAATTGATAAAAAATGCGGCATACGGCGAGCGAGAGGATCTCATCTTTTAGTTAGCTAAACTAGTGGTCCCCAACCTTTTTATCGCCGCGGACCGGTCAACGTTTGATAATTTTACCGCGGCCCGCTGAGAGGACGACGACGTTGATTGTTTTGATTTAGTAAATTTAATTTAATTGTATTTAAACTTGCCTTCAAAATAAAATAGTTACACCAAAAAATAAATATAAAGTGATTTAACATTTTAACTCACTAGAACGCTAAATCATTGAGAACCCTGAGCTTGTTTCTTTGCAACGAGACGGTTCCATCTGGGGTAATAGGAGACAATAACACCCAAAGTGTGTTGCTTATGTCCAGTTTATTCCGTTGTTTTGTTTTGGTTGTTGTCATTGCAGGAAACCCCGCTTCACACAGATAGGATGTCGTAAATGGCAATAGGGATTTAAGTTCTGTGGTAGCAATCTCAGGGTATTCCGCCATGACTTTAATCCAGAACACCGGCAGAGACGTAGTTTTAAGGCAGCCGACATTTGCAATCTCTCAGCTTTCGGTTAACCTCTCGTTCCATGGAAAGTCGCACAAACCCGAGAGAAATACACCACAGTAAATAAAATGGAAATAATTTAATGTTCTTTAGGCGGTCCGGGGGTTGGGGACCACTGAGCTAAACGAACGAACAGTTTAGGAATAGATTTACGTATTGCTCAGATTCAATTTATTTACGCTATCATTTATAGCAGACAAGAAAATATTGTGATTATATTTAAATTAATAGTGTCTCAGCGATTTATTTATTTTATTTAAGTAGTAAAAACATATAGCGAGTACTTAAAAAATAATTATTAATCCAACATGACATTTAGAATGAAAAGAACATGTAAATCAAGTTAGTATAAAACAAGCAAGTACACATAGATATTGAAAATCATGTATTTCCGTGATCAAAAAGGCCAAAGTTCCAAGATAATCACCATTAAACGACCCCACTTGTTAAATAAAATTAATTTAATTTGTCAGATTAATTTTTACTATACCTAAACTTATTCGACGTCGCACAGTCATAATTTTAATAATAATCAAGCGAAACTTCAGTCGGCGAGGCGCCGCTTTGTGAAAATTAAAATCACTCTGCGCCGGAAAATAAAATTTTCCGAGGCGGTGGGTTCTCTATATCAAAAATGTGAAATTCAACGGCATCCGAGCAATGAAAAAACTTCGCGGCACGCTGTCAGAACTTATCGATTTTGAATAAACCCAACTTTGCAAACTTATCAGTCATGCGTCTAAGCAGCCTCACACATATATATAATATATATATATATATATAATATATATATATATATATACGTATACACAAAATCAATGCAATCACGACTCGTCACTCGACAGTTTGACATCTACAATATACAGTTTCTTCATCAAAGAGATCTTCGCGCTATCGTTTTTTTACATTACAGCAGGCTACGAGGCTCAACGATCGAATATTTTGAGAACGTTTTGAAAGCGGACGTCAGACCCCAAAAAGGTAAAGAAGGTGCGGGGTGGACAACAGGATCCAAAAAAGAGGCTCAACAAGTTTGAGTTCCTCAGAGGTGGTAGATAGCAGGTTCCCTGGATGTTAAAAACGTCGTGAATGCTGACGTTAGGCCCCAAATACTGATAACTTCTGTGACGCCCAGTTGTCCAGTCAAAAAAATTCATGGAATACAAAAACTAAAGAAATGGGCTACCTTCTGACCGTAACGGGATAACTGGTAACCGTACAGGATAAACTTAGACACGTTAAAACACTTAAAGACAATGTTATTTTTATTAAAATTTGTCACGTAAACAAAATACGAATTCAATATTGGTAGAGTATATGCTTCATAACTTTACACTCCGGCTCTAGGATGAAAATTATGTAATATATTAAAAAAAAAATTTTTTTACATTTATTATCTATATATTTTCTTATAAAAGATATATTAATACAAGTAAATATCATTTGATATAATTTTATGCGAGGTAATCAGGGAAAGAGGCGTATCAGTGTAGTAACAGGTGCAAAAAAGTGCAAAGTTATAAAATGTATACATACTTAGTATTCGAGGACTTTCAGTACACTTTGAATTTCTTGTTTATTATGTCCGAACCGTCACTATGTCATAAACAAAATAATTACAAGATAAAAAGAACTTTTTATGTACCACGTTTTTAAATTTTCTGTCGAATAATATAAACTTGACAATTCTATGTAATAATAAATATAGAATACTGAAATGTCATTTTGACTTTTCATATTGATTTCCATAGTAACGCACGTATATATTAAAAATTGAGTTGCTAGGACCCACTTAGCAACCAATAATAGTGAGTAGTAAATATTACTTTTAACGAACTTTTTCCGAAACATACAAAACAGAATTAACTGAAAATTAATTCAATTCTTCTTAAAGATGGCCAAAAGTATTAAAAAAATGCATTCAGTCGTGTTCTGCTATATTCTAAAAGTTTCAAATGTCTAGCTAGTCGGTAAGTCAGTTAAAAATCTTGGACAAACAAGAAAAAATCTGTACGGGACAAATAATAATACGAGCTAATAAAAACATGGTAATAAAATAGCTCTGTGTATGGCGACTGCCTGTGTCATAGAGCCTAATGGACTCATTGGGTTCATGCATTGGACTGAAAGCATACCTGGGGAAAGCAACACGCGAAATTGATCAGTCCACAGGATTCGAGCCTACAACCAACGATTGCAGAGGCGGTGTCGTATACATTACGAGGGAAATAATTATCAGGGTGAAAGAAAACGTTAGGAGTAATTTTTTCATCGAATAAGTATTTGAGTTTACGAAATATAAAGAGGGTATCTTTAATTACTCTCCCCTCATCCAGTTCATGAATGTTAAGTCAATCTGACGTCACTACAGACCCAAAGCCAATAACTCCAATATGACACAATCTAAATTGGCTGGGGAAAATCCCGAATTTAAAAGACATTATAGGCTAACAAAAAGGACTGTCAAATTATCGGGGCAATTAAGAGAGTTAATTGAAAAGTTATCAACAGCGGCGCACAGTGAACAAAACTTTAAGACGACGAGAACAAAATTTAATGATACAACTACCAAATTAGGAATACAATAGGTATTGTAATACAATAGGTATTGTAATACTGAACCAACTTTGGTAGACCGGTGAAAAGATTGAAAAAAAAAACAACTTGTAATCAATAAAATCATTTTCAATGTTAAACTTTTTAGGCGTTGTAGGCTGAATACTGTTGATGTGAAACGTCACGATAAACAAATGACTTTCGAATGTCGACGGAAAGTTCCGACAATCTACGACTCCTAAGTACCTACCTAGTGTGGGAAATTCCCGACGACACACCCATGGGCAATACAATTCACATTACTGCCCCTGTAAGCCGTGCTCATACGCTAGTAAAACTAAATTTCGTTTTGTATTGACTTTGCATGAATTTCAACGACTAAATTATGGCAAAATCAGCCGCACAACGATTAAAAGAGTATCCCAAAAGTAAATATACGACTGCAAATTTTACAATAAGAATACTTTTAAAAGTGGATGACAGCAAAACAATAAGTTTTACTCCTGTCGCGCGAGTTCGCTTCAAACACACACACACTCATTTTTTTATAAGTGACTATTTTATGTCACCCCACAATGGCCGCGCGGTTTAAGCGTCGACCTATAACGTTGTGGGTCTCAGGTTCGAAATCTGCGTCTGGCAAGTACACATATTGTTTTTCAATTTGTGTATGAGTCAGAGTATGGACCTAATAGGTTGAGCAAGTGGCTGACATCCATTTACAATTATTATGAGTAAACTAAAAATATCTATTGGTCAGCTTGTTGGCAACACTTAACAGTCTTCCTTCATATTATGTTGTTACTTTAAATGCCAATGGAAACGATTGGAAGTTACATTTAAACAAGCAACACATTATTGGTTGTATTTACTAATATATTATTATTGTTTTGTATTATGAATAATGGAGTTACAATAATGAATAGAGTTAGGCAACATTCATTATATTGTAAATGTAAAAATTTCGTCATGTCACGCCCCACGTGCGGCCCTATTCGAAAACGTACGGATATTTTCGTACATTTTCGGTAATCTTTGACCTAACTATCACCGATCAGTAAACCAAAAATATAAATTATTCTATTTTGTTCACGAATCCAGGGAACGATTCAAAGTGTCATTTCACGATCGGTGGCGATCGTGGCAGACGATCGGCATGAGATTTCAATGTAATTTGAGCTTTCAGCAGCGCTTGAGTGGAGAGAAAATGAGAATAGTTAATAATTAAAGCAATACACGACAGACGGACTGAAAAAATGCCAAGCAAGAACAGTGGAAAACGATATTGAAAAAATAACTACGATGTATTGTACTACCAATACCCCGATTGTAATTGAGCAATTATAATCCAATCATACTATAAATTGTATACGTTAAATCATCTCTTTGCGTGACCTATATAAACTGTATCAGACTAAATAACATACGTTTATGTTGATTAAATACCTCGCTGTTTACACATTCGGACCTCTGTGCGGGGCCTTTGTCCGTATCTCGACGCGGATCGCAGACCCGTGTTGAAGCACTTCGCCGTTGAACGGTTACCATCAATCAATGTCTGCGGCACCACAACACCCTTCTGCTCGCCTGAGAGCCTGATACCTCGAAGGGGGGAAAAGCGTATGTACAGTGGAATTAAAACTCGCTTGGGGATTACCGAAAAAAATGTTAATTGGTTTAGAGTATTTTTGCCTAATGCGTGTAAAGTTTACGGTACTCCGGCGTTTTCCTGCTTGCCTAATAGGTATTATAAAGTGGAAATAAAAATGGTAGCTTTGACATGATTGGAACAGAATTTTGTGTTTATCTGTAATGCGATAACACCTTTTTGCTTGTCTGAGAGCCTGATAGAATATCTTATAGAAAAGCGTATGTACCTACAGTGGAATTAAACTTTACTTAGGAAGTAAGTACTGAATAATTTTTTTATATTCATTGGTTTAGTAAGTTTAGTTTAATACTTAATATTAGCAGTCCATTAATTTTTTTACTCGCAGAATATTGTAATATACAGAATTAAGAACTGTTGAATTTGGATTCCGAAAACATTTTTTTTCAGGTTGTTTGGTATGTAATTGTTATGACTGCAGTGCACGTCGCGGGAAATGTGGATATGAAAAAAGGCGCGCGTAATCATAATCAAAGATTACATTTAGGTCGTTGAGAATTGAACGAAACGTTGATGTGGATAAAGTCAAGGAATTTGTGACACCCGTTTTAATACCTAACAGCCTGTTACACAGAAACAAATACGTATGCACGGTGGATATAAAGTTAACTTAACTTGAATAATTTCTAAAATAATTCGTAATTTATTAGTTCAACAGGTGTGTATTTGAACTATTAAGATATTATGTAGGATCATAACACCCTTTTGTTTTCTTGAGAGCCTGATACTTTCAAAACTGTCATGTAAGAAAGGTAAGAATACCTGCTTGAGAATGCATGGTGTAGTGGTTGGTATAAATAAACTATAATATGACGAAACACAAATGGTAAAGGAACTGGCCATCGAGAGACTGAAGGCTTCCCAGATGTAGTGTCGGGGTATAATGACGGTTTCTTGGGCTGAGCGCATAACCATTGATGAAATTTTATGATGAGTCAATAGGTCAAGGGAACTCATCGATATCAGTGCAGAAAGGCTGCATACTTTGGTCATACTTTTTGTAATACTGCAAGAAAATGTAGATGATTCTATCAATATCCAAGGCATTGGTAATCAGAAATTTTGCACCAAACTTTAGTTGGAAATCGTTACCAAACAAGACGACAATGTGAATTATTATTAATTAATAGAATATCGTACAATCTTTTGCAACATGAAAATAGAAAGAGTAAGGTTGGGCATAGGTAGTTTAAATTATATGGAGCCCAAACACTATAATTATTATTCATTCCATACACTAATTAGATATTAGAAAGAAACAGAAAACTAAACCTTCAATAAAAGCTCACTGATGTATAAGTTGAAAGCTTTTGTAGACCTATGTTTGTGTATAAATTACGGTGTAATTAACGCGTAAACCTTAAAATAAATAGACACAATCATTGAGAAGTGTGACTTTGGCTCATAAAATGATGTAAACAAGGCTCTACATATATCAGTTATAATAATAATAACAAACAATAATAATTAAGATTAGAAATTTAATTCGGGTGACGCCACGATGTGTGGAATTGAACGTGACATAACTATTTAATTAGATAGATGAGATAGTTCCATGCGAGAGCAATATATTTCGTTGCCTTTGCTAATATCATTATAATATAACCCTCAATATTAACTCAAGGCAAGATGGTATTACACAATATATTGTTAATTAACGTTGAAAATGATATACTCCGTGAAATGAATATAATATAACTAATTAGAGGGATTATTTTGAGATACGTTGGAATATCTAAATGGAGAAAATTGAATAAAAACATATTTTATGTTACATATTTAGAATAACATTTAATCAATATTGTAGTCTATCTCTGAAATTTGAGTCTAAAACATTATCATAATGACGGGTTGCAACCAGAAATATATTTTGTTGAACATGGCCCCCACAAAAGGGGGGGGGCTGACTGGGCTCTAGCCTGGGGGCCCGAGCTCAGGAAGGACCCGGCGTGGCGAGTCGACCAGACAAGTGATATAAACACACATCACAAATTCTCTTTAATAGTAAAAAAAAAAGTCAACTGCGGCGCTATTTTTCTTCAATGATATTATTATTTAAAATTATGTGGTTATACGATACAAATTTTAATTGCGTATTGATACTCAGCAACTCCATAATTGAAATGGATGTAAATGCAAAAAAAAAACACTAAATATACATACACACTAATTTTACCGCGAACACCATTTGGAAAACGCTATTGTGTCACATTGTGTCTTTATATTTAGCGATAGGTAGGGGGCCCCGCCAAATATTCTAGCATGGGGGCCCACTTCAGGATGTGGAGGCCATGGGTAGGGGGTTCCGGTTCTAAAAATAAATTTACCTAGACTCATTTTTATCAGGGAAGTTCTTAAAATATTGTATTTAATTATTGTCCGTGTTTTCAATAAATAAATTTTGCCTTTACATTTGTAAGTATGCATAGATAGTAATTTTTTATCAGTTCGGAATATCCCATTGAAGTGGACAAAACGCGTAATAAATACTACATATTATTTTTTACATTAATTATTAATTTTTTTCTAAGTACAGTTAACGTAAATAGAATGAAAATACTTTCAAGAGATCCAGTGTTTACCTACATGGAAAAACCTATTCTTTATTTGATGTAAATTACAAAATACAATTGCTCACCACTCCTCATGACCCTCTCATTAATTCGCACCAATTGTAACGTTGAAAATCATTGAATTTTTTAATAATATTACATAAACACAAACGTTAATTTTAGGTACCTATTTATACTTAATAAAGCTCACCATGTGAGCGAAAAAACAGGTAAAATAAATTATACACAAACGTTGTGAATACCAATTCTAAAAAATCCAGATAAAAATGGTCGTATGCACTAGCATTCGGGTTCAAATCCCAAATCGAATTCGAGCTGATATTATTTCAATAAATATGTATAAATGCAATAGCATTTTTATAATATGTTTTACTATCGATTCTCTGCTTGTGGGTGGCAATCAATCAATCCTTGTAAAAAAATTGTCAACGAATGTTTAAAATACTGGTTTTGCATGTGACGTTTTGGTATTAAAACATTTGATGGCAGTTCCATAAGGTTTCTACCATGGTTTAATTGAGAGCCATAATGTCTGATGCCAAGGTACTATTGAAACTTTACTGTATAGTTGTATTGTAGGTTTTATATATTATATAGATTAAAATCTCATTAATAAATATCATGCCTTTGGTATTATGCTCGTATGACGATTCGTTCCTTTTGAAATAAACTGTCAAAATTATGCAACAGAAACGTCACAAATTAATTGTAATACTTTCTATATACCTACTCGATATGCCAGAATTATATCATTTGTTTTCTTTCACGACCCGATTAAAATTTAAAATAAATCCCTGTCTCGCTCTCTCCTACACATTTACACAATATTTTCTCTCGTGCGTTAGAGATACATGGAGACAAATGCATATAAGTTACGGAATGGTTTACATTTTATAGTATCAGTAATTTAGTATAAAAACACTACATACATTTTGTTTATTAAACTTAAAATGATGTTTTCTAAACATAAATAAATTGATTATAAATTATAATATAATAAATGGTGACTGTTAGAAAATCGTATGTTGTTTATTTATGGTTAATAAAGAAATTAACTGAAAAATAGCGTAATGATTCAAACAACTGAGGGTTGATCAGTCCACCCCTATTAAATTGGAGCATCAGAGGCAGTCAGCTACTCGGACATAGCACCCCAAGTGCGCTGGGCGATTTAGACAGTGGAGTGCAGGGAGAAAAGCGGGAGAGCTTAAACTATCAATCAGTTAAAACGAATATACAAAATCGCGCTTTGTTAGTGAGCACTGTGATGGTTACGAATGTAAATTAATTGTTTATCTGTTAACGGCCTACATGCTCAGCGTACGTCAAAATGGAGGTTTTTTGCTATTTTGAAAGCATGATCCTGGACATTCCTTAAACGTTGTAGATAATCTATTTACATAATTTTGAAGCCTTATTATCCTTTATATTTATTTTAAACATTTGATGACTGCATAAAGTATTTTTATTACATAAAATAGTAATCTTTTAAACCTCTCGCTCTAATGTTTTAGAATATAGTCATATTTCAGTACATGCATGTGCAGTGGTTTCCTCTGTTGGTAAGTATGACGAGATTGCTCGTAGTATAAAACTAGCGTGCGGCAACTCCCATTGTGTCTTAAGCGTACAGTGTTCAACTAATCTGTGCTACCAGTGCTCACGTATGCATGTGAAACATGCACCCTTAATGTAAGACATAATTACAAGATAAAAAGAACTTTTCATATACCATGTTTTTTTTAATTTTCTGTTGAATCATATAAACTTGACAATTCTATGTATTAATAAAAACTTTTTATTGTACTTGATAGAAATACTGAATAAATATTACAGAATATTGAAATGTCATTTTGACATTTCATATTGATTTCCATAGTAACGCACATATATATTAATAATTTAGTTACTAGGACCCCCTTAGCAATCGACAATAATAACTTTCCATACAAAACAGAATTAACTGAAAATGAATTCAATTCTGCTTAAAAATGGCTAAAGGTATTAAAAGAATGCATTGTCGTCGTGTTCTGATATATTCTAAAAGTTTCAAATGTCTAGCTAGTCGGGAAGTTAGTTAAAAATCTTCAATCGTCCAATACAAATCTTGGACAAAAAGAAAAAAATGTACTGGACACACAAGAAAAAATCTGTACCGGACAAATAAGAATACGAGCTAATAAAAACGTGGTAAAATCTAAAAAATACGAGTAGCGCAACGTGGCATGATGAGGTTTATTTTGGGTATAACGCAGAAAGACCATATAAAAAACTAAACTGTAAGAAGGTAATGGACTGGATATGTCGCTCGATGAGCGGACAACCTCTGGATAATGCGATTATACTGTGGTCACAACGGGCACTAAACACTCACTGGGGAATCCGCTGGATTGACCGAGTTGTAGGAGTTAGGGGAGGCATTCACTCAGCAGTAGATTGACCCCTGCTGATGATGACATATTGTAGATAAGTATAATTCATGTATTAGATAAAATGATACGAATAAATAATGTTTCATTGTGTCGCTGTTGTATGCGGAAGGTGGGACAAGCAAAGAAAGAAAAGAAAGAAAATAGAGACAAGGTCTTTCTGAAGTGATATTCAGACAGACTTAACGGTCGCTGTTTATTCTTTAGTTACAGTTACATCGTTATGAGGATGCGTTTATAGCCCAAAACATCTTTCACCATCAATTACTTAAAATAATTACAATATAAAAAGAACTTTTTATATACAACGTTTTTAAATTTTCTGTTGAATTATTATGCTCAATATGCTCAAACTTGTACTTGATATGAAGTAAATAAAAAACAAACAAACAAACAAGTATAGAATACTGAAACGTCATTTTGACATTTCATTTTGATTTCCATAGTAGCGCACGTATATATTAATAATTTAGTTGCTAGGACCACCCCCTTAGCAACCAATAATAGTCTTTTACTTTTTACGAATTTTTCTGAAATAACTTTCCATACAAAACAGAATAAACTGAAAATGAATTCCATTCTGCTTAAAGATGGCTAAAAGTGTTAAAAGAATGCATTGGCATCGTGTTCTGATATATTCTATAAGTTTCAAATGACTAGCTAGTCGGGAAGTTAGTTAAAAATCGATTGCAAGATTTGTACTGTACAAACAACCACCGAAGAAACAAGAATACGAGCTGATAAAAACGTTGTAAAATATAGACTTAGTTTCCAAATAATTTTACAAATACACTAAATACCGACAAGTTTTAAAAATATAATTATATCTGCGCCTCAAACTCAGTAGGCATGTTGTCGAAATAAATATATAAGTTCATACTTACTGATTTTTACTGATAAATGAGGAAAATCTACTATTACCTAAATTTAAACTATTATTTTGTAATGTTCGCTTCGTTTTAATTTAATATATTATGGAGTAGTAATAAATGGAACGTAATAACGAGGAAAGTAATGAACATTGGATGGGTATTTTAACTTTCTTTTTTTACGCATTATAGGAATGTTTCAGTAAATTCGTACGAATGCCCTGGGTATTATTATTATCATGCAAACCCCGCTAATATACAACCCTTCCACGTCACTGGAGTTACGAGCAGGGTATGCAAAATTACCGAGAAATACATTACCGGTAAATCTGGAATTGTACGAAGTATACAGCGGTTTACCGGTAATTATTAAGGCTATACCTCAGTTGAGGCATGGTCTAAAAAGATCGAACGAAATATAATTTATATGACAAATCCAACATGCGTCCATTTAACACAATGCTTACGGGCCCTTTTAATTAATTTTGTAATTAACGTGTTAATTTGCATTTGGAAAGTAATTAGCAAAAACACAATTTTGTGCGGCCCGTAAGCTATGGGTTAATGTTCTGTTTATTGTTCTATAAGTAACCATAATAATATATTCATTGACATGTTTTCTAAGTAAATGGGTAACGATTTTGATTTTTAGTCGTCTTTAAACGGCTTAAGAATTAATTCCTCCGACGCCATCACAAAACAAATTGACGTGTTCACAGCTCGACTATCGCTCTCCGATTGGCAGCGAGTCCAAAATTTCGTCGCACCGATAGTTGAAAATTGTTTGCCGTTTCACTGAAGTATGCTCTTAAGGTCTCAACAGGAAACTATTGACATTAAGATATTAAAAAAAACTTTAAACAAAATCTTTTAACAAAACGACTTCGATGGCTCGAAATTAAAATTATTACACAGTCATAATCATTTTTTCTGATTACCGTTGCTAAAGCACGCTTTAAATTATTGACTTGACTCTATGTCAATAGTTTATTTTTTTGACATTGATAATAGGTACACATTTAGGTAAGTAATTTTAAAAAATCTCAAATCGCGGCTGCAAATACATTGCGGGTGGAAATGGGGAAACTCAAACCATTGTCCAACAAATAGTAGGCACTAGAGGTGAGTTGGAAATACTGTAACCAGTTTGTGTAGTCAAGTATCGGATGAAACTACCTAAACTCAGTACGTGTGGCCCAATAAACTTGTTCCAAAAAACTTGTGATGATTTCATCGCGAGGCTAGTTGGTAGACTTTCAATACTATTGACATTAAATGCGCGTGAGCGAAGTAGCACTTAAATACAATAAGTATTATATTTTAATTTATTAGTCTATGCATGCAAATGATATCATCTTATGTATGAATAATAGGTCATAAATTTTCTGTAGCAGCATATTATTCCCTCGGAAATATGGTGAGGTGACTGAGGTGACGCAGTTTACAATAAAAAAATCATTGTTATTCATTTTGAATATTATAAGATAACAGAAAAACAATTCGTAAATTGATACAATAAAATGTGTTTAAAATTTTATAATAAATGGGACATTTCGAAAAGCCCAGCTCAGTGTATTTTTAGCGATTCCATTGAAGCCGATATTTCAAAATACTAATATGGAGTTAGGTTTTAGTTTCAGTTTAGAATGAGGTGTCGCATACGCACGCCAAACGCTCTATATAGTATTCCAAATACTAGTAAGTATTTTGGAACAAGTTTTGATACTAAGTATTTTTTATACTGGTAGTAAGTATACTTAGTCTTCACAATTGACTAGTTTTCCCACCTCTAGTAGGCACACGGTAGCATCTTTATAGTTATATTTATTAAAAAAAAAATATTGATTGTATAACAAATTACTGATTCAAGACGTTCACACTAGGACATTTAGAAAGTAAGGAATAAGTAAATTAAAATAAATATACAAAGCAAATAAAACTATTTTTTCAAAGATAGATAAGTACATAGCAGTAGAATAACTTAAACGACAAAATAGAATTATTTTATTCCTTGAGAATATATTAATTAAAAGCTAATATTGACCATTAAATTTTGATTGCGGGAGTGAATTAGCTCCTAGCTTACGTAATTTATTAGACGTAGATCGGAGAATTCTTTTTTTTATTTCTAGGTAAACAAACACTCTCCGATCATATCGCTTGAATTAATCTATCAAAATACCAGTAATTACAAATAAATTTACCGGCAATTCGGTAATGGTATTTATATTTGCCGGTAAACCGGTTTACCGAAAACCGTTAATGCATGCTATACTTCCAAGTGTCCTTACTGCAGAGTAAGCACTTGGAACTCAAACATATACAGAGCAAAGTAGGCGCTAACAACGGCTGAAACAAACATCATCATTCAAATGCAAAGAGTGAATGGAGCCACCTGCCCTGTTAACAATTAATTGTTATGAAATTATTAATCGTTTTGAACCTGTTCGCCTGAAAATGAACGCTCAAGTCAGTGAAATGAACTCAATCACACCAGTGATATAAATAGATGCAAAGACAGTTTATATATAATCAGATATTTGACAATAGCTATTCAGAATAATTCATTCATTAAACAAATACTATAGATTTTGTGATCAATAGTAGAGTATTTTAATTTGATATCTGTACTTTACAATAATCTTATATGAGCATGGATTATTTATTAAATATTAATTAAAACAATATAATGTGTGATGATGACCAGTGTAGCCAACTGTCGTTGACATAAACATGCTAGACGAGATACGGAAACAAGCTATATGGCACGAAAATTGCAAGTTTCAAGTGTTAAGGCTCTTCAGCTGAGGCATGGTCTAAAAAGATCGTGACTAGGCGATGCGCGGATTGTGCAAATGACGCGAGCCGAACGAAATATAATTTGTCATAAAAATTTAACATGCGTCTTTTTAATGTAAAGTTTATTATTATATTCGTAATAATAAAAGTATATTCATTGACATGTTTTCTTTTACAGGTACATGAAAAATGCGGAACGTTTTTTAGTCATCTTTACACGATTTAAGAATATATTCCTCCGACGCCATCACAAAACAAATTGACGTGCTCACACCTCGACTGTCAGTCTCCTATTGGCGATGACTGCGAAATTTCGTTCCACATACTGTTGAAAATTATTTGCCGTTTCACTTATGTGCGCTCTTAAATTATGTTGATTTATTTCTCAAACTACTAAAATAGGTTACGACCTACCTGCACAATCACTGCTAACCTTTTAATTACCACATTTAAATAACGCGTTAATTATATCTAATGGCCAACGACTCCAAACGCGCCGGTCGCGGTGTTAGCAATAAACGAGTTTAATAGGTATCTAATAGTCAGAAATTTGATGCGCATGAAAATAAATAAACTGAATATCTACCGTATTTTCAGCACATTTAAAGCTGTTGGAGGCATCAAAAAATGCTAGTAAAAACGCCATAAGCCAGATGCATTTTTTGCAAGCCAGATATATGCCTATTGAAAAATGAATTAAAATTAGAATGAAATAAAAAGGATTTCAAGTTATACATATTTATATTTTCAATGTAATAATAACGTAACTGTGCACATGAATATGTAACAAATCATGTTTTTTTTTTACAATTGTTAGTTTATCTTTGACTTGAAATAAAAAATATTTTTCTTTTTAATGTTTTCAGACACATATTCACTGCGCCCAACGCAACTGGTGCGTTGCCCATCAGGTGGCCATTATATATCATCATCATCATCATCAGCCGGGGTCAATCCACTGCTGGATGAAGCCCTCCCCAAGCTTTCTCCAACTCTCTCGGTCCTGTGTCGTTCGCTGCCACGTATGTCCGCCGAACTTTACCAGTTCGTCAATCCAGCGGCTTTTAGGGCGACCCTGTGGCCGTTTCGTACCCCTTGGGTACCACTGGATGACGGCATTTGTCCAGCGGCCGTCCTTTCGGCGAGCAATGTGCCCCGCCCATCTCCATTTCAGCTGTTTGGCAACGTCTATTACATCGCGTACTCTTGTCTGCTTCCTGCTTATATATATATATATATATATAAGCATATATATATATATATAATTATCATGTTATTTAAATGTGGTAATTAAATATTTTTAGAAGGTCCGAATGGGTTTAATACCGTTGAAATTGTAAATTATCAAAAAAATGTTTTGCAAATTGCAAGATTCGTATTTTTCCGCTAGGTACCTCTGGTAGGTATAAGCATCCTCCTTAAATTGATATTATGTGATAGATATTCATTATTATTTGAATGTTAAATTCAGGTTGGTTATTACAAACAGTTCATTCTCACGGAACAATACTCGCAAATAAAACGATTACTCCGAACACTCATATCAGTAAGATATAATAATTCGGTAGACTATTATTTATTCAGTCGAAGATCTGACAAGTACAAGGAGGAAAATCAATCAATCAATCATTATTATCTTGGGTAAACAAATCCATAGAATTCGACTCGAGAAAAGCGCATCGTTCTCGAGAAACTCGGTTTGCGTTATCAAAACATACATTTGTGGATATTTAATGCGCCGTCGGCATGTTGATTACTACATGTTTATTAATTGAGTATAAAACCATGAATTTAGATATTATAAGCATGGAGATATAAAGTCTGTAAATTGGTAATTAAATCATTCAGTCTCTTAAGGAAAACACATCTTATAATAAGATATAAAGGGTAGGCGGCAAGAAAGATCGTTGTCAGCAAAGATTTAAAAATGATTATCTATTTCTTTGTATAATGTGTGAGGCTTTCGCGGTTATTTTTTACCGCAGTAGATTTTTGGGTTTCCATAGTGTGTCCTTCTTCTTTCTTTACTCGACATTTCAGTCTCGTTGCAGAGGCTATTATCAAGAGATGATATGTTTTATGATGAGAATGTAGTGTAGGTATGTGAATGTAAACGTTGCTCTAAGAATGTCATAAGGAATCAGCTAAGAGCAAACGTTGCTCAGAGTAATCTGTCAATCGTTACGACCAGGGATACCGGCTCGAATATTGGATTTTGCTGATAGTGCCGGAAGCCATGACGTTATTAACCGTAATCCATCATCCCTATTAATATTTTCAGGGTTTCTATGGATTTCAATGGCCTCCATTACCAATCGTGCAAAATATCCTTTATTCCGACCCAATATCTTGGTTTAAAAGTCAAATTTGTGTCATGTATCCATCGAGTGCTCGGCAATTGCCGACATCGTGTAATATATAAGTCGGTATGTCCTCTCGTGTTCACTAAAGTAGCGTGTGAGTGAACACGAGAGGGCATATGCAACGAATAATTCACAATATTTAAGTCGGTTAGTAATTGAAGTAATAGGTATCTACTTTGATTAAATAAACAAAAACCAATTGCCAAAGTAGCTTGATTTAGAAGAGCGCTGATGAGTAGGTATTAAAAATGCCAATAGTTAAAATTTGTCGCAATTAGTATGTCACCTTGTAGCATAGAGGTAATGCACGGACGGGGTGTAAACCCAGGAGATGCAGGGTTCGATTCCTTGCCGGGGTGTCTTACTTTTTTCAGAGATTTTTTCTATTGGTTATAATATATTTTCAAAATTATGTATTTTCGACGATTTGAAAATGAGTTAATGATGCCATCTTATAGAGAATTTTGTAAGCTATTAGATGGAATACTTAGAAAAAAATAAAAACATTCATTGTCCAAACACTGACCTCAGAAAGAAAACATCACAAACATTTGACAAAGATTTTTTTTTTTTTTTGCTTTCCAAAACTATATATTTAACTAGAATGAATTGTGATTGTAATTAATATTAAATTTACATGTAAGATAACTTTTAATTTAAGTTTTATAAATAATATAATAAGGAGGTACTTAATTAAGTTTTTTTCACTGTATCTCAAAACTGAACCTGATAATGATCTTTCTTTCCACCTACCCTTAAATCATTTAGTGCCAACACCGCGACTGGCGTGTTTGGAGTACTTGGACATTATATATAATTAACGTGTTATTTAAATGTGGTAATTAAAAGGTCAGCAGTGATTGTATTAATTTGCCATACCTTTAATGTTAATGTACTTACAGCTTTATTGGTTTAAGGATTTCAACTTACTGCAATAAATATACTCAATGTGTGAATTTGACCTAATAGATATCATAATTTAGATATAAAATATTGCCAATAGTAGTCTTAACACATTCGGGCTCTGAGTGCCTATCGATATTATTTTACTAGTATTACAATTTACAATTATTATAAGTATGAAGTATATTGTAATTTTAATATTTTTGAGGGTGGAAGTAGTCCGCAGACAGTGCAATGTGTAGATAGCAGTTAAAACCTAAAAATTACAACATTTTAATAATTCAATATTTTTAATAATCAGCAAAACACTGCCGTGAGAACGGACATATGATCACCTCCCGCCGGCTGAAGAAATGCTTAAGTGCTGGGTGTCAGTTGTCCATCACAGGAATGAACGAGTAAACAGTGCATTCCTGTCATTGTGTCGTGTGAAATCCATTGTTGGACTGATAACGTTTGTACCTTAATCAAATTTCGCAGACAAAATCCCAGGAATCTATCCGCAATGTGGGAACCAAACAATAAATTTACCCACGCTGTGGATAGCATTTCCTTTGTCTACTTTCAATATAAAAACAGACGTGGCAATCCAACAAGAACTCAGTACCTTAAATTCGCTCGTCTTAATAACACGCCGCTCGCTTCAACGTTAAAATAACTTTTATCACAAACACTATCGTCGTAATCTAATTTATAAACTTTGTATTATATTCAAGCTGTAAATTGAATCTGTAATTTGTGTTAAGGGATAATAAATTTGGGGAATTACTTTTATACGCATCAAAACCTTCTGATTTTATTCATCACCTACCCCTCATCACACCATCCCTTGTTACAGTGGTGACCCGTAAAGTAAAATTCAATTCATTCATTTTCATTTTACAGACTTCGTTTAATTTTTTTATTAACTACCATTTTACTGTGTTTGTGAGAGAATTATTTTTTCGTTGGAGCTCGTTTTCCCGCGCAGTTTTCAACATCCGTTTTCCCGCGTTAATTTTCTTAAATTCACTTGCCTTGTCAAGATGCCCAATGGACAGTTCTCCAGCGGGTATGGCAGCAATGCCGGAGGAGAAACGACAACACCAGCACCAGCCCAGCAGACCACACCTCAGATCAGCCGCGTGGCAGTGAGGATCCCACCATTCTGTCCAGAAGACCCGGAAATGTGGTTCTGCATGGTGGAGCGAAGCTTCGAAGCAGCTGGCGTCACGACTGACGCGACCAAATTTGGATACATCCTGGGAGCTTTGGAATCTCGTTACGCTTCAGAGGTTCGAGACATCATCCTTAACCCACCTCGTGAAGGAGCCTCCGAGCACCTCAGGACGGAGCTGACGAGAAGGCTGAGCTCTACCCAGGAGCAGAAGACCAGACGACTACTGGAGCACGAGGAAGTTGGTGATCGCAAACCATCACAGTTCTTGCGCCACCTACGTTCTCTCGCAGGAGCAGCCGTTACTGATGACATCCTACGCACGCTTTGGATGGGTCGCTTACCACATACCATGCAATTGGTACTGGCGACACAGAAGGACGCGGATCTCAACAAGGTTGCAGACCTAGCTGACGCCATGGCAGATTCCACATCAAAGGCATCCATTGCTGAAACCACGATGGAAGACCTGTGCGGCATCAGCAAGCTGGTGATCACCTTGCGGGAGGAAATCTCAACTCTTCGCGAGGAGCTCTCCAAAGAGCTCGCAAGAGGAAACCGACCATCAAGGCCACGTCACCAGTCACGATCAGCCAGCCAAAGGAGGAACCATTCTCGACCGCGAGACCAAAGCCACAGCAAACCTGGCATGTGTTGGTATCATCGTAGATTCGGCCAAGATGCGGAGAAGTGCGTCACACCATGCACCTTCAACAAGGAAAACGCCACGGGCAGTCGCTAAGCGCGGCCAGCGATTACAGCCCTACCTCCAGCCGCCTCTTCGTCACCGACCACGCCACGAAAATACAATTCCTTATCGACACCGGAGCGGACCTTTGCGTTTTCCCACGCACGAAAGTACAAGGGCGCCGACCAAAATCACAGTACGAACTTTCAGCAGCAAACGGATCTGTCATTGCTACGTATGGCAGTATCTCACTGACGCTGAATTTGGGGTTACGAAGAGAATTCACCTGGAAATTCGTGATTGCAGATGTCACCAAGCCCATTATTGGTGTTGACTTCCTAATCCATTTCGGATTATTAGTCGATGTCAAGAATCGCAGACTGTTGGATCAGACGACTCAACTTACAACCTCTGGACGCCACAGCAGCACTGAGATAGCAACTGTCAAAACTGTCGCAGGTAAATCCCTTTATCATGGATTACTGCAGCAGTTTCCGGATCTCACGCGCCCAGATGGAGCCGGTAGAGAAGTCATCCACAACACGAGACATCACATACGAACCACCGAAGGACCTTCTGTAGCTCAACGTCCTAGACGCCTAGCTCCCGACAAACTTCACATCGCCAAAAAGGAATTCGAAACCATGACCAGACTTGGAATAGCACGACCATCTGAAAGTTCTTGGGCGTCACCCCTTCACCTGGTGCCCAAATCTGAAGATCAATGGAGGCCATGTGGTGATTACCGCGGATTAAACGCTCGATCCGTACCTGACAGGTACCCCGTGCGTCATATCCAAGACTTCACACAAACATTGCGTGATAGGAAAGTTTTCTCCACGATCGACCTGGTGAGAGCATACAACCAAATCCCAGTGGCTGAAGAGGACATTCCGAAGACTGCCATCACAACACCCTTTGGATTATTCGAGTTTCCATTTATGTCGTTCGGCTTGAGGAATGCGGCCCAGACTTTTCAGCGCTTCATTGACGAGGTTCTGCAGGGTCTGGACTTCTGCTACGCCTACATAGACGACATCCTGGTAGCCTCCACAACAGAACAAGAGCATCTTCAACACCTGGAAATTTTGTTCAAACGCCTACAGGAGTACGGCCTGGTTGTCAACTCCACGAAGTGCCACTTCGGAGTAGAGGAAGTTAAATTCCTTGGCTACCTGGTTTCCAGCACCGGAACTCGACCACTTCCAGATCGTGTCAGCGCTATTCGCGAATACACCCGCCCAGACACTCAAAAAGGACTACGACGGTTCTTGGGAATTTTGAATTTCTATAGGAGATTCGTCCCCAAGGCCGCAGAAACGCAAGCTCCACTGAACTCACTCCTGCAAGGAAAAACTTCCAAGAAAGAACCTATCATCTGGACACCAGAAGCAATCAAGGCCTTCGAGGAATGCAAGAAGAGTTTGGCGGAAGCAACGCTATTGAAACATCCGAAAAGTGAGGGGACTCACTTAGCGATAATTAGTGACGCATCCGATACTTCCGTTGGCGCAGCACTTCAACAACGAGTTGACGATCAATGGGAACCGCTGGCATTCTTTTCAAAGAAGCTAAGTCCAGCGGAGAGAAAATATGGCGCTTACGACCGCGAGCTTTTAGCTATCTATCTAGCTGTCAAACATTTTCGACACATGATAGAAGCTCACACGTTCACCATATTTACCGACCACAAGCCCATTACGTTCGCATTCCAACAAAAATCGGACAAGTGCTCACCAAGACAATTCAGACACCTCGATTTCATCGGACAATTCACGACCGACATACGTCACGTCGCTGGAAAAGACAACATCGTCGCTGATGCCTTGTCTAGGATAGAAGTCGTTGAAGACACACTGAATTATGCCAACCTCGCAGCCGACCAGGAAACTGACAACGAAATGAGTACATTTTTACGTGACGGATCGGTACTTCAGTTGAAACAAGTACTTATTCCCGACACAGACATAAAAGTATTCTGTGACTTGTCAACACCTATCGCAAGACCTTTCATAACCAAACCGCACCGACAAGCAGCTTTTAATCATATCCACAGACTTTCACATCCCGGAATTAATGCGACCGTCAAACTTGTCACACAACGATTTGTTTGGCCGTCGATTAAAACGGATTGTCGAAATTGGGCCCGCAACTGTCTTCAATGCCAGAAGAACAAGATCACACGTCACATATCAGCACCACTCGGAAACTTTGCACCTTCAGGACGATTTGAGCATGTCCACATCGACATCGTCATCCTTCCTATGTCTGAAGGCTGCAGATATTGCCTCACCTGCGTTGACAGATTCACGCGGTGGCCGGAAGCATTTCCGATTAAAGACCAAGAAGCGGAAACGATCGCCCGTACATTCTACAATGGTTGGATCGCCCGTTTTGGAACGCCCTTGAGAGTGACAACGGATCAAGGCAAACAATTTGAGTCGAACCTTTTCAGACAATTAAATCGTCTGACTGGTACGGCGAGGATTCACACGACAGCATATCACCCAGCCGCAAACGGTATGGTCGAAAGACTGCATCGTCAATTAAAAGCCGCTATAAAATGCCACGAGAATGAGAGATGGACTGAAACATTGCCGACAGTGTTAATGGGAATCAGAGCAGCTTGGAGAGAAGATTTAAAGACGACAGCAGCTGAGCTTGTGTACGGCGAACCCTTACGCCTACCAGGGGAATTTTTGTGCCATCAAACCAGCACAAACCAAGACCCGAGCAACTACGTCACGATCCTAAAAAAACATTTCCAACAACTGCAACCTGTAAAAAGCCAGCAACACGGCGAGAAACGCGTTTTCATTTTCAAAGACCTTGACAAATCGACACATGTGTTCTTACGCGATGATACAGTTAAAACTCCGCTAAGATCTCCATTTACCGGACCATATGAGGTCATCACGCGCAATTCGCGAACATATGTCATTTGCAAGAGAGGAAAAAACGTCACCGTTTCTATCGACCGTTTAAAACCAGCGTACATTCTCAAGGAAAATAAAACAATGGAACAGCCTGAGAAAAATCCTGACACCGTGGGAGCTCGTGTTACCCGATACGGCAGAAGTGTCCATTTTCCAGACCGTCTCTAGGCCAGTGGAGCAAATATCGGTCAACAACATCAGGCACGAGCCGAACAATGCAATCGGGGTCGTGTTTCAAAACAGCACGCGGAGTTTCCGATTTCAAAACAGCAACGTTAGCGACAGCAAGAACACACATCGACCTAGAATGTAGGTCAGTGGTGTACGCAATATTTAAAATGCAGGCATAAACAATTTATTCACAATAAATGCGGATAACCCAACTGGATTATTCAGTATTTTACCATCATCATCACCAAGAGACACCAGCATACGAAAATGGGTGCACAACAGACAAAGGAAGAGATCATCGTCGCACAGACTGCGTCGGGCGGAGCAATTGTCAACGACACGTCGACAGGCCAACTGTCGTGGGCAACGCTTGCCTTGATTATCGTCATCATTGCCGCAGTTTCCAGCTACCTGCTATGGACAAATTGCAAAAAGCACATCACCAAGAGAGTCATCAAGGACATGAGAGCAGACGTCCCGGGATGCAGACCACCGCAGCATCCACCGAGACAGATCTGATTGGACCTTCAAGCGACCACCTCTACCTACTTTCATCGCGATTTGCGTGCCGCATTTCGCTGGAAGGGGGGTATGAGGGTGGAAGTAGTCCGCAGACAGTGCAATGTGTAGATAGCAGTTAAAACCTAAAAATTACAACATTTTAATAATTCAATATTTTTAATAATCAGCAAAACACTGCCGTGAGAACGGACATATGATCACCTCCCGCCGGCTGAAGAAATGCTTAAGTGCCGGGTGTCAGTTGTCCATCACAGGAATGAACGAGTAAACAGTGCATTCCTGTCATTGTGTCGTGTGAAATCCATTGTTGGACTGATAACGTTTGTACCTTAATCAAATTTCGCAGACAAAATCCCAGGAATCTATCCGCAATGTGGGAACAAAACAATAAATTTACCCACGCTGTGGATAGCATTTCCTTTGTCTACTTTCAATATAAAAACAGACGTGGCAATCCAACAAGAAATCAGTACCTTAAATTCGCTCGTCTTAATAACACGCCGCTCGCTTCAACGTTAAAATAACTTTTATCACAAACACTATCGTCGTAATCTAATTTATGAACTTTGTATTATTCAAGCTGTAAATTGAATCTGTAATTTGTGTTAAGGGATAATAAATTTGGGGAATTACTTTTATACGCATCAAAACCTTCTGATTTTATTCATCACCTACCCCTCATCACACCATCCCTTGCAACATTTTTACATGTGGGTCTGTGACGTGTTTGTTTATATAGTTGGCAATCTAATCATTTGGAAACAAAGTTTTTTAAATCCACAATTTTTGAGTTACTGATCTTGACAGTTGTATCAAGTTATAAACCAAACCTAAGAACGACCCAACTGTATCTAAAGCTTAATATTCCAACATCGAACTTCTGTTTCAGCCTGAATAAAAGAGACCGTGTTTTTTAAAATCTAACTGACCCATGTACACGATTTAACTGGGAAATGAAAGAATTAGGATGTAAGTAATTATTAATACCTTGATTTAATACACAAAAACCGATAACCAAAAATTAATGTTTTTTGGTAAGTAAGTAGTTACCTACTTCAAGATGTAAAAACTACTAGTCAATTATGTCGCAGATTTTTAGGTTACATGTAAATTGTACGTGAAACATTTCACCGTGGCACAATTGGCCGTGAGCTTTCTATCGGAAAGAGATGACCGTATAAGGTCTCCAATTTAATTAGATTCAATATGAACATTAATTTAATTTTCATAGCCGATTTTGGCAAAAATTCATGAATTCAAGAACGAAAACCTAACCTAATCTAACCTAACAAATAATCCAGTATATCGGATATTTTCAAAATTTGTATGCTTCTGGCTTCCTGTAAAGTGTAAACCGACAAGAACCGTGTTTTATTTAGACCAGCGGGGGCAAACTGCGGCCCGCCGGGTATTTTTTTGCGGCCCGCCATCATTAATTGTAGTTCTGATTACGAATAATTTTTTTATATATATTTTTTTAATATTGACAATAGGTTAAAATTTGAAGAATTTGTTGTTTCGTAAACGTATTATCTCAGTACGTCTTCCTTGCGTCTCGTCTCACACTATGTAACCACTATTTTCTACGTTGAACATGGTGACACATTTAAATACGTTTAACTCCGCGTTGCAAGGTAAAAAATATATGCCCATGATAATATATGGTAAAAAGTTTGAATGGATTTCAATTAAAACTCAAGTTATTCCTTCGACAAATATCAAATAACAACGTGGACCGCTTTCCAACTTTGAAGTTGCTGAATATACCAGAATATAAATTTGAAGAATATGGTAAAATTATTAAAGCTCTGAATGACGATTTTTCACAAAGATTTGGTGACTTCCGAAGAATTGAGACAAGTTTAGCAATAGTACGCGATCCATTTTCAATAGATATTGATAGTGTACCGACAGAGCTACAACTTGAGATTATTGATCTGCAGTGTGACACTGATTTAAGAGAATTGCATCGTTGTGAAGAAATCTCGAAATTTTACAATGCCCTTAATTCAGACAAATTCAACCAATTTAAAGATTACGGAAGAAAAATGTTCATTATTTTTGGATCAACCTATATATGTGAACAAACATTTTCGATCATGAACCTCAATAAAAGTTCTTTACGATCAAATATCTCCGATGCCCATTTACAAGCAGTTGTGAGAATATCAACTACAAAATTAACACCTGAATTTAAAAAAAATGTACAATAGTTTCATTTTGCTTATTAATTTTTTTGAAATGTTTATTTTTCGTGATAATAAATAGTGTATATTTAAAAATGGTATTTAACTTGCGGCCCGCCGCTCATTTTGAATTCCTGAATTTGGCCCTCCATCCAAAAAGTTTGCCCCCCCCTGATTTAGACATTAATCTTATGTCAGTACTATACGACCCAAAGAGGTTGGACGGTCTTTAATATGCGGCGATATATTTCCGATACAAAATTTCACGATGAAGTGTGATACGGCGAACTGCATACGTACACGTTTCCGGACACGAGATTTTTAGTGGTAGGTATATAATATTATCCGAGATGTTTTTGGATCAATTTTATAAAGAATGTTACAATTTCAAATCTTGTGAATTATTCGTTGAATAAAAAAAATAGATTTTGAATATTTTTTATTATTTGGGATACCACATTCACAATGTGGTACATTCCCAGTAATTAAATAATGATATATTTTATTAGATAGAAAATATTGTGAATATCGTATTAATATGGCAAGACCAATAATATAAGAATAATGCATAATGAATGACCACATTAGCGTATTAAATATCCAACTGATTTCATATTAAATTTAGAGTAATGATACGTATAAAATTTGAGGAATTATTGTTGAAAGGGCAATTTGCAAATTAATGTTGCCTATTTTATGAGAGCCATATTTTGGGAAAAGAAAAAATTAATTCGTGGAAACATCGGGCTATGCCCCTAAATGATAAGAGGTTCATTAAACACAATTTGATGGAATGCCTCGGTATATTTTATTACCAAAAAGGTAATCAAATATGTCGGAGATGTCTGCGTGCAGCTTCTCAACTTGTCGTTGGGTTTGCACCTCTTGTGTATCAAGTTGTGTCTCAACAACATCATAAATAAACATCCAGCTACCATAATATCGCGAAATATCACGCTATTGTTATTACGTAGTGTCTCACAATAAGTATTAAGCTCACAGTGTGAGTTTTATCAACGAAAATTACATTATTGAATTTATGTATAATTATAATATTATTGTCAATATTATATGAAGGGATAGAAAAGAAGGATAGTGTGGGAAAAAGATAGTAAGTAAATTCTAATTTATACTCAAGATTTTTTTCCTTACGATTTTATGTACGTTTTGTACGATATAACACACATAATACCGTGAAAACGAGTCACTTAAACTTGAATATAAGTCTTTGCGTCAATTACATGTCAACACACAATAACAAAAAATAGTATAGGAATAACTCATTTCTGTGTTATCGTACACATTTGAACGCTTTGATAGAAGTAAAATGAACAGTGCATAGTAGGCGACAAACTTTAGTACTTATTAACCGGATGTCTCAATTTTGACATTGAACTATTTGCTACTATCTACAAATTCGTTTCAAGTTGTAGCGTTTGCTAAGATAACCAAATTGACTTCTGACTACTTTTTCCATGGAGAATTCGCTGCTACGCTAAGATCTCTTCATAATATTGTTTAGCTTTGTTTTTTTGTATTACAAATATTTTTTTTTAGTTATCCGTGCCTTTCTCTCCCATGGCACTTTTTATTAACATAAGTCAACTCAGTAAACTGAGTCAAAGCTCACTCGAGAGCGTGGGCACCTCAGTCTTGGGACATTATCAGGCGTAAAAAACTGCTGATGCTTCACATCAAACGTAGGACCTCGTAATATGCTCGATAAAGACGAAATATGGTACGGGGCTGGTTGGTTTGGAGGAGTCATTGTTTGTGTTATAGTAGCTATTGCGAATCACCGGTCCAGTATGAGTGACTCAATTTAATTTTAACGTTTGTGTCTAAATTATAGGATTAAAATGATTGGAAATAGTAATGAGAGAAAGATAGATCATTTTCTATGTTACACTTAGTAATTGTTATAGTAGTATTACAGTAGAGAGGTGGTGCAAAATTCAAATGAGGAAAAAGTGTCGATGGAGTTAAGTGCAATTATAATTAATTGCTGTGAATTTATTTCATGTTTATTTATATGAATTCGAAATTATTAATGTGGAGTCAAAATCTTTACTACTGACAGTCAAATTTAATATTACATTTATTTTTCTACTATAACTGTACCTACCTACATTATTAATTAATTTAGTATGGTATTTTTCAATATTCTACAAATAACTAATTTCGGCTAATTACATACAGTTTTACACTGAGTGGTAGACTGACAACATAGCCTCATTTGGGTCGAACGAACGGCAGAACGACTTCACAAAGCGACCAAAATCTACACAGGACTGCGCTATAGTCAATGAAGAGATCAGTGGTGTCATGATGGATGATTTGTAATCTTTTAAAAATAGTTAAACTCTCAAATAAAATCGGACTCATACAAATGAATAATTAACAATTTGATGGTGGATATTTAATAATTATTACAGTGGTATTTGACTGGCAGAAAAAAAATAAAAAAATGTTCTTAAAATATTGAGAATCATTACTGCAGGGCACTAATTCAATACAACTGCTACGAAGAAAATATACTTACTTAACGAGATGTCGTTTTTAACCAAATAAGCATACAGAATAGCCCCAGGAAATCATTTCGTTTCATATTCCAACCGCTTGCGCGGCTCTATACTGGCAGTTGTTATTGTTTTTTTGGCGAAATTAATGCTTAAACTGGTATTTGACGAGTTTTGCATTATCCAACGACGTTTACAACACAATTGTCATTACGATTAATAATATATTTTTGAATTTTGGCGGTAGGGTAAGAGCTACTATTATGGGCCAGCTTCAATTATTGGCCACTTGCAGATAAAATCTAGTTTTTTAAGATATTAAATCAACATTGCCATCTGTTAGGTTATTAAGAAATCTCGTCAATTGTTCCTCCGTTGGTAAAACAGATAATTGTTACTTTTAGCATTATAAAACAACCTCAAAACCGCATTTTTATCTGACAGTTCGAGCGAAACCGTGAAATAAGTGCGATTTGTTGTAAATTGTACAAGGACATGACTTCTGTTAAAAGGTATGTTAAACATTTAATATCATACAAAATGCTAATCCAATTGACAAGTATCTATGTATTTGATTTATGTATACATCATTAGACATATATTTTGGAAAAAATAGGTGGGTAGGTATATTATGATGGTGGCCAATAACTGATTCCAAAATACGTCGATTTTCCTTTATCGGCCGGCCTTGCTAATAATAGAATATGTGACTAATTAGTAAAGTAGTACATTTATTTTTATTAGTTGAATAGTGTTTTAACAGTATTATTTATCATCTTTGTTTTTATTATATTTCTCCGACATTCGTAGATAAATGTTGGCCACCTGGCCCATAATTGTACTTTTGATGGCCGATAATAGAAACTTTTTGCTTAATTGTTCCAGAATAAAAATGCATCAAAATAAACGAATGAAATATAGTCAAGAACTGAAGAATAAAAGAAGCAATAGAGTATATGAAAGACCATAGTGAAGAGTCTTTGCGTTCAGTAACAAGAAGATTTGAAATACCAAGAAGCACACTAAAATTCCTTCCGCAAAAATCCTCTACTGAAAAGTTTTGTATGCTGTTCCTACTGTGAGAAAACTTCAATGATTCTCATTTATCTTTATGCTACGTCGAGATATTTGTTAACTTTTATTAGGGAGGTATAAGATTTCTTTTGAATTTTTGAAATCAATTTCCAACAAGCTCTACGTATTTAATTAAATATGCCTATCTCACTGTAACTCAATGTGAATGTGTTCTTTGTATTTTTAAGTAATATGTTACGTATGTCTAATAAAATGACGATAAAGTTGCATTAAGTACTTGATTGAACACTTAATAATGATGTGTGATCATAATATTACATAAACTGTTTTTTAATTTTTGTTTAAATAATGTTATTACATCAATTTCGGGGTGGCCAATAATTGCATTTTTTGGTGGCAATGGCCAATAATTGAAAAAAGTGGCCAATAATTGTAGATTTCTGCCTTTTTTTTGATTATTTTTTTTATGATGTAAAATATATTTTTTTAAATGTTCTGATAATTGATTATTATCAAAAAATAAACAATTTAACAAATAATATTTTTTTATTTCACCTTCCTAATGATATCTGTCCACAAAAAATTAACAAAGTTGAAAAAATCCTTAACTGGCCAATAATTGTAGCTCTTCCCCTACCTACCGGCTAGCAAGTCATGCTACCCTAGTACTCGTATATGTATGTACCTAGTACTAAATCGATATTCTCTGTGACATTAAGGGGCCGCTGAAGAGCTCGCCGTTCAAATATAATTCAGTATAAAAAGGACCTCGGCATCGTAACTACGTTAATTTAAATCGATCTTTTCGCAAAAATCACTAATCATCGGAGATTTTATTTCAAGAAATATTATTATTATTACTGATAATTTCTGCCGCGGAGCATTATTATTTTTTTAATGAACACCTGCTAGATGTAAAGCCGATCAGAAAACAGGGCTGTCAAAATAATATTAAGCATTCATATTTTTTAAATGTTAATTTCATCATAGTTTTTAATCAAACCTGTGCAGGTACGTACTGATAACTTGGGTGGATTTTGTAGCAAACATACTATTGATATATATACGGGTATATTATTATTATAACCCAATTCAAATTGAACATAGGTTGATACTTAAATACTATTATAGTATGTTTATGATTTCGAGAAAATAATACGATGGTATAATTAATCCATATCAATTATTTGAAAACATTACATTCGCACTTTGCACAAAATTACAAACACATTCAAAGTTTGCCGCACACGTACAGACCACGTGATATTTGTTTACGCAAAATCGTCGCTTTTCAAAATGGCGAATTTGATTACCAGATTTTACTGCGATGAATCAGTATGTTCCTTTTTGTCTTTTTTTATTCGTAGGTTTGTTCACTATGTACACCGAGAAATTTCCATTTATAAACTCAGAAACGATTTTTACAGAAGAGTTTTGGAATATAATGCAACCGAAACTGGAAAAAATTCTATCATGGGTGTTGACTTCCTGAATTAGCTAACCCCAGGTCCATGCCACTACGTGAACCACAGTGGATATTAAGCCATTTCCACACTGGCAACAAGTTGCTGGCAACCTCATTAAATTTTACGATACTTACCATAATTGCTTAAGAAATTTTACAATAATTATCGTAAAATCTAACGAGGTTGCCAGCAAATTAACTTGTTGCCAGTGTGGACCCGGCATTAGATGCACAAAACTTAAATAATATATATTATAAATAAAAATTAAAAATTAAAAATTATTATGATTTATGTCTTCGACAGCCCTGATGAAATAAATGTGAAATATGAGTCGGATCAGTCATAGAGCAAATTTATTGACACAAACAACTTTCACACGACCTTTTTATATTAACTAGTAGACCAGATATTATGGACCACATGTTAAAAAATCATATTTTCAATTCTCAAGGCCAATTCTGTAGAACGTCCTCTTAATGTCATGCTACCATGATACGATATATTCCTTTATACTATGAAGACTAACTATAACTAGAAAAAAAGCACACTTTGACCATATTACGCGGTACCTCATGAGTAGAGCTTGTGATTTCTCGACTTCTTCTGTTTCTAGAGAATTCTCAAAATATAGAATAGATTTTTTTTAAAGAATCCAAGAATGCTTTTTAATTTCTCTAGTATTCTAGATAAATTTAACAAAATTTCATTCACAAAAAAAGTCGAGACTTTTTTAGTTTTTCCGGCAAAAATATTCTGAAATATTTCACAAATTATTCTCGGAATCTGAAAAATACTTTTATTACAAATAAATCGATTCACTTAGGTAACTTAATCATGTCTCGATTTTGCGAGAAATAAGAATTCTCGAAATTTCGGAATTCATTTCTCGAGATTTGCATTTTTTTTATTATTTCTCAAAAATTCTCGAGACGAGATTTCGTAATCACAAGAGGTATTAAATTCTGCTTATTATCATTCATGTAATGATTTCCGTTAAGCAAGAACGTAGCACAACTAAAATGTTCTCGCACAATAATCTCAGATAACGGTTTAAGCTTAAAGCTTTAAGCTCATCACTCCATTCCAGTGCAACGCAACATCATACAGGAGAAAGATTACGACAACCATTGCCGACGTCCAATAAAGAATATGACTCAGAAAGAAGAATATATTAAATCCAATACAAGTGTTTTAATTTATTTAGCTTTGCCCATAACTTCATACGTTTTATTTTCTTATATGGCATTTAATAAATTCTTCCGACATTTGACGGAAATAAATAATTGTTTTATGTCACCCTAATACTTTTATGGTGAATACTTGAAATGATCATATGGATTTACAAGGCTGCTTTTACATTTATGTTATCTTAGTAATAATAGAACATTTATATTTCGATAAGAGTGAGTGTGACTTTCTGTCTAAAAATATTACAGCAACATTAAATATGTACCTAAATTTCAGTGTAAAGTTTCAACGATTGTGGGTATATTATGTTGTACAAGTGTAATTTGTAGAATTATGTAGATATTGCTTTTGAAAATATGGGAAAGCGTGGAAACTCTAAGGTTTCAATTATATATCATGCTTGAATATAAATGAATACACAATGATTATACGATAATTACGTTGGTGAATAAATTTGATCCTTTTAAGATTTTACTGACTTGTATAGAAACTATTTAACGTTATCGTGAAATAACGACTCGTTTATTTGTATAAATTTTCAAACCGAGTTAAAGAAATAAAATTATATTATTATTTTGTACACTATTTTATAATAGGCAATAAATCAAAGAAATCTTTTAATGATCTGAACACAGAAGCCATAAACACAATTACAATTTAAAGTTTGGCCGTTATTTACAAAGATATTGTCATTTAAATAAGAAAATTAAACGATTGTTCAATGAAAGCCCGAAAATTCTTTTAAGCTTTTTTAGTTTTAAATAACAAAACAATATTTTTTATTGCGATTTAAATGTTTTCGTAAAAATGTTTACACCAGTTTTAATTGGAATTTCAAAGCGTAATTAATAAGCCCACTTTCAGCTAATCCAACTTTTTCTTCATTACTCGATATTGAATTAACTATTTTGCCGAAATATGACAAAAATCGCTCGAAAATAAAGATGGGGTATTTTTGTCAAAGCAAAATAATTGAGCGACTTTTTGCGGCATAAAATAAAATATAACGCGATTAATTATTTTCAGACGAGGCTTGTTGATCAGACTTTATGAAAAGAAAACTTTGCCCTTGCTTTTCTCAGTTTTTCCCGTCACTCTTTCATCAAACATCTGTTTATGAAAAATATAGTTGTTTTGACGTTACGTAGTTTATTACGTTTGTATCGAATTGGTTATACGGTATATATTGACAATTTTATAAAAATATATACGTACTAGAATAACAAGTAGGTAAATGATTTTTTTAATGAAACAAAAACTAACTATACGACGAAATCAGCCGCATCGCGAAAAAACATGCG